>OZ020190.1:76462570-77062570 GCA_963971165.1 Philopedon plagiatum
TAATGTGACTAAAAATCCTAGTCAGGCCGGGAGTGACCTCTCTAATGAAGGGTAAAGTTGTGAAAATAATTTTTCTTTCTGGGTTCGTCCCAACAACACTACTTACATGATTCCGATTAGGAGTATTGGTGTCAGTCAATGTATTGGACGAACTGAACAGTATCTTTTTTATTAAGGTTGGTGGGTAGGAGTTATCTGTAAAAAGTGTTAATAGGATGTCTAGATTATTTTTGTGGAAGGATGGGTCTGAGATTTTCAAAACTCTGTTCTTCATTTGTTTTATTAAATTCACTTTTGTAGAGAATTTATGGTATGATAAATAGTTCAGGTACCTGCCTGAACTGCAAGGTTTCCTGTACCAGTCAATAATGATTTTATTCTCTGGAGAACGTATAAACTTGGTGTCCAGGAACGGGATAGCTTGTTCATCATTCTCTGTTTCTATAGTGAATTGTATGTACGGATCATAACTGTTAATAGTCATCATGAACAAAGAACACTACTTACAACTAACTGAGGACTTAATAGTCACTAGCACTTCATATGTTCAACTACCAAGTGACCCCACGTTGTCCATACAGAGAAAATGCAATGATATGGTTAAAAGACTAAAAACCACTAACCAGATTACTGAAGTTCAAAAAAAGCAACTTACTGGCTATAAAGGTATATCCCCAAAATTTTATGCTCTCCCTAAAATACACAAACCTACTTTATCAGTAAGGCCTAGAGTAGCCTCTATTGGAGCACCTACAGAGCTAATTGCATCTTTTGTCACAGACATTCTAACTAAAGCTTATGACTATAATAATGAATATTACATAAAAGACTCGTTTGAAGTCACACAAAGATTCAATAACATGATATTACCTAACAATTATGTCCTGGCTAGTCTGGATGTGATATCTCTTTTTAGTAACGTTTACTTAAATGCTGCTCACAGAGCCATCCACAAAAACTGGGACCGTATCAGCACTCACTGTAATATAAATAAAGAATCCTTTATGGAATTGATAACCTTCCTTTTTGAAAACACATATTTCTCTTTTAATAACAAACATTACAAACAGACTTTTGGCACACCGATGGGTGCCTCTATTTCTCCTATTCTAGCAGCCTATGTTATGGACGACCTGCTGGACACTGTCATCCCTGTCCTATCCTTCAATCTTCACTTCATAAAAAAATATGTAGATGATATCATTTTATCCTTACCTCAGGATGGTATTCATGAGATAGTAGAAACTATTAACAGTTATGATCCGTACATACAATTGACTATAGAGAATGATGAACAAGCTATCCCGTTCCTGGACACCAAGTTTATACGTTCTCCAGAGAATAAAATCATTATTGACTGGTACAGGAAACCTTGCAGTTCAGGCAGGTACCTGAACTATTTATCATACCATAAATTCTCTACAAAAGTGAATTTAATAAAACAAATGAAGAACAGAGTTTTGAAAATCTCAGACCCATCCTTCCACAAAAAGAATCTAGACATCCTATTAACACTTTTTACAGATAACTCCTACCCACCAACCTTAATAAAAAAGATACTGTTCAATTCGTCCAATACATTGACTGACACCAATACTCCTAATCGGAATCATGTAAGTAGTGTTGTTGGGACGAACCCAGAAAGAAAAATGATTTTCACAACTTTACCCTTCATTAGAGAGGTCACTCCCGGCCTGACTAGGATTTTTAGTCACATTAAAGATATAAAAATTGCAAACAAATCAGTTCTTACGATTCGCTCTGTATACTCTAAACTCAAAGATAAAACCCCTTTAACAGCTAGGTCTGAGGTGGTCTACAGTATACCTTGTGCGGACTGCGATAAAATATACATTGGTCAAACTTCAAGACCTATCTCTAACCGCATTGTTTCGCACAGGAGTGACTGTAGACTTCACCCAGAAAGATGCGCCTTAGCAGAACATGCAAATAAATTTAATCACAACATGGACTACAATTCCACAAAAATTTTAATCTCAGAACCTAACTACACCAGGAGGCTTTTTCTGGAGATGGCCTTTATTTCACAACAGCCTAACTGCATTAATAAAAAAACAGATATTAATCATTTAAGTTCAATCTACTGTTGTCTTCTTTTCCTAGATAATAAACCACCCTCTAATATGAATGGTACCATTTTTTCTTTGGTTTAACTTTGCTATTGCTCGGGTATCAAGATACTGCACACTAAAACTTGAATTCGTGTAACCACTATACACATTTAGTCCCTAACCCTACAAAAATGTTAAGAATAAAAAAAATTATTTTCTCCTGTCATTGACAGTATTCAAAATGAAACCTAAGATTAAACTCAAACAATATTTTATATAACTAATGCCTTTTTTCCTAATAATTAAGCAATTTTATCAGTGTTTGTGTGTTCTGTAAAAATTAATTTTAACTTGTTTTAATGTTTTGGACCCAAATTACGGCTTTTTGTCTTGACAATGTTCAGTTCTACAATTGATATCTTGATGACCAACCTCAACAAAGTTGTAAGTTACTTTAAGCTCGTTTAATGTAACACACTCCCATTTAAATATTAATCGTAGATTCCCTGATGATGGAAATAAAAATTTCCGAAAGCTCGGACTAAACTTTAAAGAGTACACTTTCATTTGTTGCATACCCCAATATTTACTAGTATATATATATATATATATATATATATATATATATATATATATATATATATATATATATATATATATATATATATATATATTATAGCGATAAAAATCATTATAAATATATTTTTATAAATTTTAATTTAAAAAATACTCGGAAAACTCATTTATTCTTTAAAATAATTACTAAACGATATCTACTTACCCGTTTCTTCTGCCATTCTTTTAATAATGACGCCAAGTCAAGCCGAAGCAAACTGTCAAAAAAACGCGGCTTTCTATTTTTTATTTCAAAGCCTTCTTTTCAATAATGACAATTTTATGTATTGTTGGCTTGGATTTTAGGATTTAAATTGCAGTATATTTGGTTGCCTAATTTCACAAAAAAGTTTATCTAATTTGGAATTTTAGACAATTTTTTAAAAAAGCTTCCTGTATACATTATTTTTGAAATGACAACAAAATAAAACTGGAAAAAATAAAATATATACAGTTTGGATGGAATAAAAAATTTGCAATTTGCATGTGAAGTAACCTTAAAATAACTGTTTTAATACGAACTTTATTTAAAAATTAGTAGACTCTTTAAGGAAAAAAGAGTAAATATTTTACTTTCAATTACAAACCATAATAGGACACTGTTATTGTTCTTGCATCAGGTAAGTAATAATCAACAGTAAATAATTTAGTAATTTTTTAATTACGTTTTTACAATGGCATACCCAGGATTTCGTCTTTTAAACTTATTAAGGAGGGGCTATATCAAAATAATACAATTTGGTGTATGATTGGTTGCCTATTTTGTATAATTAAATTTCCACAAGAGAACATTCTTTTTTCACATAATAACAGAACGCTCTGTTTGTTTTAATGTCAAACTCTATTATTTTAAAATTAAAACACGTAGGTATAAATATAAAAAAATTTGATTAGTTACTGTATAAAAAACATGTAATGTGCAATAAAAACAGAAGGGTATTGCTGTTTTTTGTTTAAAATGATGAAAGCTGAGGTGCTTTGTTTCTTATTGCTAGTTGTTTTTAATACACAATAATGTAAAAATATTAATATACTCGTAACTATTTATTTAACTTTTAGAAAGTGAGTTAACATGCCTTAGACTTGTGCTGAACCAAGTTGCTTCCATAGTGGTGAAGTCAAGTATTGCTTTCCCAATTCAGAAAAGCAAAAGCCTCTTTTTGATCAGTGGGTAATGTTTTGTGGAAATGAACGTTTAACTAAAGATTATAGACCTGACGAAAGTATAGAAATTTACAACAGCTTTAGGATTTGTTCACTCCATTTCCAGGAAGATGATTTTACTTCTAATAGAAAACTAAAAAAAAGGATTTATACCCTCGTTGAATTTACCAGGTATGTTTTAATATGTGATATGAAATATTTAGTGTACAAATCTAACGTTGATTCATGCTTTTTCCTTTCTGATAAGGTTATGATCTTGTTTCAAACTTCTACAAATAATAGTTTATACCTATCTGCAGTGTGGATCATTATATTCGCAACATATCAGTTTTTCTTTTAATTTTTGAGTTCTCAGAAAATTTTATTCCTGATAGAAGTTGCTTAAAGAAAAAAAGAATATAAGTAATGTAAAAATGTAGATTTAATATACAGGATGTTTAAAAGGAGGAAGAATGTGAGGTTATAAATGTAAAAATGTAAAAAAATCCCACTTTGCAATATAACACAGTTAAAGGCCTTCAGGAATAAAAGAACCCAAACTATGTAATATTTCTTTTGTGTAATTTGTTTTTTTACATAGTGGAACACAAAACTGGAAAAATTGTTTTTCTTTGTCTTCAAATTTAGTGCTTTAAGCAAATTTTCCCGTATAATTTATGTTTAAAAAAGCAATAGGTTCTGTTATGCATAATTAAAATACTCCCCTTTTTTAGGAACAATGGTCAAAACTGAAAAAGAACTTCTTCATCTAGAAAAGCGTGCAGCTGACTTGACAAGCCTTCTAGAATTCTTAGATCAACTGTTTGACAGCCTGAATGATAGTACATTCAAAATAACACCAGAGAAGGAACTTCGAATTGCAGTAACCAGAGAGTCAAAACACATATTTTATTTTTGGAAAAAAGCACTTGATGAATTAAGGCACATTCATTTTTTTATTATGGATAATGGCAAAGCCTTCCTCCTCCCAAGCCTTAAAAATCTTATAAAAACCATTAGGAACTTCATTGAATTTTTTAATGCGTTACCAAGCTTGGGATTTGCATACCTGATGCCCAAGACTTTTAATCAGGACCCTCTAGAAAACTTTTTTGGCAAAATCCGTCAGAGAGGACACAGACATATTAACCCTACACCAACAGATTTTAATGCATACTACAAAAGTTTATTGGTAAATCAAATGACATCTAAACATGCAACATAAGGAACGACGAGGTCCAGATTCTTTATTATGAGAAAATGAAATGAATTATTAGTCGAGAGGCTTAGGCTCTTTAAAATATTAAATGAGTTACTAAAAGCCCGTGGACCCTAAGTTAACAGAGCTGAGTTGCTCAATCTCTAGATTATCTAGTCTCTGCCTTATGGGCTACGTCGGCTAGCTCTGCCGCGGAGATTGGGGGGGTAACCAGAACGGTAATAACAGCGCCACCTGTTTTAATACCCTAGGTAAAGCAGAGACTGTAGTGAAAAAGAAAACAGGAAAGCTAGACTAAAAATTGAAACAACATTTACCCTCTTAAAACTGTTAATTTAATAGAAATTAAGCCAACATATGCCTATATACAATTTACAACCCTGAGGGGGTACCGAACAGAGCGTCTAGAACACGGTTATGGAACGTAGTTCTGCTCCAGAGAAAGTGCCTACTCCCCTGACTGTGGCAGCTTTCTGTGCTTTTAAAAGAATGTTTAGTTAGGTTAGATTTGCATAACGTGATGATTAATAATTTAAGTTATGAAGCTAAATAAATGATTAAATTAAGATGCCAAAATCAGTAGGGAATGGCAAAACGCTACATTTATCTAATATTGTGGCGAATGTACAGGTAAGGGAGCAAACAGGCCTCTTTGCTAGCGATTTAAACTAATAAATCTACATGATATCAACTACCAATTAGTGTGAACTGCACAGCATATCAACATTAACAATATCAGAATATTTACAAGAGACTAGGTACTAATTATACACTTGAGGCTCAGGCTACAATGTGAAGTTTAGTGAGTGCGTAAGTGAAGCCCTAGAGCCTTAAGTTATTATAGGCGATTGTCACTGATAAAACAGCACAGACATGTCAAACCTGAACTTAGTAGTGGTGTGGTGTCTCAAGTACTTAGGCAGTGAGGCGAGTCGAACCCTGTATCGTATCCTAGCACTCGTAGGGTGTAGGAGCAGCGGTCCTCCTCTACAACGGCGTCAGAAGTTCCATAAGGATGACGGAAAGGAGAAGTCACTGACGAAAGAACAGGAACGAAGTACCAACGGTGAAAAGAGAATGAAGAAAGAAAAGAGACGTAGAACAGAAGAAAAAGTAAACAAAAAGAGGCCTGCAACAAAAGCAAGCGTTAGGGTATGACGGTCAAATACAAACTAAGGTAGGCAAATTTTAAGATATTATAAACCAAATCTAAGGAACAGTGCAGTAGTCACATAAAACAACAGGTATTTGATAGGAAACTCACCTGAGATCGTGTTTGGCCTCTTTGATCGTACAAGAAAACCTGAACTTTGGGGTTTTGCCCACAAAACTAAAAAAAACTCAATCAACTGATTGTTTTGGCGTAACAAGACATATTACCACCAAAAATTATAGTTTTAGGCCCCAAAATTCAAAATATATCAGCTAAACTGCTGTTAGCTAGCCCGAATGCAACTTTGCAAAGGCATCTGCCAAAAAAATGACCAAATCCGACGTCAGAAAACGGCCGTTCGTTTCTGAATGTCAAAGACCTAGGGAATTTCATTTTATTAAATGTGACATCTGACAATTGTTTATTTTATAAACAAAAACAAACAATTTTTAATTAATGGTTTTTAAGGTACTACACTGTAATACAAAACGACTTTAAATTGTTATATCTGCCCATACATTTAATTCTACAGTATATCTTAATACCTATAACAAATTTTTCCTAAATTTTCATTTTTAGGTCTCGATAAACCAAACACAACAAAACTAAATAAGACCTAGCAAGATTTTCAAACGATTAAGACTGTGAGAACTGAGAATTAGCTAATCTAAGGAGATGGAGTCAGATACCAGGAATAATGGTGACTATTGACTGACTAGCTTACGTCTCACTTGAAGAATTATCAGGTAGGTTTTGACTTTGCAACAATAAAGCAGAAAATTTATCAGTTTTAAATTCTCAACCAAACAACTAAACTAAACTTATTTTCTATTTTTAGGGTGGCCTCAGGAAAGATTCTAGAAGACTTGACGATAAGGAAAAGTAGAATAAACTATAAGTTAGTATTTACATTATACTTACAAGAACTAAAATAAACGAAATCATAAAATATAAGAATATATATGCTTTATTTCCATTGCCATAATGACAAACTGGTAAGTTTTAAACCTTTATTTACAATATCTTTGGGAAGCAGATTAAAATTGTAACACATCCCCTCTTCCTCAAAAAAAAGTTTTTTTTTTCTCTTTAAACCAAAAAAAAAAACTTGTAGGTACTTATAAATTAGGAACTCACAACAAAAGGCAAGGAAATGATTGTAATTGATTAAAATGTACACGGGGGGTTAAGTGGAATCATCGGGAGGATGAGCCTTTAAATCCTTGGCGTGCCATGCGCCAATATTACGCCCCGAAGGTTCTGAAAGTTCATAGGACCATGGAGATAGAATTCTGGAAATTATGAAAGGTCCAGTAAATTTAGGGGCAAGCTTCGCCGCGAAGTTTCGAGTAGCGTCAGATATTACATAATTCTTCTTCCAAACCTTTTGACCCTGAAGGAAACGTTCAGGCCTACGACGAAGGTCATAGGTCTTCTTAGTTTTCTCGTACGCCTGCGTTAACCGTTTTTGAACGTCTAAAAATACCTGCTTAAGTGTATGCGCACGCGTAGCAGCATCAAACGGCTGGTCAGTAGCCGGCCTGTCATCTACGGGTCGCTCTGTGACTGTTATTTCTCGACCAAACATAACAAAGTTTGGTGTTAAGCCAGTTGTCTCGTGAACAGCTGAACGCATCGCCAAAGCAACTTTCGCAAGATAACAGTCCCACTTTTTGTGGTCGGAAGATACATACGAAGAAAGAGTCGTCTTTAATACTCGGTGTACTCTCTCCACAGGATTAGCTTGAGGATGATAGTTTGCTGTATGTCTTAATTCAATGGCATACCTATCCATTAATTCGCGAAAGATTTTGCTGCGAAATTGGACACCATTGTCCGCAATCAGTTTATTCGGTCGTCCGAAGACAAGAATGACATGATCTTCCATCCAACGAACTACACTCTGAGCGGTAGCCTGCCTAAGGGGGAAAAACAAGGTGAACTTACTAAAAAGATCATGTACCGACAAGACATAACAATGACCCCTTGATGACCGCGGTAGCGGACCAACCAAATCCACACTAATGACCTGCCAAGGGCGGGAGATAGTAGGTTGTTGACTCAGCATTAGACCTATAGGCGCTTTCTGCTCCGGTTTAGTCTGGAGGCAAACCTCACACCTTTTAATATATTTGCGAACCTCTGCCCGCATTTTCGGCCAATAATAGTTTTGAGCGATACGCGAAAAGGTCTTCAATATGCCTAGATGGCCACAAGTGGGTGGGTCGTGATTAGCCTTTATAATTTCAGCACGCTTCTCGCGTGGTACAACCACCAACCATTCCGATTGTGGATTAGCTAAGGCGGGGTAAGAATGTTTAGCACGCTTAAACAATCGCCCTCCATCAAGCCACCACATCGAATACTTAGAAGGATATTTCTCTACTTTGAGACACATCTCGCGATACCAACGATCGGTAGATTGGTCATTAACGGCATCAATGATGGGTACAGCCCTAGATAGTGCATCAGGCACCACATTATCTTTACCCTTCCTATGCTCGATGTCAAAATCATATTGCTGTAGCCTGACAGCCCAACGAGCGATCCGACCAACCGGATCCTTTATTGAATTCAACCATTTTAAGCTATAGTGATCGGTTATAACCGTGAAATGGGAACCCTCTATATACGGCCGCAACTTTTAAATCGCAAATAGTACAGCAAGACATTCCTTTTCTGTGACACTATACTTCCTCTCTGCTTTTGTGAGGGATCGACTCAGATAGCGAACCACTCGTTCTTCTCCATCCTGTCTCTGCAGAAGCACTGCTCCCAAGCCATAATCAGAAGCATCACACTGAACTAAAAAGGGAATATCGAAATTTGGACATGACAACACAGGGGCTTTAACAAGATGTTCCTTAATCTGGTTGAACGCACTCTCGCACTGTTCATCCCACAGAAATTTGACGTTTTTCCTTGTGAGAGCTGTTAGCGGAGCAATAATCGTAGAGAAATTTGGCACAAATCGTCGGTACCATGACGCAACACCAACTATACGTCTGATTTCCGTTACATTTTTGGGCGTAGGGATTTGTAAAATCGCCTCTACCTTATCAGGGTCCACCAAAAGACCAGACGCATTAACAACATAACCCAGGTATCTGAGTTCAGGTTTACAGAACTGACACTTCTCCCCATTAAGGGTCAAACCCGCGCGCTTAATGCGCTCAATAACCTCACGAAGAACCGTGATGTGCTGGTCAAACGTAGGTGTACAGACAATAACGTCATCGAGATACACAAATACATAGGCCTCGAGATCCACTCCTATCACTCTGTCAATGAGTCTCTGCCATACCGCAGGGGCGTTAGTAAGGCCAAACGGCATTCTAGTAAATTGGTATAGACCACGGCCTGGCACTGTGAAAGCAGTAAACGGCCTAGATTCCTTGGCAATTGGAATTTGCCAATATGCTGATTTTATATCAAGGGTGGTGAGATATTTGGCATCACGTAATTTGTCGAGCGTAGCGCTTACGTACAGTATGGGATATGCATCGGGAACAGTAACTTTGTTCAATGCACGGTAGTCGGCACAAAATCTCCAACCACCTGACTTCTTCTTCACCAAAACAATCGGCGAAGACCAAGGGGAATTGGAAGGTTCAACAATCCCATCGGAGAGCATCTGCTCCAGCTCGGCATGCACTTGCTTTTGCAATGCAGGCGATAGCGGGTAATAACGCTGCTTAATAGGCGCAGATGTGGTTTGAATATCAAGTTCCACCATATTAGTGCAACCCAGACTGTTATTCACAGTCGCGAATGTATCAGCAACCAAACAATCCAGAACAGCACGTTGTTCCAGGGAGAGAGAGCCAATCGACTGGATAGCAGCAAGGCTAGCCGATGTGGAAGATCCATCAGTCGTAAATGTCCACTTTCCGGCATATAAATCAGGCATAAGTCCCATTCGAGACCAAAAATCGACACCAAGAATAAGAGTATGGTGAAGCTCAGGAACCACTAAGACATCCAATAGTACCACTCGATGGCGTAATTGGATCGGCAGAGAGACCGTCCCTATACTTTGACAAGTACTGCCATTCGCAACTGTACATTTAGTCTTGGTTGAAACATTAAGGTGACAAAGACCCTTAAGTATTTCCCAACCAGAATATCCTATAATCGTCCTAGAAGATCCACTATCTAACAGTCCAAGAATAGATTTACCATAGATCATAACGTCAAGGTAGGGTCGTTCATCATTCTTAGCATGAGCCAGAATAAAATCCAAAATAATATTACTTTTGGCCAGGACCTTAGATTCTGGCAGGAAAGGCGGTTGGCCTATTGCCCTCCTGCAGTGTCGTTTTTTGTACACTGAGGACAAAACTTAGTCGTTACGTCATCATGACCACACCTATAACAGAATCGACGCTTCGGCTGAGCGCACTGCCGAAAACAATGACCTGTTCTCTTGCAGTTCCAGCAAAGAATCGACTGAGAAGGCGTGACCAATGCGTCAACATTCGGTGATTCGGACTGCGACTCATGGCCACAATCATCAATCGCTGACACTGAATTGGATGGGACTTTCCTATAACCAAGTTCTGGTTCCAGCAAATGCCGATGATTGGTAGGAGGTGGCTGAAACCGTTGGACTCGCGTCTCAGTTTCCTCAATAGCTCTACTGAGGCGTATTAAATCTGGCATCGATCTGACTTCACACGTGGCGAGGCCACTTTGAATGTAAGGTAAGAGATTACGTCTTACAATTTGGATTTTTGCCTGGTCCGAGGGAGGATCAGAAAGTTTGCGGAACAAATTCTCCATGGCAACCACAAAGGTGAGTACTCGTTCTTGAGCACCTTGGGTTCTCCTACGGATTTCGTCCCAAAGAGAATAATTGTAGTCGTATGGCTGAAAAGCTTCTCGCAATTGCATGACCAAGTCATCCCAACTACTGAAAGAGCAAGTTCTGTACCATAAAAGTGCCTCGTCCGTAAAAATATCCGGAGCAGACCGTACGAGCTGTTCCTTGGAGACTCCTCGTGACAAGCGGACTTCTTCAACACGCTCTATAAAATCGTTAACGCTAGTTCGCCCGTTATATTTAACGTTCCAGCGACTCGCATCGAAAAGACGGTTTGCTTCTGAATAAGAATTTCCGCGCAATGGGGAAAATTGAAAATTGTCAAGCATATTTGCCAAGTTGACATATGGATTCGAATATGATAAAGGCTCGTCGTTCCTAACCGAATCCACATTCGGAATACGGGAGAAATTATCTTCGTCTGAAAATCTGACGTGTGAGTTACGTCTCGTGGGAGACGACGCACGAACGGCTCGGGGTAAGACGTATTCCGGAAGTGACCTATTAACGTTACCCGTCTGAAAACTATCCGTATTAGTTTTACCATAGTTTTGCGGTAACGATTCCGAGAAATAATTTCGACGATCCATATCTACGCGTGGAAAGTTGCGTGAAGCTAAAGTATTTTGTATGCCTCTTCCTAAATAATTTGATTCCGAACGCATAGGTTCATCATTCGGCACGGAACTGTACTCAGGTGGTACGCGGTGGGACGGCAATGGAACGGCATGAGCCGGTAAAGAAAAATGTCTAGGCGTCTCTACTGGAAATTGTTCAGAAGTACGAATGCTATTCGACCGACCTGTAACGGTTGGGACATTCGAAGTTTCTGACTGTCCAAGAAACATGGGTGGGGGAGCACTAATAATCCTTCGATTATTATGCGGTTTGTGACGAATACCCGTGTCAGTATTGATTGATTGTTCATTCGTAGATGTTGGGGGATTAAGACGAATGTTCGAAAGAATGTTCACGCACGACGAGGTCGTGGTAGGAGGAACATCGTCGTCAATGCGCACTAGGTCGTATGAAACAGAAGGTCCATTCTGATTAAACGGTGGATCCATTTCTGTCTGAACAGCAGATGTATTTTGAGGTATCTCTCGATCAATCAACGAAACTTGTTCGACACGATTGGAGGACATCGACGGGCCGCCACGAGCTTCCGAGCGCAATAATTCCGAGACAGGTAAGTTAGCATACGTCGAATTTAGATCGGTAATATACCGTGAACAAAGAACGGTTAGATCTTTCAGAACATCAGTATCTATTCTGTCCTGACAATGTATACGACTCAGCCTAAGCTGTATTTGTTGAAGACGTGAGTAAATTCGATCATACTCATTTTCACGATTCGCGTGGTTAAATGCCAAAAGGTCACCGCCGAGTTGAAAGAGTTTAGCTCTACACGTGCATAATTCTGTTACCACGTCAAGGTTTGTAGAAGTTGGTGCCATCACCAATCCTTCACGTTCCATACGGAAAACATCCCGAACTGCGACACGCTTTTCCGTAACCGTACGCGGAATTGGCAGACCACGGATTTTCAGTTCATAGTCAAGGTCATCACCTGCTAACCGATTGATTTCCATTTTTAATGAGTTTTATTATTAGATATAATATACGCAACAAAAAAAACTACAGAGACGTATTAGCTTTAATACTGCCTGCAGCAATCGTTAAACCTGACCACTCTTCCCTATGTGATGACAGGAAACAAAAAAAAATATAAATATACACTATATATACGGTAATGTATCCGTATGTGAAGACAGGAAAAAAAAATAAAAATATTCACTGAGTATATACGGTAATGTATGCTTAATCTATACCCAAAGATCAAAAAAATACTATGTCACTTTAGTAGTTAAGATGTATGTCACCAAGTGACATACAACCCCGACCCCTACCAAAAAAAAACAAAAAAAAAATAGGTTATCGTGGGATAACAACCCACACAAGGCCAAAATGTAACGACAAAAAAAAAACTCACAATCAGGTGTCTCACACCATAAAAAAAAATTTCAGAAGAAAAATACTTTTTAGCCAAGTATTTAAAATTAAGAACGTACTTCGGAAATCGCGATATCTTCGCGGTAGTACTTAACGTTTACTTAAGGTATCTTTATGATGTCTTGAAGCTGCCTCTACTACCAAAGCACCACCATAATGAAAATAAATGTCAGGTAAGTTTATAGTACAAGACTCAACAATGAATAGTATAAGACCTGTATGTACAACTAAGTATAAGACTTACTAACTTTACTAAAATATATATATATATATATATATATATATATATATATATATATATATATATATATTTTTTAAATAAACTTTTAGTATTTACCAAAATTTTGTTGATGTGTCTTGCACATACCAACACCAAAATTACTTGAAAATCGACAACAATATCGGTAAATGTTCGATACGTTATATCCAGAGAAAACGTTTATGCCAAAATATTCTTTATAACAATTATTATTCCGAACGTACTGTCGGACGCACTCACTTTGTACTTCTTATTACATGACAAAAATGTAACTTAAAGGTAACAGCAAAAACAATACCGTTGCGCACTTTTCTGGAGCATAACCTTAATAAAATACTATTAAAGAAAGCAATATATACTTTAATACCCGTTGAAAGGCGCCATTTGCAACATAAGGAACGACGAGGTCCAGATTCTTTATTATGAGAAAATGAAATGAATTATTAGTCGAGAGGCTTAGGCTCTTTAAAATATTAAATGAGTTACTAAAAGCCCGTGGACCCTAAGTTAACAGAGCTGAGTTGCTCAATCTCTAGATTATCTAGTCTCTGCCTTATGGGCTACGTCGGCTAGCTCTGCCGCGGAGATTGGGGGGTAACCAGAACGGTAATAACAGCGCCACCTGTTTTAATACCCTAGGTAAAGCAGAGACTGTAGTGAAAAAGAAAACAGGAAAGCTAGACTAAAAATTGAAACAACATTTACCCTCTTAAAACTGTTAATTTAATAGAAATTAAGCCAACATATGCCTATATACAATTTACAACCCTGAGGGGGTACCGAACAGAGCGTCTAGAACACGGTTATGGAACGTAGTTCTGCTCCAGAGAAAGTGCCTACTCCCCTGACTGTGGCAGCTTTCTGTGCTTTTAAAAGAATGTTTAGTTAGGTTAGATTTGCATAACGTGATGATTAATAATTTAAGTTATGAAGCTAAATAAATGATTAAATTAAGATGCCAAAATCAGTAGGGAATGGCAAAACGCTACATTTATCTAATATTGTGGCGAATGTACAGGTAAGGGAGCAAACAGGCCTCTTTGCTAGCGATTTAAACTAATAAATCTACATGATATCAACTACCAATTAGTGTGAACTGCACAGCATATCAACATTAACAATATCAGAATATTTACAAGAGACTAGGTACTAATTATACACTTGAGGCTCAGGCTACAATGTGAAGTTTAGTGAGTGCGTAAGTGAAGGCCTAGAGCCTTAAGTTATTATACGCGATTGTCACTGATAAAACAGCACAGACATGTCAAACCTGAACTTAGTAGTGGTGTGGTGTCTCAAGTACTTAGGCAGTGAGGCGAGTCGAACCCTGTATCGTATCCTAGCACTCGTAGGGTGTAGGAGCAGCGGTCCTCCTCTACAACGGCGTCAGAAGTTCCATAAGGATGACGGAAAGGAGAAGTCACTGACGAAAGAACAGGAACGAAGTACCAACGGTGAAAAGAGAATGAAGAAAGAAAAGAGACTTAGAACAGAAGAAAAAGTAAACAAAAAGAGGCCTGCAACAAAAGCAAGCGTTAGGGTATGACGGTCAAATACAAACTAAGGTAGGCAAATTTTAAGATATTATAAACCAAATCTAAGGAACAGTGCAGTAGTCACATAAAACAACAGGTATTTGATAGGAAACTCACCTGAGATCGTGTTTGGCCTCTTTGATCGTACAAGAAAACCTGAACTTTGGGGTTTTGCCCACAAAACTAAAAAAAACTCAATCAACTGATTGTTTTGGCGTAACAAGACATATTACCACCAAAAATTATAGTTTTAGGCCCCAAAATTCAAAATATATCAGCTAAACTGCTGTTAGCTAGCCCGAATGCAACTTTGCAAAGGCATCTGCCAAAAAAAATGACCAAATCCGACGTCAGAAAACGGCCGTTCGTTTCTGAATGTCAAAGACCTAGGGAATTTCATTTTATTAAATGTGACATCTGACAATTGTTTATTTTATAAACAAAAACAAACAATTTTTAATTAATGGTTTTTAAGGTACTACACTGTAATACAAAACGACTTTAAATTGTTATATCTGCCCATACATTTAATTCTACAGTATATCTTAATACCTATAACAAATTTTTCCTAAATTTTCATTTTTAGGTCTCGATAAACCAAACACAACAAAACTAAATAAGACCTAGCAAGATTTTCAAACGATTAAGACTGTGAGAACTGAGAATTAGCTAATCTAAGGAGATGGAGTCAGATACCAGGAATAATGGTGACTATTGACTGACTAGCTTACGTCTCACTTGAAGAATTATCAGGTAGGTTTTGACTTTGCAACAATAAAGCAGAAAATTTATCAGTTTTAAATTCTCAACCAAACAACTAAACTAAACTTATTTTCTATTTTTAGGGTGGCCTCAGGAAAGATTCTAGAAGACTTGACGATAAGGAAAAGTAGAATAAACTATAAGTTAGTATTTACGTTATACTTACAAGAACTAAAATAAACGAAATCATAAAATATAAGAATATATATGCTTTATTTCCATTGCCATAATGACAAACTGGTAAGTTTTAAACCTTTATTTACAATATCTTTGGGAAGCAGATTAAAATTGTAACAAACAGTCATTAGGAGCCAGTTGTGAAGTTGATAACTCGGAGATCTTCGTGACCCTCCAACGGCCAACGGCTTGTTTCACAGGTTAGTTTAAAAATGTTATCAACAAATTTAATGCTGTATTCAAAGTCACTTTTTTTTAAATGGTTTATTTTTACTTTTATAGGGGCTACCGGAGAAAGATGATGACCAGGCACAACAAGAGACCTTTTGCACTGTCCTCGATTTACTGGACGTTTCTCTTAAACCTGTGGAAAGTAGGGCTTTAAGGTATGTTGCCGGCTACTTGGTTAAAAAAATTGGGAAGCAGCCATGCAGTTGCAAAGAGGAGTTTTTTATTAAAAAAAAAAGAGTGCAGATGATCGAGACGAATATGATGAAGACTTTTTGAGAAGGAAACAATACAACCCTAAAGTCCTATACCAATTTTTTAAACAAAAATGCCATTATAAAGTATATTTTACAGCGAGATTTACAGGAATTTGGCATAGTCGAATACATCCTAAAAGTTTTATGTAGCAGAATATCCCTTACAGATTGTTTTCACGATACTACAAAAAAAACACGTATTTAAATATTTTATTAAAATTAATGTATTTAACTACACCAAACAAATAAATCGAGTTTTAAAAGGTGCAGACCAGAGACATATTCCAACAAATGCCCCACAAATATTCATTAAAGTCAAAAAAGTTTACTTAAATGTAGCTAAAAGAAGAAGGGCAAATATTTTTAAAAAATAAAGACAAAACTGTTATTTGTTTTGTTTTCTGTTTTATTGGCTACTGTTATGGTAAATGATACTTTTTATAGCTTTTTCCTCCAGTTTGTAAATACTTTTTTTCTACTTACTGTGTTTGTTCTATTAAAATTTGTAGTATATTAATTACATTAATAATTAGAAAGTAATTAACGTGTTTTTTATTATAATAAAATCATAAGTGGACCTACATATTCAAAAAGAAGTACATTTCCCTTTTTTATTACAGGTGTTGGATTAAATTTTTACTTTTCCATAAAAATTTTTATTTTTAAAGGATTCATAAATTCTTTACTAAAAACTGTTGATTGCCATCTAATGAGCAATAGGCGAAATTCGCTTTATTTGCATAAAGCAGAAATCTACATCGAAAACCAGACCTTTATCTCACACCGACTCAGGAGGTGGCGCTAAAGTGGCACGAACATGTTGGTCTATTCGTTTACACGTCAGTGTCCCATTTATTCCTCCTAAACTAACCCTAATCTATGTATGTTTCTACAACCAACGCAGCTATTGCATTTATTTTATCATAGATGGCGACTCTTATACTAAACTAAAGACGTTTTTTGGCGATTCAAAACCATCCAAACCAAATCCGAGGGTTTACCATTGTTGTTTTTATTCTTTACATTTGACTGCATTGTATAAATAAGGATAACAATATGGTTTCGATTTTTGTGGCACTATCTTTGTTTGTTTACGTTTAATTACGTTGGATAAACAAAGAGGGCACATGGTTTTGGTTTTGATGGTTTTGAAGCGCAAAAAAACGCCTTAGCTCCCAGCTCTAAAGCCGACGTCCCATATGCGGAATTAAAGACGGAGGCGAAACGGAAAAGGCGATTCTATTGGTTTGATTTGAAATTTTGACGTCAAAAATTGTAAGATAGAATAGAATAGAATCGCCTTTTCCGTTCCGCTTCCGTCTTTAATTCCGCACATGGGACGTCGGCTTAATACCAATCTATGCCATATAGCGGATTCCATTGGCGAAGAAAGTCCAATAAAAATGTATATTGATGTATATCTCTCCTTTCCTTATGCTTATTCTTATTGTTGAAAAAAGATACAAATAATATACTCAGTGCGCACTGATGAAATTACCAAAGCCAATGGATTTCGCTATAAATTTATTTTTATGTCTTCATGGATATCTTTTCTAACCAATTCAATGACTTAAATCCAAGGATGGTATTAGTCGCTTGGTGGCTGGTGATTTCCATATCGTATTTTTATATTTTTATCTTTTATATTTGGGATTTTCGGGAACATTCATTCGATTAATTAGATTATTAGCAGTTATCTTTTGTCTTTTTTAATAGGATCAAACAAAAAGGATAAAAGATGATAAGGATTGATCGGATAAATCATTTTGGGGAAACGATTATTGTATTTTATCGTTGTATTTGGCAGGTTCGATGTATTTTAGAATGAACCCCAGGTTAGAATGAAAACATTTCCGATTTAACCTACATAAACAAAAAATTAACTTAACTATAAAATTTTAAAATGCAGTTACGCATGCCCGCTTCTAAAGCACCTCTCAGCGAGACGGGACTTTTGTGTAAACACTTTTCACTCTGTTTTCGATACCCGAACAGTAGATATACAGCAGGGGTTCTGGCTCAAAGTCCCATGTTATTTCTTATGGAGGTTCATTCTGGTATTTTTTGGAACCGACGCCTGCAGGGCGTGGTCCAAAATTAGGCGTCGCGACGCCTCAGAAGTGTCGTCCGTCTTCTTAGGTACTTGGACGTTAGCTACTTGGGCATGAACTACCCGAGCATCAACTACTTGGGCCTCAGCTACTGGATCCTGCTGCTGCTGCTAACGCCATCTTGGGCGTCGCGACGCCTCAGAAGTGACGTCCGTCTTCTTAGGTACTTGGGCGTTAGCTACTTGGGTATGAACTACTCAGACATCAACTACTTGAGTAGAATAATAGTAGGTCTTTTACTCTACTCCTCCTAATTTACATAAATTTAAATATTAAAATTAATGAGTTTTACTCCATATATTATAATTAATTAGTTTTAGTCCATATATTAAAATAATATTTTTTTTACCTCCGCCTCTGAACTGAGAGACCCAATTAGCATATCATAATTAGTTTAACTCCCTATAATTAGTTTACCTCATAATTTTACTCCATGTAAAATTTTACCTCCGCAAGACATTGATTGGTCACATACACAATTAAAAAAACAAGGTTAAATCCCACTCTAACCATCAAAGTAGAGGGACAGGAGATGTATAAGTTGTGCATAGAGGTGATACTTTAATTTAGTTTTAGTTTTCAGTAAGGTTAAAATGTCTGTGAATGAAGAAGTGTTGCAAGAAGTTCAACGAATAGAAAAAGAGTTTATTAATAAAAGTATTTGGTATCAAAGATTTGCTTTAGAAAGTAAACCTGAATGGACTCGTTTTTACACTGATACGGTGGAATATTTTGAAAAGGGTATAGATATTTGTCGTGATTTTTATGAAAATGAAGATCTTCTACAGTTAATAAGAAATTTTTCAAATAATGGATTTTCTAGGAAGGTGCTTACTTTCAAAAAATATATCTCAGATAGTGAATCGGAGGTGTTCAATTTAATAAAGGAAGCTGAGAAAGAATGTGACGAACTTTGGTCTTAGTGATTTTGTGATTTTTGGTGAAGTGTAAATATGGAGACTTTAGTCAGTGAAATGTATGAAGATCTTATTATGTCAGAAGCATGTTCGAAATATTATGCACTTGGAGCTGAAGAGGATACGGAAGCGCAAGATGTAATATTATACATAAAATATATGGAACATGCATCAATATGTCAAGAAGCAGCGCAAGCTTGTTTAGACTTTTTAAAGACAAAGGATTTTGTAAAGTTAGTGATTAAATTTTATCGGTTAGAATTATATGACAACATTTCTGTATTAAAAAATAAATATGAACAATAATATTTTTATTGATTTGTGGAAATAATGTATTTAATCGCCTTTAAATGAAAATGGGGTTGTTTAAGAGGTTATTATACTTGTAATCACTTGTATGTATTAGAATTACCATATGGAGAAATAAAACAGTAATATATTTAATCAGTCTTTTTATTCATTCATAAAAAAATTATCATACATATACAGTACATTTGAAAGTGCACACATAGACGGTGACTTAATATGGAAAAAACATTTAGGTGTTGATGGATGTAGAATTGGTTGTTCGTCTACTTCAATTATAGGTTTCTTACAATATTTTCTAATATAGTTAGCCTTTTCACTTCCTTTAACATAAACAAATTGGGCTTCTTCAGTCATTTTTTGAACAATATTGGAAAAATAGTGGAGTGGTGTATATCCAACATTCCAATTGATGCAGTGATGATTCTTCATTAACCATGTAGCTTGCTTGTGTAAATCAGGAGAAAGAAAACTTAATGGATAGGGTTGTTTAAAGACATAATGACTAATTCTGCTTCCATCATACGTAGCCAATTCTTTGGGAATAAATTTGTTTCGCTCATCCTTAAATCCTTGTATATCCAAAACTAGTCGCATATTTTTAGCAACGAAAATTGCTGGCAGATAAATTTTTTTAGAGAGTATTCTCTTATTTGTTTTTTTAGAATTTCTATGTTTTTAATAAAAATTTCAATGCGTATCATTTGAGATGAAGTCATTAGTGTATCACCTTTGAATACATAATTATTACTAGAACTATAGAATAATGTGATTGAAATAAATTTAGTCTATAAACTGGAGTGGGGATAATTATTATAGTTGTTTTACTATTTTAGTTAGTGGATTATAAGTAAATACTTTATCGTGAATTATTAGGCAATATGCTGATGTTTTTGCTGGAACTGTTTCTTTTGTCTCAAACTCAATTCTCATTGTTACTGGACCGGTCTGAAGTAAGTCTCTTTGATGGGAACAGTTAATATAAACTATAGGTGCGTTGTCTTTAAAATCTTTTGGACTGAAGATTGGTTCTACCGGATGGTTATAATACATTTGACGAAATTCGGAAAACATTTCATATAATATGGCAAATTTATTATTTGTAAAATCTAACTGAAGATCGTTGTAAGGATACCTTTCAGAATTTAAATAAACATTTATATTTCTTAGTTCACAATGATCAAATTTACTCATATCCATTTTAAGGTTGTTACGTTTATCTTTTTGAAAAGCGATTAAAACATGGCGTGGTGTCTCAACTTTTGTAGAAGTTTTAACAGGCCAGTTGTGCCTAGTGGTTTCTAATAATTCAGGATATTCAACTAATTCCCAACTACGGAAAGTAATAATAATGTCACTGTTCCTGTCAATAATTTTGGTAAGTGCTAATTCTTGCGGAATGCCTACAGTAAGATGGGGAACTCGCCAACAAAGTTTTGTTAATGTGATTTTTGGTTTTTCATTATCGCTCGTTGATATTAATGCGTTTGAATCATTATTACTCCTTATCAAAATTAATTCTTGTTGTGAATTTAAAATAATTTTATTATAATCTTCAAAAAATCCAGAATACATTTTTAGAGGAATACACAGAGAAACATTTCCTTGTTCATCAGTCATAATCTTGTCCCCTTTTTTAGATTTCGGATACCAACCACCATTTTGAAGTTTTACACTTTCATTTTCATTAAATGATGCATAACCTTTTAATGTAGAAGTTATTCCAATATCCCGTACAGAATCAATAGTAACTCCATTTAAAACATATCTCAGTTCCTTGAATAAAAATGCTGGTGCATTATTAATTAATAAGGTATTTTTTAATGGTTCATTATTTTCATTTAAGACTTTTAGTTCTAAGTATAATTCACTTTTACAGGGTAAAGGATATTTTCCTGTTTGTTGCAAAGAAATTCTTATTTCATCATTTGGTCCCAGTTTATTTGGATTAAATGGATCGAAAGAAAGTAATTCCCAACTCATTATTGATTCATCTACAAGAATGTTTTCTTTCACATTTAAGTGTTCCATTTTATTGTTTTGTTTTAAGCTTGAAACCTATAGATACGAGAAATTTGCGGTTAGAAGATGTTAACGCCTTAGAGTTTACCCTCTTACTGATTGAATTTTGCTTGACTTTACTTATATTAAACTTTTGTTGATGAGCGAAATTTGTCTTTTTGTTATATAAAAAAACCATTATTCTTCTATTTTCTTAAGATGTAGTCTTACCGTCACGGTTTCTCCTCTGAAATTGACGATGCCACCTTCTTGGTCGAGTATTTTAAGTGTAATTTTATCTATAATTTTAACTGTTACAGGTAAATAAATAATGTGTTGAGGTGACTCTATTATTTTATAACCAGGACCTACACTGGGGAAAAACTGGTGAATTATATGAACTGGTTTTCCATTTAAATAAGATCCTTCTGCAACACTACAATCTATATTTAGGGAGTTTACCCGAATAATTTCAGCGGGTCGATCTGATATATATTCTTGATTTGCATTCAATTCTTTATTATCAAATCCAAGTATTTTTCCTATCGTGCCTTCTCGAAAAGTTATTGGAAAAGTTGTTTTAATGTGAGTTCGTAAAGTATTATTATTGGGGAAAAGATGAAAACTTAAGCCTTCTTTATCAAGATGTTTTTGTAACAATGTATTTAAGTCATCTATTTCATAGCTTCCAAATGGTATTCTAAATTCATTCGTCTGATTATAAATAAACAAATTATTTGTTGCATCAATATTCGGAATAGCATTGAAAGTTTCAAAATTAATAAGACCGATAACATATTCAAAATTTTCGTCTAAATATATTGGCGGGTTAAACTCTACTGTTAGTGTAGAAGAATTACCACTAATTACAAAACTATATGACATGTTTCGTTAGACTTCTATTAAGGAATAAATTTGAAAATATTCGTTACATGTTTTTATAAAGAAATTTTAAACATAGTTGTCCACAATTGGTTGCATTATACCTTTGATACTGATCATGATTATATTGTATTATGTTGTTTTTACCATCACTATAAAAGTATTTAATTAATTCAAGCGGAGGACGTAAATTTCCATAACTATCAAAATATATTATATTTGTTCCTTTTTTAACATAAGCTGTCCAGTGATTTCCTTCCCCCCTAGATTCGTCTAAATTAATTATTCCACACTCTGTTTTTTTAATTTTTTTTGGTAGTTTATTTCTCATAAAAATACCTCGAAAGTATGGTATTTTTAGTTGTTTAACATATTTAACTATATCAATGTTTGTGAGCGGTTTTCGAGGTATTTTGTTTAACAGTTTTTTGAGTATGGTTTAAGATATAAGCCACAACCTGATTTGTATGGTCTTAAATAAAGTCCACTTCCCTTTTTTCCTACCGCAATAGATTCCATAGTTTGATTATGTCTTTTCTCTTCTTCTAATTTTTGTTTTGCAGCTTTCGCATCATTAACAGCTTTAGCAATTCCAGCTGCACCTCCACCTAGAGCGCGTAAAGCAGATAATCCTGCGAATAATGGTATAAGTGGTAAGAATCCACCAGATTTTGGAATTGGTAGGATTCTCCTTTTTGGAGTAGATACCCTACCATATTTTTTTATAGATGCTAACGCTATTTTAGCACCTGCTTTTAAACTGTTAATATTTTTTCCTTGAATTCCCTTTCTGGCTAGTGAAATAGCTTTGTTTAATGAAATTCCACGTCCTTTACGACCCCTTGTTCTCCTTTTCCTTCTTTTCATCCCCATTCCTAATTTCGTTTTAACTTTCATTGCTCCACTTATTCCTAAAGCAGCAGCTTTTTCACCAAAACTTGAGTCTTTTGCTTTGAACCGTTCCAAAGCTTTCTGAGCTAATAAACTATCAGCAACATGTCTACCTTTTATATCTTTTGAAGCTGAATATGCAATATCATGCACTTTACACGCCTCATCTAAGGGATTTATTCCTTTGTCACCTCGTGCAAGTCTCTTTTCTAATTTGGTTCCCGGACCACAAAAGTTATAACCTGGAAGATGCAGTTCGAAAGGAATTTTATTAATTAGTGTATTTAAGACACCACTTCCTCTCTTTTTGAATGTCCTTTTGCGTTTAATGCGATTTGGATAAGATATAGTTATGTTATAAATCTTTGAATGAAAAATTTTCTGACACCAAGTTGCTTATATATAAAAACCTGTAAGTTTAAAATCATTTAGTTAATGTCTAAGATGCGGATCGAAAAACAATCCTATACAATCAATATTCGAGATCATGATGTTGCAAAAAATAATTTTCGAAAACATGGACAATTATTTGATGGAAATAGTAAAAGGGGATTAGTGGTTGGACCATCTGGATGTGGAAAAACTAATGTTCTTATTAGTATTATAGAGGACCCTAATGGTTTGCGATTTGAACACATATTTATTTATTCAAAATCCTTGTATCAACCAAAGTATGAATATCTGAGAAAACTCTTCACGCCTCTCAAAGAAATTGGTTTTTACGAATCCGAAGATGAAGAAAATATTATTTCACCAAAAGATATCAATCCAAATTCTATTATAATATTTGACGATATTGTTTGTTGTAATCAAAATATAGTTAAAGATTACTTTTGTTTCGGAAGACATAAAAATACAGATTGTTTTTATTTATGTCAAACGTATTCATCTATACCTAAACAATTAATTCGTGATAATGCAAATTTATTAATAATATTCCAACAAGATTCAACTAATCTGAAACATATTTATGATGATCATGTTAATATTGATATGTCGTTTAAACAATTTAGAGAGTTATGTTTATTGTGTTGGAGAGACAAATATGGATTCTTGGTTGTGGATAAAGACTCAAATATAAATTCTGGAAGATATCGTAAAGGATTTGATTCCTTTATTCATTTATAAATAGCTTGCCAATATCAAGTTTGTATAGTATATGACAAAAACTCAGATGAACAAGATGGATGAAAAAGCGGCAAAAGAATTAGTTAAAATTAGAAAGGCAGTTAAACGAAAATTCCAGACATTAAAAGCTGACATACTTCAATCTCAGGTTCAAAAGGAAAGAGAATTAGAACCCATTATAAAACCTTTGAAGGAATTATTGACAGATAAGTTAAAGAATGAAAAAATCAAAGAAGAATCGTTGGAAAATTTAAGTTTCTTAACTACAAAGCAGCCATTTTTAACACAACCTTATTTTTCTTCTACACCAACTAAACAAAAAAGAGTATCATCATATGATAAACATTTATTACCAATGGGACTTTCTTTTTTAGAAGAGGAAGAGGTTTTTGAAGGAACACCAGTTAATCTTAGCAACGAATCCGACGAAGGAATTAGACAACAACTTGAAGAAAGCAGATCATATATCCAGAATTTACCTTCAACAAAAACATATAAAATATATTTGGATCAATTTGATCCACTGCCTAGAAAGTATGTAGATGAAATGATAAGAGATACGAAGAGCTTATTCGATCACAAATATGGAATTAGACATAATATAAAAGATGAATCTTTTTCTATTGGCGATTCAAGAATAAATTTTCAAGGAAAAGATGTATTAGTAAAAGGTCTTACATACGAAGGCACGCCTGGGTTATTTGAATTGTTATTTAAAAAACATCCTCTGGGATACAAAGCTAAAGATGTGGACGACTACATGGATATTTTAAAAAGAACTAATGCCTATCGAAAAAACTATAAAGAGAACGAACAAATTCACGGAACAGTTTCAGATAAATATGTTACTCTTATTCATCCATACCTTGTAGATAAGGAGATTTTAAAAGATCCTCTTAGAGGTAGAACCCGTTCATTCTCCAAACCTCTAGCGCCTGTTACAAGGGCTAGAACTAGAGCTTCTTCCATTGCTCAAACATCACAAATACAACAATATTTTAAAAATTTAAGAAAAAAAGGGACAGGTTTCATGGATTTATCTAATAATAAAGTAGATTTTGTTTATTTCGATGATCCCAATGAATTAGTTGAAAGGTTAAAATTATTATTAGCTTCAAAAGCAGCTGGCCACACCGGGCACAATAATGAAATTAACTCTATTATTGAAGAATTAAAAGAGGCCAATATAATTGTATAAAAGGAAAGGTTGTAATTATTTTGCTACACATTCAAAATGACTCTCGACAAATTTGGTAGACACATTTCAAAACGTTTTAATATTAATGTTACATTAGAACCTCTAAAAAGAGAAGTTAATGAACTAAAGGAAAATTTTAAAATTGAAAAAATTCAGAATGATCATTTCAGAAGTATGTATAACACAAAATATGAGGAATTTAGAGAAAAACTAGAAAAGAATGTTCAAGCAATTGAAAATATAGAAAAAGTATTTCAATTATTACAGGCGGGTTTGAAAACCACAGTGGAGGATTTTGAAAAACGATTTGCTAAACTACAACAAAATGTTGACAAAAGCGTCCAAGATCTAGAGGATTTTAAAAAATACACAAAAGCCTTTTCTTTGGAAAGAATTGTAGAAGATTTAAATGATTTTAAAACTTTTGCTAAGGAGGCTCATCATACTGCATTTTTTAATCGAAAAAATATAATAGCAGCTGAAGTTAAGATTTCAGACATAGAATCAAAATTGACACAAAGCCAGCAACATATTTCAGACAGTCACAACTAAAACATAAACAAAATATAAAAAACTAAAATGAGTGAAAATATTAAAGAAACTGTAGTGGATGAACTTCATAAACCCGCTAGAAGAAATTACAAAAGAAGACGGGTTATAGTTAAAGAGTTAAACGATTTATGGCAAGCAGATCTGGTTGAAATGCTACCATACGCAAAATTTAATAGAGGATATCGATATATTTTAGTGGTGATCAACGCATTTTCCAAATATGCTTGGGCTGAACATATTAAGACTAAACAAGGAAAGGATGTTGTGGAAGCTATGGACAAAATTTTAAAAAGTGCTACAAGACCAAAAAACTTGCAAACGGATTTGGGTAAAGAATTTTATAATCAACATTTTCAAAAACTTATGAAAAATTACAATATAAATCATTATAGTACTTTTTCAAATTTAAAAGCAAGTATTGTTGAAAGAGTAAATCGTACCTTGAAAGGTATGATGTGGAAGCGTTTTAGCAATCAAGGTAATTACAAGTGGTTGAATATTTTACCAGAAATTTTAAAAAAGTATAATAATAAAAAACATCAAACAACAGGGTTCAAACCTGCTAATGTTAATGAGAAGAACGCAAATGTAATTATGAAAAAATCATTTACACATAAGAAAACGATTGATCCCAAACAAAATAAATTTATATTAAATGATTTTGTTCGAATTTCTAAACATAGGGAAGCATTCTATAAAGGATATACACCAAACTGGTCTACTGAAATTTTTCAAATTAGGGAAGTGCAATTAACAAATCCAACCACTTATCTCTTAAAAGATATTAAAAACGAAAATATTGAAGGTGGATTTTATGAAGAAGAGTTACAGAAGGTAAAACATCCTGATGTATATTTGGTTGAAAAAATACTAAGAAAAAAAGGAAATAAGGTATATGTTAAATGGTTAGGATTGGATAAATCACATAATTCATGGATATTAAAAAAGGATGTATTGTAATATGATTTCTATATATCTTTATTGTAATATAATTTTTAATATATAAATATTAGCAAGAAACACAGTTTTTTAATTAAAACCCATTATTTTAAACTAAATTTCTTTATTAAATCTTTCATTATAAATTACATTTCTATGATTTACATCTAATATTTTAGAAAACATTTTTTCACAATTTTGTATTCTTTTTTCAAAACGAAGTCGGTCCAGATAGTACTGATAATAATCACTTTTGCGTGCTTGTCTTGAGGCATAATTCCAAACAACTAATAAGTGAAATTTGTTTTTGTCTTCATTAATATTCACTGATTTCTTCATAATATTTTCTTTTCGGAGCAATTCTTCTCAATTTATTTTCCAACACGTTCGGATACATCAATAACATCTCCAACATGGTACTAACATTTTCACTGTTAGCATTTTGACTGGGATTTAAAACATTATAAACACTTGTTAACAAGTCCACTGAATTATTGACGAGTGTAGTTTGGAACACATCAAAATATTTTTCAAATTCCTGCTTTTTTATAATTTGAATTCTATAATTAATTAGTTCTTGTATTTCCCACAATTTATCAGTAGTGTCTCTAGCGAAATACAAATAATCACCATCACATCTATGAAGTTTTATAATAGGATTTTGATTAATTTTTTCAAATGACAAAGTAAGATCATTAATCTTGACTGGAAAGGGTTCGTTGTTAGATGAATAGAAATAATTTACTACTACTCCCTGATATTTCAAAAGACTTTTCCACTCTTCTTCACTTAAAGTAATACTGAATCCATTTTGGCTTCTAATTTTTATTTTAGCCGAGAAATCTTCCAAACTTATTCCAACTTGTATTAATTTTGATAAGGAATTATTCAAGCAAAACACTTTGTTGTTTAAAAGTTTTTCTTCATTTACTTTTTTTATGTCACTACTATAATAATTTGATTTTGGGTCGTTAGAAAAATACTGATTTTTCGAATAATAGGTCATTTTGAGAGACCCAAGTAGACTGCTATCTTTTTGTCACATTTATTCTTATATTAATACCCCTTCCATAATGAAAACGCAAGGTTAACATTTTTTGCACTATTTAAATAACAGGAGGAGTAAACTTAATAATTAAATTTATAAAACATTATTGACATAATCAACAAGACACAAAGTATAAATATTGATAATGATAAGTTTAACATTCCGATTATTTTACAAGATTCATTTTTTAAAGATTTCTTAATACTTTCATATTCTGTATTATTTGAGCATTCTTCCGTCTGCAAATTCTGAATCCAATTAGTGTCAAAAATAGTATTATTAGAATAATATAATATTTTAAAATATTTACTATTGTTTTCATCGTTTTGCATTAAGTGAGAAAAAGCTGAAGTAAAATTATTATTAATGAGTTTATATTTCATATAGTGACAATGCTTACTTAAAGCAATATCTGTTTTATTTCCAAAACACGCCATAGCATGTGTTACTCTATTTGGATTATGCACATACAATATATTATTAGCAATGTAATATAAAAGGATATATGGATTAAGGGTCATGATTAAAAATCCAATATAAACTGCTGGCCAATTCAAGCGGGACAAACTAAATTTTTGATAAAATTTAGAGTGGAATATTTTCGAAACGAAAAAAGATTTTGATTTAACTTTTTCAGTATGTAATTGAATAGTTCTTCTAGTTTTTATATTTCAAGGCACTATTGCTAGCAGTCGCTGCAACTCTATTTTACAGGGTGTTAAGTGAAACCCTGACTTTTTTGGAAAAGTTTTCCAGTTCCGAGAATCTAGGAAGAATTTTTTTTGAATTTTCTTTTCATACTAAAATGATCCATGGTCAAATACAAAAAAACAATTTCTCCGGATTTTCTCTATTTTCATTTGTTTTCCGTATACAGGGGTTAGTCGAAATTATCGACTTCTTCTTACAAAGGAACCCCTAATTTGGCCGTTTATTCACAAAAAGCGAAAGACCAAGTAAATTTGTAGTTTGAAGTAGTCCAGCTAACAAAAGTAATACAAATTTTTGTACAGGGTGTAGCAAGTTTGGATCACGGGCTAGTAAATTATTATTTTTTAATTTCTACTACTTTTTCCTAAGTTAACTATTAATTATCACGTGCTACGTTAAAGGGTTAAAATTTGTTAGGTCCGATAACAGTACTGGTTAGAAAGATCCTTTTTGCCCAAACGGGTTTTTCATTTTTTGTCTAGTCCCATTTTTAGTGATTAAACGGCTCGCATTTTGAACCTAACTTTTTGCAATTGCATCCATGAACGATTGAAGTGAGAGTGCTTTTTTGGTGGTACATAATGAATGTTTTATCCAACCAAAAAACATGTAGTGGCCAAACAGCTAATGATGCTTATTCGAAGAATTTTTTAGCATTATACAGGGTTGCAAAAAATATACCACCTATACTTTATATGGAAGTCATGTGATTTTCAAATTAATTGAATATAGTCCCAATTTTCTTAGAACTTTTTGCCGAAACTGTTTTTGAATTTTTTTGTCTGGTCCCATTTTTAGTGATACAAATGGCTTGCGTTTAAAACTTAACTTTTTGCGATTGCATTCATGAACTATTGAAGTGGACATCGTTTATTGGTTTAACCAACCAATAAAAAAGTGTCGTGGCCATAGAGCTAAAGATGCTTATTCGCTGCTTTTGTCCGCGTTTGCCCAAAACATATCACCTACATTTTATATGAAAATCATGTGATTTTAGAGTCCTTTAGGTATTCATAAAGTTCCTTTTTGCTATATTAATAATTATTAAAGAAAATGTCCTACTTATTATTAATAAAATCTAGTAACGATACAGATAAAAAGAATAATATTCATTCGGAACTTTTTCACATTATACAGGATTGTGCAGAAGTTACTACTTATAATAGAAGCCACGTGTTTCTCGATATCTTTGGATTTTCGTAAACTTCGATTATTCATTATAAAAGAAAAATATTTTACCACTGCTCTAAAAAGTCAGTACATGGCATTGAGAAATTTTAATTAATAAGAAGTGTCTTAAATTAATAGTCACGGAGTACATTTTTCTCGTCAAAAATTGGAGATGGATAGTGAATTCAACTGAACAAGTTATAAAATTCTGTATAGCGTAGTTTTTAGAAGGTATAGAAATTTCAGAAGATTTAATTACTTTTGAAAGTACTCGAAAAGATACGTAATTTTCAAATTTAGTAGTTATTTTTCCCGGCATTACTTTAGGAGATCCAAAATGTAAATTTTGGTTGTTACTTTTATAGGTAAACAGAAAACGTTTTAAATTATAGAACATTTTTTTTACTTGAAGGTATTATAAAAACTTGCAACTAACGAAAACAAAACAAATCTTAATACCTAGTAGGACCTCCCCTTACATTTATTATCTCTTGGCATCTTCGAGGCATGCTTATTACCAAATTATTGACAAATTCTTGCTGAATATTTTCCCACTCCTGAACAATGGCGTCTGCAAGTTGTTCTAGAGTCTGAGGAGGATCTTCCCTAGAACTTACCAATAATTTCAATTTAGACCAGACGTGTTCGATAATATTCATGTCTGGTGATTTTGCAGGCCAGACCATCCTGGTAATATTATTAGCTTCCAAAAACTCTTGCACAATGCGTGCTCTATGAGGTCTGGCGTTATCGTCAATTAGCACAAAATCGTTCCCAAAATTGTTTGCAAATGGTAGAACGATATTGCTTAAAATTTCGTCCCTATATACCTGACCGTTAATGGGCTCCAATGTTAAAAAAAGTTCCGTTTTGCCATTAAACATTACACCACCCCAAACAGTAACGCCTCCACCACCAAAAGGTTCCTGAGGAGCCATATTCTCCTCCATATACCGTTCGCCACGTTCACGCCAAACTAATATTCTGCCGTCCGAGTGAATTAAATTAAATCTTGACTCGTCTACAAACATGCAGTTTTCCCAGTTATCTAATGGCCAATTGCGATGTTCATATGCCCACTGGAGACGTCTTCGCCTATGCTGTGGTAGAAGTCGCACACATTTAGCACGTCGCCGAGCTCTAAAATTAAAATTTTGGCTTAAAAATCTGTAGTATAGGTGTAGGGAATGAACCAATAAATAAGCCAACAGTAGCTTTTATTATACTAAAATGCAAAATTAGGTCAATTTTCATAACGTTAGTTCTAGGGAAGAACTAAGGAACATTACGCTGCAAGCACAAATAATGTGTTTAGGGTCGCCTATCAAAACTTTAATTTATGAACAACTTAGTTCAAGTTTACATTTATAATATCGGTGCGCAAAATCCAAGATTCACGCCTCAGCTGACGTCGATATTATAATAGCCGACTTACTAAAATGAAACACTAAAAATATTGGTACAAAAAATAAGATCTCATTTGAAGTAACTCACCTTAAGTTATTATTGTTTAAAGTTCTTCTAATGGTCCTATTGCTCACACGAATGTGTGTTCTTGCTCTGAACTCCTGGTTAATTTTCTCTGATGGAATTTTTCGCCTTCGACGAGCCTCTCTAACCAACCATCTTTCATCTGCAATGCCGACTTTCTTTTGGCGACCTCCCCCATAACGATAGTTTGCACTTCCCGTTTCGTGGAAGCGTTGACGCAGTCGAGATATTGTACTTCGCCCAACCCCGTACATATCCGCAATAATACTAATTTTTACCCCATCTTGTAGTAAACGCAAACAATTAGCTTGTTCTTTTGCACTTAATCGAGCCATTATAAAGGATAATAACGCACCAATTCAAAGAAGAATACTTTGTTGCCTTGGTAACTGTCAATAGCAAAGAAAATGTTTTATTTTTTGGCCTACTAGATCTTTTGACTAAGAAATAGAAACGCCGCTAAATTAACAGAAATCCACCTGCAAAGTATAGGTGGTATATTTTTTGCAACCCTGTATAATGCTAAAAAATTCTTCGAATAAGCATCATTAGCTGTTTGGCCACTACATGTTTTTTGGTTGGATAAAACATTCATTATGTACCACCAAAAAAGCACTCTCACTTCAATCGTTCATGGATGCAATTGCAAAAAGTTAGGTTCAAAATGCGAGCCGTTTAATCACTAAAAATGGGACTAGACAAAAAATGAAAAACCCGTTTGGGCAAAAAGGATCTTTCTATCCAGTACTGTTATCGGACCTAACAAATTTTAACCCTTTAACGTAGCACGTGATAATTAATAGTTAACTTAGGAAAAAGTAGTAGAAATTAAAAAATAATAATTTACTAGCCCGTGATCCAAACTTGCTACACCCTGTACAAAAATTTGTATTAATTTTGTTAGCTGGACTACTTCAAACTACAAATTTACTTGGTCTTTCGCTTTTTGTGAATAAACGGCCAAATTAGGGGTTCCTTTGTAAGAAGAAGTCGATAATTTCGACTAACCCCTGTATACGGAAAACAAATGAAAATAGAGAAAATCCGGAGAAATTGTTTTTTTGTATTTGACCATGGATCATTTTAGTATGAAAAGAAAATTCAAAAAAAATTCTTCCTAGATTCTCGGAACTGGAAAACTTTTCCAAAAAAGTCAGGGTTTCACTTAACACCCTGTAAAATAGAGTTGCAGCGACTGCTAGCAATAGTGCCTTAAAGTATAAAAACTAGAAGAACTATTCAATTACATACTGAAAAAGTTAAATCAAAATTTTTTTTCGTTTCGAAAATATTCCACTCTAAATTTTATCAAAAATTTAGTTTGTCCCGCTTGAATTGGCCAGCAGTTTAGTTTAAAAAATATATTAAACAAGAAAAGACCTTCACAAGACAAAATAATTCTAAGGACTGACAGGTTACATAGCTTAACAAGAGTTTAAATATATCGGGTTACAATATTTAAACACACAAATAAAACAAAAATTAACATAATACACTGATTAAATTTAAAATTTGTCAAAGAATTATTTCCAATATTTGTTGGACAATTACAATTTTTTGCAAACCATAAACATTCCATAAAGTCACAATTCTTAGACAATCTATAATGTTCGTTAATTGGACAATCATCACTTTTCCACATAAATATTTCTACACCACAATAAAAACATTTACAGGCATCTAGAATAGATGTATAATAAAATCCGGAACTTGCCAGCAATTTTGGACACATTTCACCCTTCCAGTCTTTAAAGGAAGACATTCTTTTTTCATAAGTTTTGTATAAACTATTATCAATTCCTCGATCAAATGATTCCAAACACATTATAATGATTTCACTAATATAGAAATAAAATAATTTTGTTTCTGTTTCAAAATATATAGTCTTTACTTAACCTTGAAATAATTTTTATCATTCATGCTCCATAAACCACTCATAAAATGGAATATCCTGGTGACCCCATGCTAAGGTATCAAAACTATTTGGAATTTTAAATCTTTTATCATCTCTAGAAGTTAATGCCAATTTATTTACCAATTCGGTATAAATGGTATGCAGCCGAGGTCTAAACAAGTACATAGTACAAAAAATTTTAGAGTTCTTCTCCACAACATCTCTATAATCTACAAGATCTAATTGGTTTTTAATGCTACTTTTTTTAATTCCCTTTGCCTTTTTAAGTAAACTATTTTGTGTCTTAACACAATAGGCTTTTGATCCAGTACCATAAAAACACTCTATAGGTTCACCAGCATACTCATCTTTAAATTTACCCACAGCAGAAATGGTTCTCGGTATATTATGAATATTATTACATTTATAATTTGATGTATCGAATCTTTCTATGTGGAGACTAATGTCATTATATATGTTTTTCGTTTCAATTTCTAGGATGAAGGAGTCAGTATCTGTATATAATAACTTAACTTTGCTACCATATAAAGGTTTCAAAAACCCATAATAGAAATCATACATTACAGTTTTAGATATGTCTAATATCGAAAAACCAACATATACGGGTTTATTATACTTAACTAACATTTTTTGCATTTGAATAGCAACTAAATTCTCAGAAAATATTGTATAATCTTTAAAATATGGCTTTGCTATTAAATTTTCTGCACCATCTTTTCTTTGGTTTTTTGACCATTGAGTAACTAATCTAATATCAGTTCTTTTTTCAACATTTTCCATCGTTTTTCCATAAATACTATTGTTAGCTAATTTATAGGAATTTTTTTCAAATTCATTTTTTGAATTATTTCTTAATTTTGTATTTAGATCAATGTATTTTTTTAACCAAGGTGATTGTGTAAATTGTACAACCCTATGAATTTTTTTTAGTTTTAATCCATGGTTTAAACATTGTTTCAACAAAGTGTAGTGAATAACATATTTTTCTTTGTTTTTTAAATTTGGAATAAGTTTAGGAATCTTAGAATTAGGGGGCTTAAAATTTTCAGGACAAAAAGGAAATTCATTATGAATATCGTGTAAATTTGAAGGATATTCTAAATCAACTTCCAATACATACCCTTTTTCAGAGGTGTCAGAAATATCCAATATATTTAATTTTTTAATGTCCTCATCTGAAAGCCAAACAAAATCTTTTTCTGGAAGATATTGTGACATTGCATACCCATAAAGATTAGTTGCATCAAGATACATAATATATTTAGTGGGTTTAGAAGCATCATAACCAGAAATTAACTCATTATTTGCAAGAGACTTTCTACTGACACAAGTGCTAACTCCTCCCCTTACACTACCTTTAAAAAAATGTAACATATCGGTATCTGTTAATAAATCCAATTTTATTCCAGTCATGCGCAGACACGCATCAAAACTAAATCCTGGAAAGGTGTAATAGTGCGCAGGATCCAAATTATAAGTTTCTAGACAAGTTTTTCTAAAATTTTGAAAAATATCTGCTAACAATAATACATCAGATTTTAAATAGATATCAGAATATTCACCTATAGATTTGCAGTTAAACAATTTCCAAACACGTTTTGCTCTTTCATAATCTTCAGTACTAATATGTTCATCTGTTAAATCATTGTAAAACTGTTCCCTATTTGGTAAAAATGTAACATTTAATTTGTTAAATTCATTAACATAATTGTAAGGGAACACACCTTTTTGACGAATATATTCAAATTTTTTCCCATCATTAAAATATTTTCTCACTTCTTTACATTGTTGATCTTCTAGAGTTTCAGATAATTTTGCTAATGAATAGGGTAAAAATTGAAAAGAGTCTAAAAACCTAAGACTTATAAATTTCCTTTTTTTCTTATTATTTTTATCGGTATAGGTGTCTACGTTAATATGCTTCTCAAAAGAAATGTATTTTTCTTTATTTTGAGCAATAACAGAAATCCGCTCATTATTTTGACATAAGTTTTTAATAAAAAGATGACTATCATAATTCCGTAAGTTATGTAAAATAACTGGTATAAAATTTGGTTGTTTAAAGTTTAAATTGCAATTAAAATGCGCATTTCCTCTCCATTTTCCACTTAGATGGCAATGATCTGAAGCTCTGTCTTTTTGGTCTGTAATGGGTTGATCACAAATGTGACATTCATTTAAATAATTGTAACGTAGTTTTTCAATACCATCAAGTGTATTCATTTTTTTATAAACTTTAAGGTGTTTGTTATATAAATCATGTACATCTCTCTCTAAGTAATTTATAAAAACGAGATCACTATTGGGACCCCTGTACAATTCAAATTTTGATAGACTATCATCAAATGAGCATTTTATGTAATAGGCAAATGAATAAGGAATATGCTGAAATTGTTTAATGGTGTAAGAAGTAGACGGATCCAAGTGAGTTTCTTCATTATTTAGAGGTTTAAGGATACATTCAAAGTCAGCATAAATAACAAATGGAACTTCCATTTGTTTTTGAATATTTTCAAATTTTAAGATATTTTCCGGAATTTGGTTTCCGAATTTATCTAATTTTAATTCATTTGATGGTAGATTTATTCTTACAAAGTCACAATCATACTCATTATGTCTAATTAAATATTCTTCACTGCTAAAATGTTGTAAGCAACCATCACATAAAAAATGTTTTCCTTTATATTTAGATAACTGTTTAGAGATTAATTTAGATAAATCAGAAATATAAGAGTAATGGAAATTTCCGTTATCATCACCAATTAACAATAAATTGACATGTTGATTTTTTTTTGTTTTTGTATAATGTAGTGGACCAATTATTTCATACTCAAATTTAAATTCAGTTTTAATTTTTTCTAAAGTATAAACATTAATAGAAATATTATTAAGTATTTCAAATTTAGGGATATCCTTTACTGTTATAGGAAACTGAATACCTGTTAAATCCAAAACGGTTGAATAATGAGGATAGGAGGTTACTTCATATTCCAAACCAGTTGGGGGGTATAGTGCGGCTACCACAGACCAAGCAAAACAAAATTCGTCATTATTTTGAATGTTGACTACAGCATTTTTAGACGTTATCTCTTTAGGTAGAGGAATATAAGATGTAGCTCTTAGCGGATTAAACTTGTTGATATTAACTTCTACGTATAACAAATTAAGCAGGATCCACCCTAAAACAGAAGTAATTATTTTATTTTTATTTATAATATAAAGCATTATTCTAGAGAAATAGCTAATTAATTTCATAAAATATTACCTGAGCCTTTTTCTGCTAGTTCGTCAGATTTTCTATCCATTATTCCAATCATCTCTTCAATATCTGCAGTTATATTTGAACTGCTACAGAACACTCTAAATGGAGTATTAAAGGACTTCACATGATGGCTGTCATCACTAGGATTTAAATACATTCCAAATAATTCTAGATTTAGCTTTATGCATGTAAACTTGTCAAGTTTCTCTTGGATTATTTTACTAATTTTTGGTGAAATTTCATTAAAAAAATCTTCAATATTTATATGAAATCCTTTTGCAGTAACCCTATAGGATATAATTCTTTCTTGAAAGGCTGATTTAATTATTTCTACTCCTTCTTCGCTTGTTATTATAGATGTGTTTCTTTTGTGTGTGTTTGTTTTGGCATGACTGCACCATAAACTTTTTTTAACAGATTTTCTACACTCCTGGCAATATTTAAGGTCTTCTACAACAAAATATCTATTTAAAACAACAAAAACGCTTTTTTTTCTTAAGAATGTATGAGGACATCCTGGGAGGCGACCGATGCTTACATAGTACCCCATATTAACATACTACTACCAAGAGGTAATATCATGTGAGGAGACCCACTCATGCATACACTACTAATCATGAGAGGCGACCTATCCATGCTTAGTACTCCCATTAACCAACTACTACCACCCATGCATACATAGGGAGGAGGAGAGTCTCCTCGCTAAGTGCTACTAACATATTTGTTAAAATAATTTTGAACTATTTTATATTTAATAAGTAATACAAAGTATAGAAAGATCTAAAATAATAAAACGTTTAAAACTGGTCTAGTTAGTTTTACACAACTATATATATATTTTTTTGGATTTCATTCTGAATTTAAACGAAAAATAATTAATATACAGTGTTGTTTTCATCAAAACATTATATTATGAATACTACTTACCAAAAGTTTTTTGATATTTAGAATTTTTCAGTTCTTGCAATTGAAGTTTGCATTTTTGAGATATTTTGCTGCAGCTTCCATTAAGGTGACGTATTAAATTATCCCTTCGGGTAAAACTTTTTTTGCATGTGATGCACTGATATGTCATCTTTGCTTAGGTCTATTCTTGTGAAACTGTTCCCGCAAGAAACAAACACAATAAAGGAAATATATGAAAAAGTTTATCTAAATAGTAAGTTCTGGCTAGGAATAAGGAGGGGATTATTCAAGGTTATCTACAATATCATTAAAAACAGTTTCCATCCTTTTCCATAAGTGTTGTTCTGTCTCAAATTGAGAGGGTATTATTGAATTTAACAGAAAAGCTAAAGATTTTAATTTGGAAATAATTTTTAGACTTTTTTTGGTTTTAATTTTTTTTTTAATGCCGAAAGAAATATTCTTAAAAGAATTAGTTTGCGTCGAAACTGTTTTATTTTCAGCATTTGTCTGAGTTGAAGCCGGTAATAAAATTTTCTCCACAACTAAAGGGATGACTTCATAGACAGGCATTTCTGCCTCAAATTTATGAAAATTATTATAATTTTGCAAGTTTTCTCTTTGTGCTGGAATAATTGAGACATCATTATCATCATCCAAAATATTTTCTTCAGCGTCACTATAAAGCGAACTCTTACTTATAAACCTTTGATTTTCACTTTCGTTTTCAAAATTATTTTTAATTAAATTTTGTTTTCTTAAAAGACTGTTTTCCTCCAAATCCAAGATATTATTCACTAAATTAGAATAAGAACTTTCGTTAGTACAACTTGTCTCACAATCAATTTGTGTACTAGAAATTTTATTTTGAAATATTTGTGATGATGTGATCAAATTTTCGCTTGAATTGTCATTAAATAATTGACTAGATAAAAGTCCAAGATAGTCTGGTTGATCTGTTGTATTAAAAAGTGTTGAATTTTTTGTATCTAATACATCTTCCAAAAATTTTTCGTCTAAGTTTTCATTTTGTTCGTCGTAATTTTTGTCATTTTGTCGGTCAATGTCTTTATTTTCCTTATTATGCTCATTAAAATTATTTTCAGTATCAATAGGTTTATTAATAAAATTTTCTAATTCTAAATCAACAGTATTACTTTGTGCCTTTTGTCCACACGAAATTGAGTCACTATTTTTTTTGTTATTAAAAACTAAAAATTTCTCTAAATTATCTTTAACTTTATGATGTGTCAATTCCTTTTGCTGCGCACTATTTTCTAACATATTTTTTACCATATATTGAACATTTTTCGATCTTGGAATGTTAATATCTTGCAAAATTATTACCTTTTTTTCACTGTTTTCAACGATTGGTGCAGGACTTGAACAGGATAGGTCGGTATTCATTTTAAAAACTCACTGAATTGTTTGATGCGTGAACAGCTTAATGATACTACGGGTACTTCTATTTTATATACTCTTTATACATGCAGAAAGGTTAAAATCAACGATTCCACTTTGCAGAGTGGCCTTTAAATGTTAAAGCGTCCCTGAAATTTAGGAAAGCTTAAGGATATTTAGGCTATTTAATTTAATTTAGTGGTGACAATTATGAAGTGACCCAATAAAAATAATTAAGAAATACATACGAAAATTTGTAAGTACACTTAAGGGGATACGCCACCCTGGCGCTCGGAAAAATAAAAAAAAAATTTGACGCAGCCATTAAGTATATAAAACAATCTTTATTTCACACATATACATAGTAGTTTTGTGAGCAATTTGCAATATTAACGATTTAAATTTTTTTTTTTTTAAATGGTGGAGATATGCGCCGATAAGTATCTTTTGAAAATCCTTGTTGGTACGTGATTTCTCCCTTAGGCATTGTCTGAAAAGCATCAAAATATTTTTTCTTATTTAAATGGGTAATAGCTAAAATGTGACTGAGGGAAAATTTTTTTTGTAAAAATAGCTGCTGTTTGAAAAAAGCTTGAAATTTGCATCAAAATATTGAATTTAAAAAAATTATAACTTTTACACAAGACATCCAATCGAGAAAATCCTATGTCACATCGTAGATAATAAAGAAGAAGTGTTGTAAATTTGAGTCAAATCGGGTGAGTAGATCTTGAGATATTGTGCACACCGTTTTGACAAAAAGTAAAAAAAGTCAGCGTCTGAAAATCAAATATTTCTTTTAATTCTCTTCAGTCTGCGATACCTGGACTGTACATGGGATCTTCTAATGTTGTCATGATGACCTACGCCAGCCAAAAAAAATTCGTTTTTTTTTGAAAATTTCAGGGTGGCGTAACCCCTTAAATTAGTACCGCTTCCCTCACTAAATTTATCTATACAAAATGTAGGACTAGTACTGTAGCTAAACAAATATAGGACATATCTGTCCTACATTTTTCTTGTTTCTAGTATTACTAGGCGTGCTATGTGCCTATCTGTAAGACAGTACATTTAAACAATGTTATAAATTATTCTACAAATTAAGCCACTTTAAAGTGTGCCATATTTCCTAAAATTAAAAATAAAACACCTGCCGATGCCCTAATTTCGCGCAAAAGGTTGATTTCTCACGGTACTTTTAAAGCGTGTAATAGACGCTTCCAGACATGCATTAATGTGTAAAAATTTCTTTGTTTATCTTCAAAAAAATTGTAGGGTAGTACCGCTTCCCTCACTAAATTTATCTATACAAAATTTTCCAAGCTAAACAAATATAGGACATATCTGTCCCACATTTTTCTTGTTTCTAGTACTACTAGTCTAGTACTATGTGCCTATCTGTAAGAGAGTACATTTAGACAATGTTTTAAATTATTCTACAAATTAAGCCACTTTAAAGTGTGCCATATTTTCTAAAATTAAAAATAAAACACCTGCCGGTGCCCTAATTTCGCTCAAAAGGTTGATTTCTCACGGTACTTTTAAAGCGTATCTTGACCTGATCGGTTAGCGGCCTTCCTTTTTCGTCTACCTTCGCAAGCTGCAATTATGTCTCCTTTTTTGGACAAGTATATTTATGAGTGTATTTAATTATATTGGCTTTAATGGAATGCTGTGAAGGTTTTGTTTCTTTTTCGCGACATTTGCAAACTGCATCTTGATAAAGAGAAAACCAGCCGTATATTAAACTTCATGGGCGTCCACAAGGGTTTTTTACAATACAAATAAAGAAAATAATTGCTTATAATTATTTTAAATGTTAATTATTAGTTAAAAAGAAATATATTTGACTTTCTTCTATTTAAAAGCTAAGGGGTGCAGACCCCCTAGCTTAAACTTGTAGAAAAAAAATACATTTTTAATTTATTCGTATTAAGGAGGTGAATTGAAAATACTAATTAAAGATAATAATTATGTTTAAATAAACGGGTACAAAATTATGCTCACGTGACTCGCAAATTAGTATAAGTAACGCCACGTATTGTAAACGTAAAAATTATCAAACCAATAATATTAAACAATGATTGGGATAGTGTGAGACGACACTGATCGAAATTTTGAGGCTGCAACTCGCCCAGCAAAAGTGAAATCTTTGGTTTTTTAAGGTTTCTCCGGATATTTAAAGTATACATAAGCTATTTCTCAATCAGTTAGTCAAGTCATTTTATCTCAATAACATCAATTTTTTTAAATTTATTTTTTAAACTTTTAATTTTTTATTTTTACTTTTTATTTTTACTTTTTTTAATTATGCAGTCAAATCAATCAAATCAAGCCCGGTACTGGAGGGGACGTTTGCTTCGTTTAGAAGGAAACAGGGTGCACGTAACCGTGCTGCAGCGAACGCTACCCCAGCTCCTGCAAGACCAGGAGAGGCTCGAGCAGCAGAATATGGAGCAGGGGCAGCTTATTCACCAGCTGTGTCAGCTTGTGCAGCACCACCGAGAGCTGTTAGCTCGGATGGAGCAGCGGCAGGTCGCTCTGCAGCGGCTACATGAGCTGGAACTGGAAGAGCTACAGCAACAGCCCGAGCACCCTGACGACCCTCCCTTACAGATCAGCGAGGTAAGCAGTACGACGGTTCCTCCCGCTGATTTGTATAGGACGTATCGGGACTAGATGTGTGATTAGGGACTGTTAATAGTGTATAGAGACAATTTTAAGGTAATGTTAAGTGTTTTTCCAATTTTGCTTAGTTACAAATATTTTAAAGGTGCTTTGTACATTTTTAACCCTAAAATAATTTAATTTTTAGATCTTGTAACTATGAAAAAATTTTAATTTTAAATATAGTGTAGTAATTAATGTTTAGATTCACTAAGAAGGTTTACGATTTAGTATGAGTTTAAATTAAGACCTTATAGTTAATCAGTTATGTCTTTACAGGTTTTAGTCCTGTCACTGTTAATAATTCGTCATTAAAAATAATTCTGATATTTCAGCGATTTGCTTGGTATTTAAATTATTTTAAGGTAATAATTTTTAGTTCTATTATAGTCGAAAGTACATAATAAAATTGTTGTTTTCTTTATAAATTTGTAAAAAACACAGTAATAAATTCATAATGAGTTATCTTATTCTTACACTTGTCAGTTTAAACCTTTCGGTTGTCAAATTAGACCGGACTAATGTTTGAGAATCTGGTTGTACATGTATTAATTTTTTAATTAAAGTGCATATACTAACATTTAAAACAAAGCAAGGTTTGTAGAAAATAAATGACATTATATTAATTTTGAGTTTGCAAAAGCAACAGTATATTTAATAAAGTAAAATATTTTACATTAACAAAGATTATATATATTTTTTAATTTTATGTAAACTACTATATTATACAATAGCAATAAATTTAATGTGGTATAATTGGGATATTTGTTTCCCTATCTGTATCACTTATTTTATATCCACTATTACAAATTAGACAGGTTGTTGGCAAAATTATTAGATATAGTGATCGTTTACAAATATAGCAATGTACGTCTTTTTTCGAATGTCTTAGTTTTCTTTTTATATGCGTATTGACATGACTGTAGGATCCCATTTCAAAAAAAAATTGATGAATGTAAAAGCAAAAATAACAAACACTACGTCGTTCACTGGAAATAATACTTCGTATAATGACGTAACTTTGTGTCACACAGAATATTTTTTCTAAATAGTCCACTTGTCCAGGTTGACGCATCAAAGATACACGCATTGTACCAGCACTATCTTCTTCGTCAAATTCCATGTCGGAATCACCCGATTCCGTTTCTATGGTTGCGTAATTGTTAATATCTTCGTGATTTATTTTTAAAAAACGTTCTACAAAAGGATCTGGACCCAGTTCTGGAGAGACGTTGTAGTCGAAGTGTGGAATAATTTCTTCTACATCGATAACATCCATGATTTCGAATTCTTCTTCCATTTCAAATTTTTAATTAGTAATTTTTTAAACTTTGTCAATTTTAATAAAATAGTTTAATTTACTTTACACTGCTGCTTTTGCAAACTTAAAATGTAGTTTCCAGACACAAAGCGAAATGCTTTTATAAGGCTAGATTGGTCACAAGGATTCAGTAAAATTTAACTTTCACTCTTACGCTTTTAATCTCGTGATATACACAAATACACATACGTCTCAGAGGCAGAGGAAAATTTTAGGCGGAGTAAAATTATTATGAGGTAAACTAATTATATGGAGTTAAACTAATTATGATATGCTAATTGGGTCTCTCAGTTCAGAGGCGGAGGTAAAAAAAATATTATTTTAATATATGGACTAAAACTAATTAATTATAATATATGGAGTAAAACTCATTAATTTTAATATTTAAATTTATGTAAATTAGGAGGAGTAGAGTAAAAGACCTACTATTATTCTACTTACTTGGGCCTCAGCTACTGGATCCTGCTGCTGCTGCTAACGCCATCTTGGGGATTTGAACCGGGCCTTCAACTATTGGAATATATTAATAGATTTCTAGTGCGTCTCGACGCCGGCGTCGTCGAACGGCTAAACTTTCCATCTTTCAACTCCAACGCGGCATCGTTAAATATTACAATTATTTCTTCAAGATGACGTCACAAACTTTTTGATTTGTTTTACCCATGCTAGGCGTCTCGGCGTCGGCGTCGTCGAACGGCTAAACTTTCCATCTTTCAACTCCAACGCGGCATCGTTAAATATTACAATTATTTCTTCAAGATGACGTCACAAACTTTTTGATTTGTTTTACACATGCTAGGCGTCTCGGCGTCGGCGTCGTCGAACGGCTAAACTTTCCATCTTTCAACTCCAACGCGGCATCGTTAAATATTACAATTATTTCTTCAAAATGACGTCACAAACTTTTTTTATTTATTTTACCCATGCTAGGAGTAGAACCGGGGACCTATGGATTAGTATTGCATCGTCTTACACTTTACGCTGTCGAGGTATATTGAATATTTCCGTCTTTAATTGAGTGTTAAGTATTTTATGAAGATGACGTCAAAAACTTTTTTCTTTATTTTGCCGATAGTAGGATTAGAACCTGGGACCTGCATATTACAACGTGGAATTACCAACGCTCTAGCCGACCTGGCCATCTGCTTCACATAAAATATTGAGTTCCGAACATAAAGGCTTGCGGCAGCTGGGGCAAGCAAGTTGTTGTTGTTGTAGTTGTTGTTTTTAGCGAAGTCACGATGATAACCAGATGTAATAAAGGTATTTAAGGAAGAAAACACGTAGTAGTAGTAGGAAACTTATGTATTTAACCACAAGATATATCGATATTTAGCAACCTTATATACAAAAATAGTTAATAATATTAAACAGGTTACTGCTACGAATACAAGTAAACTAGAAATACTGTTCAGAGTTTCGGAGAAAGATGATGTTAGTGTAGAAGTAGCAGTACTAGAAATACTGTTCAGAGTTTCGGAGAAAGATGACGTTAGTGCAGAAGAATTAGTAATTCATAGAGGCCCTCGCCCCTAAACGATGAGTGTTGGAGAATTAAAATTTTGGCGTTAGATAGAAGTCATAAAGACCATTAGATATACAGGTTCAAAAGCCCCAGAAAATATGAAAGTCATTTCGGCGATTTCTCGGACGTTGACCAAAAGGGCCTTAAAATTTGTTTTCTTCAATAGGGGCTAAGGGTAGGAGTAATAAAAGACATACCCCAAATTTGATCGAAATCCGCTGAGCCGTTTAGGCGCTAGAGGGTTACAAAGGTGTTTAAGGTATCAGGAGCATAGAAATGTGAGAAGTTAAATAAAAAGTAAATTACGGTTAGCGTCTAAACGATAAGTGTTGAAGAAGTAAAATTTGGGAGTTAGATAGAAGTCAGAAAGACCATTAGATATACAGGTTAAAAAACCCCAAAAAGAGTAAGGTCCTTTAGACAATGACTCTGGTGCCGACCAAAAGGGCCTGAAAATTTGTTTGCTTCGATAGGGACAAAGGATAGGAGTAATAAAATACATACCCCCCAAATTTCATCCAAATCCGTTAAGCCGCTTAGGCGTAGGCTTGCAGCTGTGGTTGTTTTTAGCGAAGTCATGATGAGAACGATTGATAAGAAATGGATTTAAGGAAGAAAACACGTAGTAGTAGGAAAATTATTTATTTAACCACAAGATATATCGATATTTAACAACTTTATAGACAAAATTAGTTAATAATAGTAAATAGGATACTGCTACGAATACAAGTAAACGAGAAATACTGTTCAGAGTTTCGGGGAAAGATGGCGTTAGGGTAGAAGCAGCAGTACTAGAAATACTGTTCAGACTTTCGGAGAGAGATGGCGTTAGTGTAGAAGCAGCAGTACTAGAAATACTGTTCAGAGTTTCGGAGAAAGATGGCGTTAGTGGAGAAGTAATAGTATGAGTAGGAGATGTTCAGAGTGTCGGAGAAAGATGGCGTTAGTATAGAAGGAGGAGTAGTTGGAGCAGCAGGAGTAGCAGGAGCGAGAGTTGGAGATGCAGAATATTCGAGAGAGATTGAATCATCAGTGGAATAGTACTGAACAAAGCGCGCGAAAATAACACAGCACGAGGCAAGGTCAACGCGACCATTGTTTTCCGTACCTAGCGGAACCATCCTGAGTAAAGTGGTTTTACGCGAAGTCATGATGATGAGGATGACTAAGCAAGTACTAGAATTTTCTAGCAAGCACAATGAGTATGCATTTTAATGTAAAGCAGAGATAGTTACGATCGGGTCTGTGGGGAGTGGTAGTAATTAAAATAGGTATTTCTAGCAAAGTCACCCAGGCAAGACCAACAGTAGGAAAAGATGTTTCGACTGGCGGAAAAACTTCTCGAAAATCTCGACTAAGATCATCGATACAGGTCTTTAGGGCAAAAAGGCGACTTTCCGATTAGTGCTCTAACGGTAGGAAGGGAAGGATTCCGAATGTGGGAAAGAGAGAGAGAGAGAGAGAGAGAGAGAGAGAGACTCGTGGAAATCGTAGGGAAGGAAGCCGAAAACTATGAAATATATACTGTTTAAGTACAGGAAACAGCTAAAAACAACTAAGAAACAGATCCTGGTTCAGGAAAATACTTAAACGCCTAACTGCCTAACTACTTAACAGCTAAAAAACAGATCCGGGTTCTGAAAACAACTAAAAAACAGACTTCTGTTCTCGAAAACAACTCCTGAACAGCTATGGGAAATAACTAGGAACCATCGAAAAACAGCTACTACGAAACAAGTCCCCTGTTTCAGGGAACCACTTAAACGTCTAACTGCCCAACCACTTAACCGCCCAACCACTTAACAGCTAAACCATACCCTGTTTCGGAAAACCAACTCCTGAACAGCTATGAAACAACTAAGAAATAGGTCTTGTTTCTGGAAACAGTAATTCGTAGTCGTACTTGCTAATAGAGAAACAATCTACAGACACTCAAAATCAGACTTTATCAATCAAGATCCGAAAATTACTCGAGAATACAAAAATATTGGAGAGATTCCGCTGATATGGATCTAACACAGGGTCTTAAGCACGATATCGAAACTGATGCATGGAGACTGGGAGATTCACGGGTTGATTTTTTGGAAAAATGGCGATATTCAAGTAGGCAATATTGAATACCGAGGAACTCAAAGACTCTACGATCTTCTGTTTTGAAAAAATCCGATTTATCAGAAAAAGGAAGATGAGGAACAAGACAAAGATATTCTTTTACGAACAAACCTTTGCCCGAAGGATAGTGGCTAGTTAAAAGGAAATAGATCTGACAAATATAAAAATATTGTTAAACCATTACTCTCAGTATCGGCAGATGTTTCGAAACTTAGAACGAAATCAGCAAAAACACCTTCAAGTACAACAAGAATCTCAACAAGGTCGAAGACGTCGTCGCCGTCGTCGTCGTCGTCAAAATTAGGTCAAGCGTTAATGGAATACAACGAAAAACCCAAAGAATTTGTGTACTATGATGACGGAAACGAGTTGGTTGAAAGACTAGAAAAGCTAGAAGCCTCCAATCAGGTTGGCAACAATAAGAACAGGAACGAGATTTGGAGCATTTTACAAGAACTGGAACAACTTGGAATAATTGAATTCTATAAAGAAGAATTTATAGTGGATTCGTAAATCTTATTACATACTACAATCTATGAGGACGAAGAAGGGAGTGATGTAGACGAAATTTGTAATCATAATAATTTGTAATAACAAAATGAAATTTCAAGGTTACAAAAATTTCAGAACAGAGCAATGAGACTTATCCTGTGTTGTAACAAATATACGTCCATCAAATTAATGTTAGAGTGCCTCCAGTGGTTGCCTGTCTTGGAGCATGTAAAATATAAGATGTTGGTTTTCGTTTTTAACATAAAGACTGGTAATGCACCTACTTATCTTTCGAGTAAATGGTTGTATAATAATGAGGTGCATCAATATGAAACAAGACAACAGAATAACTTCTATATTCCACGTAGAAATAAAACATTCGGGCAGAATTAGGTTTTTCATAAGGGCTTAGATGCATTTAATAAACTACCGAATGATATTAAAAATGCATCGTCCTTGTGTCTTTTTAAGGGAAAATTAAAGTCATATTTATTAAATCAATAGAGAGTGGAATTTAAATATTTTAAATTCGGTGTAGGTAGATGTGGATCTTACCCTTATCGTGGTTTGATGTTTTGTTGTAAATTGACTTGTGTAATATTGATGTTGACCTGAGATTAAATGTCATAGTTCCAGTTTTAGGTTTAGTTCGAATATAAATATTATGGTGATATCTCAACAAGATAAAGTATCAGCTTCTTGAAACACCAACTGTGAAATATGGGGCAAGGAAAGAGGGAATGAGGTTGTTTCTTGGAAATATACCCGTCGTTATAAAAGATAACGTTCTCATAAGGATAAATTTCTGTTATCAGAAGGACTGTTAATTGATTAGCTACAAATCAGCCTCTAAAATTTAATAGTTAAAACAGAAGAAATTTGCGCTAAGTGGAACACCAGATGTGGTTAAGATAGAGTTTTCCGTTAGTGGGAATTCGGGGGAAAGAAAAAACTTTAAAACGATGGAATTGGAGTTTTCTAAACGAGGATATTTAGTGAAGTGGTTTACCAAAACTGTCATCAGAGCGTTAGTTACACAAATTCAGACATGCCAAGCACCTATTTGGTTCCGAAATCTTAATGTACACATTAATCTACGAGGATGTCGATCTTATACGTGAACGTATGCTGAGACATGAAGAGGGGAATGGTACCGGTGAAATTAGTAACTTAAGTAGAGCCCCATTCTCGATGACGTTGTGTTACGTTTGCGTTAAGTTTGTGTGGCGTTTGTCTTATTGTTGTGTAGGTGTTTGCGTTTTGTAGGCGTAGTGTAGACGTTGTGTCGACGTTGTGTCGACGTTGTGTCGACGTTGTGTTGACGTTGTGTAGGTGTTGTGTACAAAGAAAGGCAGTAACATCTGTGAACAACCCTCAGTAGTACTACATACGTTATGACGATAAGATGGCAAGTCGTAAAATTAAATTAAAACTGGCAGCAATGACTGGTGAAAACGTGTTTGGTTTTCGCACAGATGGATCAAAGTGGCTTATTGGAAACACACCGGTTGAATTTGACGATAACATTTTATTGATTGAGAATGAAAAATATCCTCTATCAGATGGTCTGTTAAAGTTATTAACCGAAAAGAAGCCGGAAGAATATACGGAGAACGAGTTAGCGGATTACAAGGAACTACTCTTACTAACCAGTGCCCATCGGCGGGGATTCTATCGAAACGCATACACTAGCTCAAGCGGTAGTTGGAAATATAAACACATTATATCAAAACTATTTCCACCTCAGAGAAGTTGCACATCCAAGTTAAAGAATTTACCGACAGTCTCTAAAATGCCAAAAGAGAAGGTTCTACTTGGAGAACTTGGAAATAAAGAAGAATATCCATGGAAGGAAGAAATATTAAAGTACGAGGATGTGAATGAGTTAGTTGAGAAGTTAAAATATTTAGAAGCAGAAAAGACTGAAAACAATAATAACCTTGGAAAAATAATATCTATTCTGAAAGAACTTGAAAAACTTGGTGTAATAGAATTTTATTAAAATAGTTTGTGTTTTAGTTGTTAGAAATATGCATCACTTACTCTAAAATAATCAGTCCAAGATACACCTTTCAACAAGACGGACTTATTAGTTTAGCCTTTTTGCAAGATGGAGCTGTTAATAATATTAACCCTGGTGCTTGGAAGTACTGTACACGCAGAACCAACATCGGGCGAAGAAGGAATACCTACTACAGATGAAGTTAAATATGCCGAATATGAGTTAAAATCAGAAGAAGAACCGTTCACTCAAGCAGAGGCATGGAAATATTTAGTGCAATATGGGTACCTTAACAACACTAATACCAGCAACTCTTTGATGGCAATATCTCAAGGTTTGAAACAATTCCAAGAAAGCTATGAGTTACCCGCAGATGTAACTTTAAACGAAAAAACTATAAACCTGATGCGCAAACCCCGATGTGGTGTTATAGATGTAGCGCAGTTTAAAACACACCCTACAAAGTGGTCTAGCACAGATTTAACATGGAATATTTATCCTCCAACATATGCTACATCTCGTTATCCATATCAGAGAGCAGCAAACGCGGCCTTTGGGATCGGGGAAGCAGCATCCAACCTTCGCTTTACCCGGACAGAACAGAAGGATGCAAACATAACTATCGCCTTTGAGTACGCAAACCACTCAATGACAAACGAAAATAGCACATGCCCATTCGAGCTATCCCAGAAAGTATTAGGACATGCTTATTTCCCCGACGGCGGCAGTAATGTAGAAATTCATTTAAATAATCTCATTCCATGGAGTTTTATGACAACAATTTTTTATAAGACACACTACAATTTATTGGGGGTAATGGTACATGAAATTGGCCATGCTCTAGGCTTAGAGCACTCAATGGATCCGAACGCTGTTATGCTCCCATGGTACCAAAAACGCAATAACCTATCTACGGATGATATATTTGGCATACAACAACTCTATGGACCAATCACAAGCCCTATACCATCGCCACCGAATCCCATACCTGCAAAGACACCTTTGGTATCTACAGAAAAACCATCACCACCACCACGTACGAAACCAACGAAAAACCCTGTTCCACCACGTACGAAACCAACAGAAAAACCATTGACGCCGCGTACGAAACCAACGGAAAAACCGGTACCACCACCACCACCACCACCAAGTATGAAACCAACAGAAAAGCCTGTGCCGCCACGGGAACCAACAGTAAAATCCCCGAGTTTGCAAACAACAACGCAGAAAATCGAGATACGACCAGAGTTATGTGATTTAAATTTTAAAACACTTAACACATTTTTAGTGGTAAAAAATAAGTTGTATATATTTTATGAAAAATATGTGTGGATGCTGAATTTAAATAACAAAGAAATTAATAACAAACCTTTCCTGATAACTGATTACTTGCCATTCTTGCCAAAAGATTTAGAAAACATTACAGCTATTTATGAAAGACCCAATGGCGAAATTGTTACCATTGTGGGTGATACAATTTACTTTTTTGAATATGGAACCTTTAAATTAATACGCTCGGAAAATATTGATATGCTTGCTAGAAGAGGTGATAAAACTATCATTTCTGCAGCAGTTAACACTAATAAGGGACGAACATATTTGTTTATAAATAAATTTGAGGTGTGGGGCATGGATGAATGTAGCTTTAGACCGAAAGAAACACACCTAATATCGGAACTTTTTACTGGCGTTCCTGCCCGAGTAGATGGCGTATTTCGATACACAAATGGTCGTCTATACTTCCTTCAAAAGGGCATGTATTTCGAAGATAATGAATTTACCAACAGCCTCGTTAGTTCAGGAAAGATAGATCTTAATTTCTTTGGTATTAAATGTCCTAATCTAGGACTTTTAGAACAACTCCAATATTTACTAAGTAATATTATAACAAATAAGGTAAAATTATAGATCGAAATAAATAGCTACTTATACCTCAAGCCTTTCTCTACTAGCGTAAGAACCCCAATAGCCTACTCCTTTATCAAGACAGCCAACAGGGTCTAAAAATGTCTTTTGCTAGTAAATTAATAAGTGGACTATAGATACCTTTATAAGTTTTTCATCTCATTTTTACGTCTAAGTGATTAAATAAACATATGAGAGATTGAGTCAATTAGAGTCGAGGTTTGTTTGGTTGGGTTTGCTCAGGTTTGCCTAGTTGGGGTTGCTTAGGTTTGTTCAGATTTGCTCAGGCTTGTTTCATTGGGTTTGCTCAGGTTTGTTCAGGTTTGTTTGGGTTTGCTTGGGTTTGTGCGTTTTAAGGTTAGCTCAGGTCGCGGGCGCGCGCCCGCGACCTGAGCTAACCTTAAAACGCACAAACCCAAGCAAACCCAAACAAACCTGAACAAACCTGAGCAAACCCAATGAAACAAGCCTGAGCAAATCTGAACAAACCTAAGCAACCCCAACTAGGCAAACCTGAGCAAACCCAACCAAACAAACCTCGACTCTAATTGACTCAATCTCTCATATGTTTATTTAATCACTTAGACGTAAAAATGAGATGAAAAACTTATAAAGGTATCTATAGTCCACTTATTAATTTACTAGCAAAAGACATTTTTAGACCCTGTTGGCTGTCTTGATAAGGGAGTAGGCTATTGGGGTTCTTACGCTAGTAGAGAAAGGCTTGAGGTATAAGTAGCTATTTATTTCGATCTATAATTTTACCTTATTTGTTATAATATTACTTAGTAAATATTGGAGTTGTTCTAAAAGTCCTAGATTAGGACATTTAATACCAAAGAAATTAAGATCTATCTTTCCTGAACTAACGAGGCTGTTGGTAAATTCATTATCTTCGAAATACATGCCCTTTTGAAGGAAGTATAGACGACCATTTGTGTATCGAAATACGCCATCTACTCGGGCAGGAACGCCAGTAAAAAGTTCCGATATTAGGTGTGTTTCTTTCGGTCTAAAGCTACATTCATCCATGCCCCACACCTCAAATTTATTTATAAACAAATAGGTTCGTCCCTTATTAGTGTTAACTGCTGCAGAAATGATAGTTTTATCACCTCTTCTAGCAAGCATATCAATATTTTCCGAGCGTATTAATTTAAAGGTTCCATATTCAAAAAAGTAAATTGTATCACCCACAATGGTAACAATTTCGCCATTGGGTCTTTCATAAATAGCTGTAATGTTTTCTAAATCTTTTGGCAAGAATGGCAAGTAATCAGTTATCAGGAAAGGTTTGTTATTAATTTCTTTGTTATTTAAATTCAGCATCCACACATATTTTTCATAAAATATATACAACTTATTTTTTACCACTAAAAATGTGTTAAGTGTTTTAAAATTTAAATCACATAACTCTGGTCGTATCTCGATTTTCTGCGTTGTTGTTTGCAAACTCGGGGATTTTACTGTTGGTTCCCGTGGCGGCACAGGCTTTTCTGTTGGTTTCATACTTGGTGGTGGTGGTGGTGGTGGTACCGGTTTTTCCGTTGGTTTCGTACGCGGCGTCAATGGTTTTTCTGTTGGTTTCGTACGTGGTGGAACAGGGTTTTTCGTTGGTTTCGTACGTGGTGGTGGTGATGGTTTTTCTGTAGATACCAAAGGTGTCTTTGCAGGTATGGGATTCGGTGGCGATGGTATAGGGCTTGTGATTGGTCCATAGAGTTGTTGTATGCCAAATATATCATCCGTAGATAGGTTATTGCGTTTTTGGTACCATGGGAGCATAACAGCGTTCGGATCCATTGAGTGCTCTAAGCCTAGAGCATGGCCAATTTCATGTACCATTACCCCCAATAAATTGTAGTGTGTCTTATAAAAAATTGTTGTCATAAAACTCCATGGAATGAGATTATTTAAATGAATTTCTACATTACTGCCGCCGTCGGGGAAATAAGCATGTCCTAATACTTTCTGGGATAGCTCGAATGGGCATGTGCTATTTTCGTTTGTCATTGAGTGGTTTGCGTACTCAAAGGCGATAGTTATGTTTGCATCCTTCTGTTCTGTCCGGGTAAAGCGAAGGTTGGATGCTGCTTCCCAGATCCCAAAGGCCGCGTTTGCTGCTCTCTGATATGGATAACGAGATGTAGCATATGTTGGAGGATAAATATTCCATGTTAAATCTGTGCTAGACCACTTTGTAGGGTGTGTTTTAAACTGCGCTACATCTATAACACCACATCGGGGTTTGCGCATCAGGTTTATAGTTTTTTCGTTTAAAGTTCCATCTGCGGGTAACTCATAGCTTTCTTGGAATTGTTTCAAACCTTGAGATATTGCCATCAAAGAGTTGCTGGTATTAGTGTTGTTAAGGTACCCATATTGCACTAAATATTTCCATGCCTCTGCTTGAGTGAACGGTTCTTCTTCTGATTTTAACTCATATTCGGCATATTTAACTTCATCTGTAGTAGGTATTCCTTCTTCGCCCGATGTTGGTTCTGCGTGTACAGTACTTCCAAGCACCAGGGTTAATATTATTAACAGCTCCATCTTGCAAAAAGGCTAAACTAATAAGTCCGTCTTGTTGAAAGGTGTATCTTGGACTGATTATTTTAGAGTAAGTGATGCATATTTCTAACAACTAAAACACAAACTATTTTAATAAAATTCTATTACATCAAGTTTTTCAAGTTCTTTCAGAATAGATATTATTTTTCCAAGGTTATTATTGTTTTCAGTCTTTTCTGCTTCTAAATATTTTAACTTCTCAACTAACTCATTCACATCCTCGTACTTTAATATTTCTTCCTTCCATGGATATTCTTCTTTATTTCCAAGTTCTCCAAGTAGAACCTTCTCTTTTGGCATTTTAGAGACTGTCGGTAAATTCTTTAACTTGGATGTGCAACTTCTCTGAGGTGGAAATAGTTTTGATATAATGTGTTTATATTTCCAACTACCGCTTGAGCTAGTGTATGCGTTTCGATAGAATCCCCGCCGATGGGCACTGGTTAGTAAGAGTAGTTCCTTGTAATCCGCTAACTCGTTCTCCGTATATTCTTCCGGCTTCTTGTCGGTTAATAACTTTAACAGACCATCTGATAGAGGATATTTTTCATTCTCAATCAATAAAATGTTATCGTCAAATTCAACCGGTGTGTTTCCAATAAGCCACTTTGATCCATCTGTGCGAAAACCAAACACGTTTTCACCAGTCATTGCTGCCAGTTTTAATTTAATTTTACGACTTGCCATCTTATCGTCATAACGTATGTAGTACTACTGAGGGTTGTTCACAGATGTTACTGCCTTTCTTTGTACACAACACCTACACAACGTCAACACAACGTCGACACAACGTCGACACAACGTCGACACAACGTCGACACAACGTCTACACTACGCCTACAAAACGCAAACACCTACACAACAATAAGACAAACGCCACACAAACTTAACGCAAACGTAACACAACGTCATCGAGAATGGGGCTCTACTTAAGTTACTAATTTCACCGGTACCATTCCCCTCTTCATGTCTCAGCATACGTTCACGTATAAGATCGACATCCTCGTAGATTAATGTGTACATTAAGATTTCGGAACCAAATAGGTGCTTGGCATGTCTGAATTTGTGTAACTAACGCTCTGATGACAGTTTTGGTAAACCACTTCACTAAATATCCTCGTTTAGACAACTCCAATTCCATCGTTTTAAAGTTTTTTCTTTCCCCCGAATTCCCACTAACGGAAAACTCTATCTTAACCACATCTGGTGTTCCACTTAGCGCAAATTTCTTCTGTTTTAACTATTAAATTTTAGAGGCTGATTTGTAGCTAATCAATTAACAGTCCTTCTGATAACAGAAATTTATCCTTATGAGAACGTTATCTTTTATAACGACGGGTATATTTCCAAGAAACAACCTCATTCCCTCTTTCCTTGCCCCATATTTCACAGTTGGTGTTTCAAGAAGCTGATACTTTATCTTGTTGAGATATCACCATAATATTTATATTCGAACTAAACCTAAAACTGGAACAACATCAATATTACACAAGTCAATTTACAACAAAACATCAAACCACGATAAGGGTAAGATCCACATCTACCTACACCGAATTTAAAATATTTAAATTCCACTCTCTATTGATTTAATAAATATGACTTTAATTTTCCCTTAAAAAGACACAAGGACGATGCATTTTTAATATCATTCGGTAGTTTATCAAATGCATCTAAGCCCTTATGAAAAACCTAATTCTGCCCGAATGTTTTATTTCTACGTGGAATATAGAAGTTATTCTGTTGTCTTGTTTCATATTGATGCACCTCATTATTATACAACCATTTACTCGAAAGATAAGTAGGTGCATTACCAGTCTTTATGTTAAAAACGAAAACCAACATCTTATATTTTACATGCTCCAAGACTGGCAACCACTGGAGGCACTCTAACATTAATTTGATGGACGTATATTTGTTACAACACAGGATAAGTCTCATTGCTCTGTTCTGTAATTTTTGTAACCTTGAAATTTCATTTTGTTATTACAAATTATTATGATTACAAATTTCGTCTACATCACTCCCTTCTTCGTCCTCATAGATTGTAGTATGTAATAAGATTTACGAATCCACTATAAATTCTTCTTTATAGAATTCAATTATTCCAAGTTGTTCCAGTTCTTGTAAAATGCTCCAAATCTCGTTCCTGTTCTTATTGTTGCCAACCTGATTGGAGGCTTCTAGCTTTTCTAGTCTTTCAACCAACTCGTTTCCGTCATCATAGTACACAAATTCTTTGGGTTTTTCGTTGTATTCCATTAACGCTTGACCTAATTTTGACGACGACGACGACGGCGACGACGTCTTCGACCTTGTTGAGATTCTTGTTGTACTTGAAGGTGTTTTTGCTGATTTCGTTCTAAGTTTCGAAACATCTGCCGATACTGAGAGTAATGGTTTAACAATATTTTTATATTTGTCAGATCTATTTCCTTTTAACTAGCCACTATCCTTCGGGCAAAGGTTTGTTCGTAAAAGAATATCTTTGTCTTGTTCCTCATCTTCCTTTTTCTGATAAATCGGATTTTTTCAAAACAGAAGATCGTAGAGTCTTTGAGTTCCTCGGTATTCAATATTGCCTACTTGAATATCGCCATTTTTCCAAAAAATCAACCCGTGAATCTCCCAGTCTCCATGCATCAGTTTCGATATCGTGCTTAAGACCCTGTGTTAGATCCATATCAGCGGAATCTCTCCAATATTTTTGTATTCTCGAGTAACTTTAGGATCTTGATTGATAAAGTCTGATTTTGAGTGTCTGTAGATTGTTTCTCTATTAGCAAGTACGACTACGAATTACTGTTTCCAGAAACAAGACCTATTTCTTAGTTGTTTCATAGCTGTTCAGGAGTTGGTTTTCCGAAACAGGGTATGGTTTAGCTGTTAAGTGGTTGGGCGGTTAAGTGGTTGGGCAGTTAGACGTTTAAGTGGTTCCCTGAAACAGGGGACTTGTTTCGTAGTAGCTGTTTTTCGATGGTTCCTAGTTATTTCCCATAGCTGTTCAGGAGTTGTTTTCGAGAACAGAAGTCTGTTTTTTAGTTGTTTTCAGAACCCGGATCTGTTTCTTAGCTGTTAAGTAGTTAGGCAGTTAGGCGTTTAAGTATTTTCCTGAACCAGGATCTGTTTCTTAGTTGTTTTTAGCTGTTTCCTGTACTTAAACAGTATATATTTCATAGTTTTCGGCTTCCTTCCCTACGATTTCCACGAGTCTCTCTCTCTCTCTCTCTCTCTCTCTCTCTTTCCCACATTCGGAATCCTTCCCTTCCTACCGTTAGAGCACTAATCGGAAAGTCGCCTTTTTGCCCTAAAGACCTGTATCGATGATCTTAGTCGAGATTTTCGAGAAGTTTTTCCGCCAGTCGAAACATCTTTTCCTACTGTTGGTCTTGCCTGGGTGACTTTGCTAGAAATACCTATTTTAATTACTACCACTCCCCACAGACCCGATCGTAACTATCTCCGCTTTACATTAAAATGCATACTCATTGTGCTTGCTAGAAAATTCTAGTACTTGCTTAGTCATCCTCATCATCATGACTTCGCGTAAAATCACTTTACTCAGGATGGTTCCGCTAGGTACGGAAAACAATGGTCGCGTTGACCTTGCCTCGTGCTGTGTTATTTTCGCGCGCTTTGTTCAGTACTATTCCACTGATGATTCAATCTCTCTCGAATATTCTGCATCTCCAACTCTTGCTCCGGCTACTCCTGCTGCTCCAACTACTCCTCCTTCTATACTAACGCCATCTTTCTCCGACACTCTGAACATCTCCTACTCATACTATTACTTCTCCACTAACGCCATCTTTCTCCGAAACTCTGAACAGTATTTCTAGTACTGCTGCTTCTACACTAACGCCATCTCCCTCCGAAAGTCTGAACAGTATTTCTAGTACTGCTGCTTCTACCCTAACGCCATCTTTCCCCGAAACTCTGAACAGTATTTCTCGTTTACTTGTATTCGTAGCAGTATCCTATTTACTATTATTAACTAATTTTGTCTATAAAGTTGTTAAATATCGATATATCTTGTGGTTAAATAAATAATTTTCCTACTACTACGTGTTTTCTTCCTTAAATCCATTTCTTATCAATCGTTCTCATCATAACTTCGCTAAAAACAACCACAGCTGCAAGCCTACGCCTAAGCGGCTTAACGGATTTCGATGAAATTTGGGGGGTATGTATTTTATTACTCCTATCCTTTGTCCCTATCGAAGCAAACAAATTTTCAGGCCCTTTTGGTCGGCACCAGAGTCATTGTCTAAAGGACCTTACTCTTTTTGGGGTTTTTTAACCTGTATATCTAATGGTCTTTCTGACTTCTATCTAACTCCCAAATTTTACTTCTTCAACACTTATCGTTTAGACGCTAACCGTAATTTACTTTTTATTTAACTTCTCACATTTCTATGCTCCTGATACCTTAAACACCTTTGTAACCCTCTAGCGCCTAAACGGCTCAGCGGATTTCGATCAAATTTGGGGTATGTCTTTTATTACTCCTACCCTTAGCCCCTATTGAAGAAAACAAATTTTAAGGCCCTTTTGGTCAACGTCCGAGAAATCGCCGAAATGACTTTCATATTTTCTGGGGCTTTTGAACCTGTATATCTAATGGTCTTTATGACTTCTATCTAACGCCAAAATTTTAATTCTCCAACACTCATCGTTTAGGGGCGAGGGCCTCTATGAATTACTAATTCTTCTGCACTAACGTCATCTTTCTCCGAAACTCTGAACAGTATTTCTAGTACTGCTACTTCTACACTAACATCATCTTTCTCCGAAACTCTGAACAGTATTTCTAGTTTACTTGTATTCGTAGCAGTAACCTGTTTAATATTATTAACTATTTTTGTATATAAGGTTGCTAAATATCGATATATCTTGTGGTTAAATACATAAGTTTCCTACTACTACTACGTGTTTTCTTCCTTAAATACCTTTATTACATCTGGTTATCATCGTGACTTCGCTAAAAACAACAACTACAACAACAACAACTTGCTTGCCCCAGCTGCCGCAAGCCTTTATGTTCGGAACTCAATATTTTATGTGAAGCAGATGGCCAGGTCGGCTAGAGCGTTGGTAATTCCACGTTGTAATATGCAGGTCCCAGGTTCTAATCCTACTATCGGCAAAATAAAGAAAAAAGTTTTTGACGTCATCTTCATAAAATACTTAACACTCAATTAAAGACGGAAATATTCAATATACCTCGACAGCGTAAAGTGTAAGACGATGCAATACTAATCCATAGGTCCCCGGTTCTACTCCTAGCATGGGTAAAATAAACTAGGGTGCATAGACCGCCTAATCGCCCCCCGAGGGGTCGCTATAAGGTCGGTAATATCATCATTGTCACGCCCTGAAAATTTCGTGTTGCTAGGCCATGTATTAAGGAAGATATCACACTCCTTCGGACTGATGATGGAGAATAGACCGCCCTTCGTAACCGTATCGCTATATACATACAAACACATATTACATATAAATACAATATGTACGATTTCGCTGAAACCCTACTAAATTAAACTTGTCATCTTTCGATCGGCTTTGAACCATACATTAGATAACATCATCTTCCTGAAATGGTCGAGCTGGATGAAGATTGGTGGCGAGCCCTTCGGGCACGCCACTGATGTCTCTATGGAAAAAAATTGTGCATACTTATTATGAACGTCGCTTCTTTCAATCTAAGAAGCCGTTCGCGAGTTGTAAGTTGTTAACTTTACCCCTAATCGTTGCTATGGCAATCATTAAAATTGAAAATTGCAAAAATATTTTTCAATGATTGACCGAATTCTACTTAGATGCGAAATTTCTATTCTGCAACTCAATAAATAACGGAGAAATCAAATTGATCGTCGTCATGACTACCCAAAATCGAAATTATTTTCAAATAAAAAAGTAGTTTACTTCCATCCCTTTCGATAGCCACCTCACTCGTTCCAATCGCAGAAGGCGTCCGCGAGTTATAAATTGTCAACTTTATCCTTAATCGTTGCTATGCCAACCATGGGAATCGATTTTTCCAGATATATTTTTGAATGAGTGACCGAATTCTTCCGAGATATCAGTTTTCAACTTTCCAACTCAATAAATAACGAAAATAGCAAATTGTTCATCGTCCCGGCAACGAAAAGTCAAAATTATTTTCACATAAAAAAGTAGTGAACTTTCTAACATTTCGATCGTCACTTTACTGGTTTCAATCAGATAAGCCGTTCGCGAGTTAAAAATGATCAACTTTATGCTCAATCGTTGCTATGGTAATCATCGGAATCAAAATTTATAAAAATATTTTTGAATGATTGACCGAATTCTACTCAGATATCAAATTTCAACTCTAAAACTCAATAAATAATGGAAATAGCAAACTGTTCGTCGTCATGGCAACGAAATGTCAAAATTATTTTCACATAAAAAAGTAGCTTACTTCGTTCCCTTTCGATTGCCACCTCACTCGTTTCAATCAGATCAGCCGTACGTGAGTTAGAAATTGTCAACTCTATCCTTAATCGTTGCTATAGAAACCATGCGAATCAAAATTTACACATATAATTTTGAATGATTGACCGAATTCTTCCCATATATCAAATTTCAGCTCTCTAACTCAATAAATATCGGAAATAGCAAATTTTTCGTCGTCATGCCAACGAAATGTCGAAATTATTTTCAAATAAAATAGCTTACTTCCTCCCCTTTCGATTGCCACATCACTCTTTTCAATCGAATAATCCGTTCTCAATTAATAACAAATCTAAGCAAAATTTAAATCAGACCCGTCATTGTGATTTACCCCGTATACTACCTCATGGAATAGCCTTTCTATGATGCTTCGCCGCGTCATCGAAAAATTGTTAAAATTGGTATTTAATGACTAATTCTTCAAATTATATGTTCCGAAATCCACACGGGAAGGTCTATAGAGGCGTTGCCCGGTATTATACAAGTCGAAAACGGTTCAGAAACCCTAAAATCTCGCAAGGAAAACTGGCATTTTTGCGACATTTCGACCCTTCATATTTTAATACATTTCTCCGTATGAAACTGATTTTGACATGCATTTGCATGGTCTGAGAAAAATTTAAAAAATTCGTATTTAATGCTTAAATCGTCCAATGAAACGTATTTTAACTAAAAATATAAAGTCCGTTTTACCTTTGCCATGTATATTTCAAGCCGAAATCGGTCCAGGAAGCTTCCAATATCGCTACAAAAACTGTTATTTTCATGACATTTTGACAGGTCATATTTTAATTTCGATGTAAAGAGGGTCAGTTTCATTTGTTTTTTTTCAAGGCACGGCTTTTATATATGTACTTTTTAAAATTTTTCCTGCAGCGATGCAAAAAAAGGTATTTATTTATAACTTTAACGAAAAAATATGGAGTTTTAATTAGTTAGGAGTGTTCTCAGATGATGTAGGAAGAAAATAAACCAAAAAAGAGCTGTTAAATAAGAGAAATAATACATAATAATGCCATTTAAAGATGAATTTTGATGGAAAAAAACAGAAAAAATGAGTTTTTACCCCCTAAATCAGGCCCTGGATCACCCATTCGGGATTCATTTTAAAGCCTGATTATATCCCCAACGGATAGCGTTGAAAAAGTTAGAAGAAATTAGATAGGAAAAAATACAGAGTGATTCGAATGTAGAGATGTCATGAAAAAAAATGGTCAAAAATCGAAATTTAATTATCAATTGCTCCTTTCCTATTACGAATGAAGGAACCAAAAAATACGTTTATAACGTAGTTCTGCGAGGTCTTTCCGATAAGGTACATGGGATTTCGATTTGAATCCATTTTGACCCCCAAAAAAATTGACAACCGTCAAAAATTTGCATGAAAAATCGTAATTTCCACTTTTTCTCAAATTTTTCCAATTTGCAGTCGTTTTAGGTATAGGTAAATGTATTGCAAAAAGAAAGTGTTTGAGATTCTTTAGTTTTAAGTTCAAATACATTTTTCTGTCCGATGTTCCAGTTTCGACTTATTCAGTGCCAAAGTGGGGTCTACAAATGGCATTTTTCGACATAAAAAAATTCAAAAAAATTACTTTCCATTTTCCGAATACCGCCAGTTTCAATAGGGTTCTAAAGCTCCCGGTCCTCCACAACCTCCAAAAATTTAAATCGATTTAATTCACTTTTGCGACCTATACCCGATTTCAGCGGAAATCGCTGAAATTTCGACTTTGACGTTTTATATCTCCGAAACGGAACACCCTGTATAACTGAATTTTTTACCGAAGCTAGCCGCACTATCCCTCTATTAACCCAGAAAATTTGGTTGCCCTCCCTCTAACCGTTTTCGAGAAAAAAAATTGAAAATGTGGAAATGTCGAAACGGACGACAACATACACACGCACGAACACACAACTTTTTTCCAAGGGCTCGGTATATAGACCGAGCCTGAAAGGCGGTCTATAATAAAAAAAGTTTGTGACGTCATTTTGAAGAAATAATTGTAATATTTAACGATGCCGCGTTGGAGTTGAAAGATGGAAAGTTTAGCCGTTCGACGACGCCGACGCCGAGACGCCTAGCATGGGTAAAACAAATCAAAAAGTTTGTGACGTCATCTTGAAGAAATAATTGTAATATTTAACGATGCCGCGTTGGAGTTGAAAGATGGAAAGTTTAGCCGTTCGACGACGCCGACGCCGAGACGCCTAGCATGGGTAAAACAAATCAAAAAGTTTGTGACGTCATCTTGAAAAAATACCGTTCGACGACGCCGACGTCGAGACGCACTAGAAATCTATTAATATATTCCAATAGTTGAAGGCCCGGTTCAAATCCCCAAGATGGCGTTAGCAGCAGCAGCAGGATCCAGTAGCTGAGGCCCAAGTAGTTGATGTCTGAGTAGTTCATACCCAAGTAGCTAACGCCCAAGTACCTAAGAAGACGGACGTCACTTCTGAGGCGTCGCGACGCCCAAGATGGCGTTAGCAGCAGCAGCAGGATCCAGTAGCTGAGGCCCAAGTAGTTGATGCTCGGGTAGTTCATGCCCAAGTAGCTAACGTCCAAGTACCTAAGAAGACGGACGACACTTCTGAGGCGTCGCGACGCCTAATTTTGGACCACGCCCTGCAGGCGTCGGTTCCAAAAAATACCAGAATGAACCTCCATAAGAAATAACATGGGATTTTGAGCCAGAACCCCTGCTGTATATCTACTCCGAACGCCAGCGTATTCACTCCTTTTGCTCCGAATTTAATACTCGGTCACACGGAGTGCACCTAGGTACGTCCGGAGTGAAAATAGTTCTAATCTCAAATGCACTTGTAGTAGTATGCTTTGATTTAAAATTTAACCTATAGCGTTTTTTGGCGATTTAAAACCATCAAAACCAAAACCTCTCTTTGTTTATCCAACGTAATTGAACGTAAACAAACAAAGATAGTGCAACAAAAATCAAAACCATATTGTTATCCTTATTTGTACAATGCAATCAAATGTAAATAAATACAGACAACAATGGTAAACCCTTGGGTTTGGCTTTGATGGTTTTGAATCGCCAAAAAACGTCTCTAATAAAAGTGTCGATAATGGCAGAAAAAAATGCCAGTAATTCTAAAAAGGTTTTTGCAGTAAAAAGGCTACAACGCGTTAACATAAATGTCAAACAAAATAATAGTCAAACAAAAACAAATAGTTGCATTGAAAAAAATAAATTGTGATATCATGAAAATTCATCTAAAAAATTGAGGAAAAAATATCATAGATGTAAAACCAGCTTTATAAACAATTGCTGGAATTTCCTTTCGGCATAGTAGGCTGTGAAAAAAAGGACGCCACGCCATAACTTTTAGTGCACCTATGTTGTAAAAATATAGTGACTAATATTTTTTGGATTTGTCTAAAAAACTGTAATTTATATTGCAGCTTTTATTCGTTTTAAACTGTATTTTTCAATACAAATAGTGAACATATAAACGAAACTGAGATAAGTCCATAATTTACTATTAAGTAAGTACTTTCATCATAGCAATAACACACTGATAATTTATTTGCGATGGGATGTAACTGACAATTCTTTTAAAATGGCTATCAAGCAGTTAAATAGAGTACATAATTCTTTATTTATTTGTAATAGCGGATACTCATAACTTTATAACAAAACAAATTAATTGTATTAACAAATGAACTTTAGTAAGGACCATTCGTCTAGTATTTTAAAGAGATGTCCATTCTTTTATCTCCTATCCTGTATTGTGGATGTCCTGTAAAATGCCCTGTATTTTGTCCTTGATAAAAAAAATATTGCAAATCTACATTTATTGCAATAATGGTGAGATTTTCGGTAATATGCTTAAAGAAAGCCTGCAGACATCTACCTATGTGGGTAAACTAATTTGTGTAGTGAACAGCCTTTAAAATTTTTATAAAAAATTCCATACGTTTATCTGGACATCTTTAGAAACTCATTCCAATTGGTGTCATCTATTGCATAAATTTTTTGCTTATTTCAACTGTCTAGATCTAACTAGTCTCCTCTTTTACAATATCGTCGAGATTTTCTGCAATCAACCTTAAAATGACAGCCTACAGACCGAGCTACAGACACTTGTCATATGCATGTACAATTTTTTTTTATAGTAAAAATATTTACATATAAAATAAGTAGGTGTATTTTATATATAAAATATGGACATTTAGCTCAGGTTGGCTCTTCCAAAAAGGTCGACTTTGAGCAAAAATTGTTAGAAGCACCTTAATTGTTCTACGTTGTGGGAGGGGCATGTCTGAGGATATCTGCTATCTTAGTAACAACTAAAATTGCTGCTATATTATCTCCTATCCTGTATTGGGGGCGTCCTGTAAAATGCCCTGTATTTTGTCCTTGATAAAAAAATATTGCTAATCTACATTTATTGAAATAATGGTAAGATTTTCTGTAATATGCTTAAAAAAAGCCTACAGATACCTACCTATGTGGGTAAAATAATTTGTGTAGTAATCAGCTTTTAAAATATTTATAAAAAATGTCATACGTTTATCTGGACATCCTTTAGGGACTCATTCCAATTGGTGTCATCTATTGCATACATTTTTTGCTTATTTCAACTCTCTAGATCTAACTTGTCTCCTCTATTACAATTACGTCGAGATTTTCTATAATCAGCCTTAAAATGACAGCCTACAGACCGAGCTACAGACACTTGTTATATTCATGTACAATTTTTTTTATAGTATGAATATTTACATGTAAAATAATTAGGTGTATTTTATATATAAAATGTGGACTTTAGCTCAGGTTGGCTCTTCCGAGAAGATCGACTTTGAGCAAAAATTGTTAGAAGCGCCTTGATTGTTCTATGTTGTGGGAGGGGCATATCTGAGGATATTCTGCTATTCCAGTAACAACTAAAATTGCTCCTGTGATTTTAAATTATTATTTGAATATATTGAAACTATTATTTCGTCCGCAGCTTTTTTCCTTTGCGCTGCAGTTAAAAGTGTTTAACAGACAAGTGGTAGATGTTGAAAAAACCTTTCATTTGTATTTTTGATCATCCAAATCCGTCTAATAGCATAGTTAATGAAATGTATACAAAAAAAAAATTAAAAATTGCCATTTTTTAACACTAAATAACTTTTTTAAAGAAGAGTTTTGGACTTCTCGGAGAACACCAGGAGATAATTTTTTATATGCTTGATGTGCCCTATTCGTTTCAGCCTGATTAAATTTTACGCTTAGGTTGGGTTTAGTAATTTACATGTTATTCTATTTTTTGTTTACTTCGTTTAGACTACAAAGGAGCAATATTTAAAATTATTTTGACTTTTTAGACAAAACTATATATTCCAGCTTGGATGCAAACAATTCTTTGAGCCATATTATCTTTTAATGTAACTGGCAAACTGGTTTTTATGCTATTATGCATTGTTACTGTGACATAAACAAGATCTCATAAATTTATTAATTTTTTTTAATAAACATTTCATAATATTTCGGGAATGACCTATCGAATTCTCGTTGGACCTGATTCTTTGGTTAAGTGGTATTCTTATGCAGCTTTAAAGACAAAATTCATCACTCTAAGTCTTTTATATAAAAAATTTATTTTATACAGAAAAAAACTTGTAAGTTTTAAATATGTATACTAAATGATAAAATTTTTTGGTTCTTTTATAGGTACTTATTGTCTTTTTCTATATTTAATGTAATCAAATTAAATAAATTCATTTTTAAAATTTATAGAATGTTGATGAAAGAAATATATCGAGACTTACTTACAATACCAGTATCATTTTCTTTGGCACATTGTGTAGGCAAATATTTTCATATGAGTCAAGGAATAGAAGTAGTTTTTAAGTAAGTAAATATATTTAATGCCTGTGGAATAATGATTTTTATATTAGAAAATTTATTTTTGAATTTGTTGCAACATTATAAGGTTCTTGGACTGATTATGGTTTAAAATATAACAAATCCTTATTTTTATTAAGTGAAATACCTAGAAAGAAATAACTTTTAGTTTGTTAAGTTTTTAAATAGCTGTACTTACTTAATTATGCTACAAAATCAAAAAATTAAAACTTAATAAATAATCATATTTTTGCAAATTATTAATTGCAACTTTTGACAATAGGAAGGAAAATAAAAAATATTTGTAATTAAAAACTTTTATTTATTTATTTAAAAATTTAAAGATACAGCAAATGATATTAAAAAATATAGTTTTTATTTTAAAATAAATACATTGTATATTTTAAAACATAATATATAGTTAAAATATTTTTTTTTAGAAAAAAATTTAGTAATGTGGATTATTTAAAAAACCAAAATGTTCAAGTGGGTGAAGTGGCAATATTAAATGATATAAAAAATCAGAAATAAACTGCTGGCCACTCGAACTTGCACATAGAGATTTTTAGGCAAAATTTAAAGTTCAATATTTTCAACAGGAATGCAAATTTTTGAACGCGTCTTGCAGATTTTAAGAGCTAGCGTTTTTCGGATTAAGCTGCATGACGTATATTTATCGTAGGACCATAGGTTTATTTTATACGGGGTGATCAATGAAGTCATGCAAAAAATCAAAAAGTTTGTATGAGTGAAAGTTCCGCAAAAACTTTTTTTGGTCGTTGCAATATGGTTCGTTACTAAGGTAACATCAATATCTCTAGACGTTTTTGTCACTTTTTGGATTAAGGCCCTTAGGTCTTGTACACACTACTAAACATAAAATTTGGGTAGCAAAATTTTAAAATGCTATAACTTGACATTGGTTTTTTTAGGGATTGCAGGAACCTTTACATTAGGTTTAGAATTAGAAATTTTGTAAGAATTGACTTTTAGCCGTTGTTAACCAATCTTGTATATTGTAGAATATAATGTAATAAACTTGTTCTTGTCGCTACGTTTTTGTCTATTATCGACCCGGTATAATGTGTAAATTTCAACCTGTATATTTCAACTCCCAAATAAAATGCTTAGATTATAGAAAATCTACGTGAAATAAGGATTCCAAATCCGTAAAAATCATCAAGAACCGTCAATCCAATGTCAAGTTATAGCATTTTAAAAATTTTGCTACCCAAATTTTATGTTTAGTAGTGTGTACAAGACTTAAGGGCCTTAATCCAAAAAGTGACAAAAACGTCTAGAGATATTGATGTTACCTTAGTAACGAACCATATTGCAACGACCAAAAAAAATTTTTGCAGAAATTTCACTCATACAAACTTTTTGATTTTTTGCATGACTTCATTGATCACCCCGTATATAATAAACCTATGGTCCTACGATAAATATACGTCATGCAGCTTAATCCGAAAAACACTAGCTCTTAAAATCTGCAAGACGCGTTCAAAAATTTGCATTCGTGTTGAAAATATTGAACTTTAAATTTTGCCTAAAAATCTCTATGTGTAAGTTCGAGTGGCCAGCAGTTTATATATATTACTTATGTCCGTTTCCACCAACCAGTTTAGGAATTTCCTAACGCTAAAAGAAGAATAACTTAGGTTAGGGGGTCAATTTGGTTTCCACCAACATTTATTCCTTCCCTAAAGCAGTTTAGGACTTCTTAACTTTAGGTAGTCAAATGTGGGCACCTAAGCCGTTACCTAAGAAGGAATATTTAAATAATAACCCTACTTTCTACTATATTTCAAGGGATTTGTTATTAAATCGTCTTTTTGGCCATAATGGATCTATTTAATGATGATTTGGAAATATTTGATTTAGTACAAAATGGATTTCCACGAAGAATACATAATAGAACAAATTTCTTTGACGATATGGATAATTTAACTTTTTTTAAAAGATTCAGGCTGACAAAACCCACCGTAGCCAATCTTTTAGAAGAAATTGAGGAGCGTTTAGAATATCCAGATGATCGGTAAGTTTTTTTTATTAAGATACAGCAATGAGATTTCTAAAGACTACATAATGTTCTACTTTTTCAGAAACAATTCCATTTCGCCAATAAATCAACTATTAACATGCCTCAGAGTTTATGCTACCGGAGGACATTTGAGTTCAGTGGCTGATTTTATGGGAATTACAGTCAGCAGTGCCTCTAGAACAGTAAAAAAGTTTCAGAAATTTTAGCATCTTTAAGACCACAGTATGTAAATATGCCTATGCAGGAAGAAGTTGTTAGCATAGGGAATAAGTTTTTTCAAATAGCTTCTTTTCCTAGAGTGCTGGGTTGTATAGACGGTACCCATATTCGTATTCAGTCACCAGGTTAGTTTTAATGCAGTTTTAAATAAAATGTAATTACTTGTTATCAAGCTAATGTCCTTTTAAGATAGTGATAATTCAATGCAAAATAAAAATATTCTGATTTCTGATGTTCATTAATATAGTAATTTACTATATTGTAATATTTTTTAGGTGGTGAAGATGCTGAAATTTTCAGAAATAGAAAGGGGTATTTTTCTGTCAACACTCAAGTCATAGGAGATGCAGAATTATAGATTAGAGATATAGTTGCACGGTGGCCAGGGTCAACCCATGACCAAACCATTTTTTTACATAGCAGGATTGGTGCAAGATTAGAAAATAATGAATTTCAAAACTCAGGTTTATTGGGTAAGTAAAGTGACATTAGTTGATTGTTTTATTTTACTGTGTACATCATCCAAGACTTCATCGTATATGCATAAAATGAATGGGATATTTTATTAGCCTATTTTACACTTTATTATTGACTAATAATTCTCTGTGTATTTATGTATATACGTTTCAAAGTAATATAAGTTCCACTCTTTATTTTAGGGGATAGTGGATATGCACTAAAAAATTATCTTCTTACACCTATTCATAATCCTCAAACTAGACCAGAGAGATTGTATAACGAAGCACATACAAGAACTCGAAATACCGTCGAAAGATTATTTGGAGTATGGAAACGAAGATTCCCTATCCTGGCTTACGGTTCTAGACTGAAACTATCGACTACATTAGCTATTATTCCTGCTACAGCAGTTCTACACAATATTGCCATAAATGCAAATGAAGGGGATCCTCCTGCTGAAGGTGATATGAATAATCTGAATTACTTGATTGAAATAGGAAATATACCAGATATTCAGAATGATCACAATAATATAGGTCCAGCTGTATTATACAGAAATGAAGTTATAAATTATTTTGGCAATCTTTAATAGTTATTTTAAAAAAGCAATTTTGTTACTCACTAGTTATTTAATTTGCTCCTCTTCAGTTTTTAAACCTTCCTCAACAAAAATCAATAAGGGTAAATCGGTCTATCCTATAAAGTTGTGAGAACTAAACGCAGTCCTTTGTTTTACGCCTCTCGGTATATTGATAGAAATGTTTTGCATTAACATAATATATATTTATGTATATCTTAAGAATGGCGATCTTTTATTACCTACATAAAACTTTTGAATTTTTTTTTTATGTATGTGTTTGTATAGGGGAAGAAAATGAAAGAAAACAACCTACCTACACACCTGTATTTAAGAAAAATAAAACAAAATTGAAATTGCAACGTTTATTTTATTATCATATTAATATAAATGAACATAAATCATATTTTTGTTTCTTTAAATATCAACAGTAGAAAATAAATTTTTTACAAAAAACCTGAGCAAACCTGAACAAAATTTGCTGTAAAGAATAACAACTAAGACTTTGTAAGTCTAACGTATGTACAATTTAAACTAACTTCTACAAAAACTCAAACCGTTCTCATATTTGCCATAAAGTTAAGTGGCAAAAATTAACAAAAATTAAAATTTTCAAAAACAACAAAATATTCTCTAAAGGCTAAAAAAGCTAAATGAGATTATTTAACAGAATACTTAACTTAGATTGAATTATACAAGAACAACATAAACTCATATCTACTGAAGTTTGGGCAGTCTTAAACCTTCCATCACTGCATTTATTTTTATGATTTTCGAATGTGTAAAGCTTAATGGAAATGAGAAAAATATAGGTTTAAGAAGGGAAAAGTGCATGATTAAAAATGTCATCTTTTTGGTCCAAATGAAATTATTAAGCAAAAGGATGATATTTACAAAAATACAGATTTTTAAGAAATTGCCTTTCCCCCTAAAAACTGTTTATGTTTTCTCTAAGCTTTACACACTTGCAAATAAGAAAAAAATTATCCTACTGCACTTACAATAACCTAATAAAATTAATGTTAAGTTGACCACAATGTATTTTATTTCGAAAAGTTTAAACCCATAAGTTCAGTACACCTGACTTTAAGCTGTTCTTGTACAACCAAGACTTTATGAAGCTCGAAAATATACGTGTAAATTTTTTTTTAAACTGAAACTTTTATAAAATTTTAAAAAATTAAATAGTTTCATTGGATTGAAGGGAAGTTTGTTCAAAATTATTAAAGTTGGTATCACTATCCATTAAACTTAGCTGCTTCTGTTTTAAAGCTATATCTAATCTTAATGACTGCATTTTTAATTCGTGTTCTTTGTTATACTTATCAATTAATTCTAATTTCTTTTGTATTAATTCTTCATACAATTCTCCTAGTCTTGAGGAAGTTAATGCTACAGGAATTGGTCTTCTCCTAGTGAGACATTTTGCAGGAGATGAAGTGTAAGTCTATAAACAGAAACATAGAGGGTAGTAATTAATCAAAATAACGTTGCTTGTTCTGTAGCATCAGTTTCTATTTAAAACTGACAGAATCCATCAAAATGATCAACAAATATGTGATATTAAACCAGCAACCGATGAAACAATAGTAACAGCGACTTCTGTTTACTTTAACAAGCTTTAGGCTGTATTCTGTATAGTGTGCATTTTTTTAACTTGGGGCATACGATTTACATGAAACTACTTGATACTTTCTGTTAATTTTTGTTCAACTCAAAACAAAGAAAAAATCTGAAACAGATACGAGTACTCCTTTGACTTTTAGGGTCACATTCCATTACTGTTTAAATTAATGAAAGCCAAAAAAATATTTTACACTCGAGGTATTTTGTAGAAAAATACTGCTTCTCTGTCCCTGTATATCAAAATGCCAACATATTGAATGGTAGTTCTTGTACTCTTCAAGCACAGAAAAAAGTTTTTTACAAAAATTGGTTTGATTCTAAATTCAATTGAAATGCTTATGGATAATATATTTTAATAGTCAAAGCTATTTATGTTTCAAATTTTGCTTTTAAATTGCGAATAGAGCAAAAGTTACGAGGGGGATGAAAATTTTCCGAAGAAACCATATCTGGAGGCAAAAGAAACATATTGTATAAAGTTTGATTAACCCAAAATGACTACTAATATCACATATTTTTCTAGAACTGTCAAAATCTGCCACAAATCAAAGGGTGTCTCACTAGTAGCAGTAGGTGTAACATTTAAAGCGTACATGCAAGATTTGACAGTACATATTTTCTAAAAATTTCTGCAAGTGTAGAAATTTCAACCAGTAAGACATCCCTCCTAACTCAATTAAACACCACATTCACTGATTTAAAACATGGTAAAAGAAGCTTTATGAAACATATTTTTTACCAGAGAAAAAATACCTTTCAAGGAAGACCCTATTTTATACTAATAGAAACCCACATCAATGTTAAATATTTATACTGAAATTGTAGTCGTTCTAGAAAAAAAATATCAAAATTTCTATGATCTATAAAACCAACCTTTACTATATTCTTCTTCAGAACTCCACTTTTTGTTTTATTCAAGTCTTGTGCTTTTTTCCACTCATTCTTGTCAATTTCATCCATATAAATGTGTGTTTTCTACAAAAAAAAATTGAGAAAATATAAACAGGTACGATGTATTATAGTGTCACACTATGATTCAAAGCTGAAAGGCAGTAGGCCCTAAAAAGATATATTTACACATATGTACATAAATATGTATCAAACATTAAAATGTGTGTTTCCTATTTGTTATAGGAAATATATATACAATTTTTTTTACATCTTATAAAAGATAAACTTGAAAAATGGAAAATACCATCAGTTGCTTCTTTTACACTTGGCAAAAAAACGTGTTTTTAGTTAAAAAGACAAACATATTAGGTAAGTATGTATTTGCTTACTTCTTCATGATTTGGAGATTTGTTGGTTGGGTTAACATTTTCCACATTCTATGGAGTAAATTCAATCTGGAACTCCTAAAACTACAAATGATAATAAGGAATATTTAATATATTTTCCACTTTATCTAATTAATTTTGTGTTTTTTTCTCAAGCAATGTTATTTTAATTCTAAATGCACCCTTTATAAAGATTTGTTTAATGTTTTTTACCAATGTAACTTATGTATTTTTTTTTTAATTCTTCATAAAGCTCTCAAATACAATAATAGTGTTTTTCTAACTGAAACCCTGAGAAAATGATGCATTTTGGAGACAAGGTACAACTAAATACATATATATTTACCGTACATAAACTTACATTACTATTGCCGTTACTTTTTTCTGCTATGATTTGAACATCAGAGTCAAAGGGATTATATAACCCTTCAACAGTTTTTATATTTACTATTGATAACAGCAAATCATCAGTCGGTTCTTTTATAAAAATCTCTCCAGGTCCACCACCAGTTTTGTAAATTTGCTTTCTTTGCTCCCCTGTTCTTTTTCGCACATCTTCCTTCATTTTATCATATAATTTTTTAAGGGACTCCACAGGACGATAATGCAGATTTGGAGACAAGCTATTAAATTCTTGGGCAATTTTATCCCAAATCTCTTTTTTCTCTTTGCCCGACATTCCATCCGTTTTCTTATTTTCTATTTGTTTATACTTTTGTATTATTGTTAAAACGAGCTCTTTTTCTTTAAAAGTATAATTTGGCGCACGTTTATTTATTTTAGGTTCCATATTTTTATCTTAGGAAGGAAAAAATCACCACCAAAAAATACAAATAGAGATCACCACACAACACAAAAAAAGTTAGGTTGGAATAGCACTCTGGCGTCAGAAAATGGTGCAAAATAAAATTATTTCATAAAAAGCTTCAAAAATTGCGGCGTTGCCGGAGTTTCTTTTTGCCTAACTAGGGTTTTCCTAAATATGACCGGTGGCAACCAATTTGGGTTAGGCAATTTTCACAACTTAGGAAGTCCCTACTTATTCTATTTCTAGGCAAAAGTTGGTGGAAACGGCCATTAGTAACTAAACGTGAATCATATGGAAAACCTACTTATGAAAGTCTTTTTAGTTCTCTATGCAAAATGAGGACGCACATAATTGAAAATTAGGTACCGTAATAGTTTCCAATAATTGCATTAATTGATTTTGTTATAAAATAAAATATATTATCTATTAAGCAAGAATTTAATAAATGAATTAAAAAAAAACATAGTAAATAATTATGTTTTTGTATTTAAACATTATTAATCACAAATTAGACATTGCTTTACTTTACTTTAATTAAATTGACTTTAAATTAAAAATATATACCTAATAATTAATAAATTTTAAAAGAAATATCTCGAGAAATATATGATATTTTTATTTCTACTTTGTATAAACTAAAAATAAGATTAAGTACTTTATAAAATATTAATTAATTCTTTTTTTTTTGTTTGATTGGGTTATATTGATTGATTGGGTTATAGAATTAGAAAATCTATTTAATAATAAAATTTAAAAAATTCTCTTTTAACAAATTTTAGAAATTAGGATTTAATAAATTTATTATAAAAAAATGTTCCCTTTTATTTTAATTTATTTTCAATATTAAAAACCAAATCAATAAAACAAGTAAATTACATTCACCGACAAAAAATTTGATTCATTTAAAATTTTAATCCAATTTTATGTATGATAACTTTTTTTCTGTAGTTCGATTTAAATGACTTTTTTCTAAATTGTAGATAAATGTATCGATTGTAATTAGTTTTTTTTAATTTTGTAAAAACATGACGTACAAGGTTGTGATTTAATAACGGATAAATTCAATAAAAGAGTGTGTAATTTGTTTTTCGGGAAAATGTTGATTTTGTTTTTGGATTGCGCATATTTTGACATAAAATGTAGATAGACAGGGTGTCTCAAAAAAGCGTGACAGAAAAAATATTTTTTTCTTAAATGGAACCCCCTATATATTTTTGCATTTTCGGATTCTCCGGAAAATTCTGGACATGTTTTGTGTATAATGTCCTATACATAACACAGCTCCACAAAAAAAAGTGAAAGTATTTTCTCCGATATCTGAGGAGGTGTACTTTAGGTTTTTGGGGTTGCTGAATCCGAATCCGGGGTCCGTTTAATCCTATCACGTCAGGGTCAAGGGCATCTGAAGGTCAAAGTGCGGAATGACTAGTAAAAAAATCTGGAAAAATGTATTTATATGTTTTCGGGGTCGCTAACACTAAATCTGGGGTTCTCTTGACCTTGAAGTGTCAGAGTCAAGGTCAAATACAGGTCAAAACCATAAAATTTGATGATATGATCAGTTTGACCCCGGATTCTTGAAGAGTAGAAAATTTGACATCCGAATATGTATCCGGGGTCCGTTTAACCCCATCACGTCAGGGTCAAGGGCGTCTGAAGATCAAAGTGCGGAATGACTAGTAAAAAATCTGGAAAAATGTATATATATATATATATATATATATATATATATATATATATATATATATATATATATATATATATATATATATATATATATATATATATGTATATATATATTTTCGGGGTCGCTAAATCTGAATATGGGGTTCTCTTGACCTTGAAGTGTCAGAATCAAGGTCAAATACAGGTCAAAACCCTAAAATTTGATGATATGATCAGTTTTACCCCGGATTCTTGAAGAGCAGAAAATTTTACATCCGAATAAGTATTGACTTTTTTTAGAACAGACCTTTGTAGGTCACGTGATGGTCATCCAAAATCAAATCCAATTACCAGCTTTTGGCTGTAAATTGAGATCTTGGGTCTTTGATGAGTTGATATTTTTCGGGTCGTTGATCACGATTCTGGTATTCATTTGAGCCAATCACGTCGTAATTGGGTTGTCATGCTCATGTCTATGGGTTCTACTACTTGTAGCTTTATACTCTGGTGAGGCCAAGGTAGCCACCTCGACAGAGCTGCGGTCACTGGATGACGACGCCTGCGGGCCCGCTTTCCCACCCTGACCAGCCGCCGATACTGGGGTTCCATCCCCCTGCATCGTAAATTTTTCCGTTGTGTTTGCCATGACGGCATACGCGTCCTGTTCCAGGGACTTTGCCGGATAGTGGGACAACTCCGTTGCCCGCCGTCACCACGGGGAGGTGCCCTGGATGCAAACACACGGATGAAATTTTTCGCTCTTTCAGAATCCGGAGTAAGAAAATATTATATCGTTATATTACGACGTGATTGGCTCACATGAATACCAGAATCGTGATCAACGACCCGAAATATATCAACTCATCAAAGACCCAAGATCTCAATTTACAGCCAAAAGCTGGCAAATGGATTTGATTTTGGATGACCATCACGTGACCTACAAAGGTCTGTTCTAAAAAAAAATCAATACATATTCGGATGTAAAATTTTCTGCTCTTCAAGAATCCGGGGTCAAACTGATCATATCATCAAATTTTAGGGTTTTGACCTGTATTTGATCTTGATTCTGACACTTCAAGGTCAAGAGAACTCCAGATTCAGATTTAGCGACCCGAAAACATATATATATATATATATATATATATATATATATATATATATATATATATATATATATATATATATATATATATATATATACATTTTTCCAGATTTTTCACTAGTCATTCCGCACTTTGACCTTCAGATGCCCTTGACCCTGACGTGATGGGGTTAAACGGACCCCGGATAGATATTCGGATGTAAAATTTTCTGCTCTTCAAGAATCCGGGGTCAAACTGATCATATCATCAAAGTTTAGGGTTTTGACCTGCATTTGACCTTGATTCTGACACTTCAAGGTCACGAGAACCCCAGATTCAGATTTAGCGACCCCGAAAACATATATATACATTTTTCCAGATTTTTTATTAGTCATTCCGCACTTTGACCTTCAGATGCCCTTGACCCTGACGTGATGGGGTTAAACGGGCCCCGGATTCCGATTCAGCAACCCCAAAAACCTAAAGTCCACCTCCTCAGATATCGGAGAAAATACTTTCACTTTTTTTTTGTGGAGCTGTGTAATATAACACTTTATTGTAAATAAATTGATGCACATTCTGGAAGTTTATTTTATTAAATGCTGGAAGTGGCCGCCATTAACAGCTCTGCAGTACCCCAAACGATCGATAAATTCTTGCTGTACATTTTCAACTGTTTTTGGAGAAATATTCCTAATTACATTACGAATGTGAGGATTGAGGATATCAAGCGTGCGTGGCTTATCTTTTTGTACACCTCCTTTTTGACATAACCCCAAAGAAAGTAGTCCAATGGATTAAGGTCGGGAGACCTAGGTGGCCACTCTATTGATCCACGTCTGCCTATCCACCGGTTTGGGAAAACATCATCTAGGAATCTTCTAACAATCGCAGCATAGTGGGGCGGCGCCCCATTCTGTTGAAACCATAACGCTTGGTTTGGCATGTCTGGCATATTTTCATCAGGATATAGTGTAGCCAGTGCTGGAACCAAGTCGTTTACTAAAAAATCATGATAACGTTCTCCCGTCAAAGATCCTTCAAAGAAGTATGGTCCTATTACTCTGTTATTAATAATCCCTGCCCATACATTCACCTTTTCATTATACTGAGAATGACTTTCTCTAAACCAGTGTGGATTTGCTGGTGTCCAGTACCTAAAATTATGCCTATTTACTTCTCCATTCAAACAAAACGTTGCCTCGTCTGAAAAGCATATCTGTTTTACTAGTCTAGGGTTATTATTAGTTATTTCGGTTATGGTCTGGCAAAACTCGTTTCTGCGATCTGGATCAACATCAAGTAGCTCTTGAAGTAATTGAAATTTTATAAGGGTGCCACTTTTCCTTCTTTAAAAATTTTGTTACCGTCGATCTATGAACTGTGTTATCTAAAGCGAGCTGAGTACTTGAAAGGTTCGGATTGTCGTTTAGTGAAAGCACGACATCCAGTTTTTTGTCATTAGGAATGCCGGGCCTACCAGGTTTGCAAGGTCCTTAACAGTTCCAATCTTTCTCCACTTAGCCTCAATTCTACTGATTGTAGACTGACTTACAGGTTCTCTGTTCGGATATTTATTGTTGAACATTATTCGAACTTCGTTGTGTGTTCTAGTTTTCTCACCACAGTCAAACATAATTAATATTTCGATTCTCTGAGTCTCAGTTAAACGCATTGTAAATTTCAATTAACAATACAGTTCAAACTTTTAAGTAATTGACACAATGTAAAGACTATGTCAAATATTCACAAACAGAGGTGTAGGTAATTGAAATGTCTGGTGAGCCGACAGTAATTAAACGCACCTTAAGGTGTTATATTGTTACATATTTAAATGTAAATATTTCGCGAACAATTGAAGATAGGTATAGGACATTATACACAAAACATATCCAGAATTTTCCGGAGAATCCGAAAATACAAAAATATATTGGGGGTTCCATTTAAGAAAAAATATTTTTTCTGTCACGTTTTTTTGAGGCACCCTGTATATCTACATTTTATGTCAAAATATGCGCAATCCAAAAACAAAATCGACGTGTCCGAGGATGTTTCCGAAAAAAAATTACACTCTTTTATTCAATTTATCCGTTATTAAATCACAGCCCTGTATATGTAGGTATAGGAAAATAAAAAATATATGTTTTTCCACTTAAGCTTATAACACACTGTAGATTAATTATGCAATCTTAACTCTACTGAATATGTCTTTCTGTGGAGTCTGATTTGTTTTTAACATTTTGCTTTTTAATTCACCTCGATATCTTTCTCTGTTTAAGAGGAATGAATTTTTAAAGAAAATAGTACACATTTGATCAAAATTCTTTAATTTTATTAATTGTAACTTAAAATCAAGGGTGTTATGGCTTTGTAAATTAAGTCATATCTTGACAGTTGTCATGATAATTATTCTGTAGTGTTTAAATTTTAAAAAGTCAGCTGGAAATCATGGTTTTCTTGTCTACTGATGCAGCAAGAGCAGTGGCTTTAGTAAATGATGGAAGGTCACAATATACTGCTAGAGTACTGGGAAGTACAAGATCTAGTGTTCAAAGAGCCGTGAAACGTTGTAATAAAACAGGCAATTTTTCGAGGAGAATAGAATGTGGCAGGAAGCGATATACAAATTCCCTAGATGATTGTTTTTGAACTCTAAATGTGTTACACAACAGAAATAGTACCTACTGCTGTTATAGGAAGAAGTCGTTTGAGAAAACTACGACAGATAAATGTAAATGAAATAACTATTTGGATACGATTAAAGGAGGTGGGTTTGCGTAATAGACAACCTGCAACCGGCCCAGAGTTGACTAGAAAGCATAGGGCAGGACATTTCCGATTTGCTAAGGAACATAAAAATTGGGGCTTCAAGGAATGGAGTAAAAATTTATTTTCTGACGAATCGAGGTTTTGCCTAACGTGGAAGGCTCTGTAATAGTATGAGGTAGCATAAATGTGGAAGCTCGAACTGACAACAATGGTTTATGGAGAAACCATCATGGCTGATTGATATATTGGGGACATTTTAGCACCACACGTCATTCCTTCTGCACCCTTTATATTAAACAACTTTATGCTGATGCAAGATAATTCTCGTTGAGCCAAAAAAGTCAATCGCTGAGTACCCTTTTGGGGCTCTGTATCTCCGTTAAGGGGCACTTTAGGGATTTTTTATGGCAAATTAGGGTATACCTGAGAGTATACCACATATTTACCGGATACCCTGTATATATCGGATCACGGAAAAAAATTATTATACATTAAATTAGATCAAAATTTTGGATGGATGGAATTTTTTGTTGGTGAGTGTAATATATTGTATTATAACAATATTTTTAGGTTAAAAAATTAGCTATTCCTAAAATCAGTTGTGGTAGAGATAAATTGGAATGGGCCAAAGTTAAATCTATGATTTCCCATATATTTCAACATGTAGAAATTGAAATTATAGTTTGCCATTTTTAAAAAGTATATCTAAGTATATAAAATTCAATTTTAAGTAAGTATTAGTATTAAAAATTTATTATAAATCATTTTCATAAAGCGCCTGCCATGGCGCTCTATATACTCCCTGTTTGGTTAGAAAAATGTTTGTTTTTTTCCCAATTCTGTTTTTCGACAATTTTAATTTTTGTTCTCCGAAATGGTTCCAAGTGGAACGTTCAAATTTTCTAGGTTAATAGAGGGATAATACGACTAGCTTTGGTAAAAAATGCAGTTATCTTTTCCAACAAATCCTTTTTTTAACATTATTACACACTCATTTTCTTATTAAATGATTCTTTCTGAAATTATTATATGGGCTGAATATCTAAGAATACCTCTCAATGATTGAAATCGCTTATTTTTTCGTTTCACTTATAAATAATTATGTTTGTTTGCATCGGGGACAAGCAAAATTTCAAATTTTCAAATTTTGCCTGTTTTCTATGCAAATGAACTTAACTATTTATAACTGAAAATTTTTATTTTTAAATTTTCGGAAGTTGCAATAAATTAGGGACTCTATTTAAATTAATGAGGATCGGAAAATGGGAAGTGAAGTAAATCTTTTGAATTTTTTTAGGTCGAAAAATGCCCTATCTAATAACTCGAAAACGTCGCATGGAAAAACGATTTGGCACGTCAAATTAAAAAGAATCTTAAATATTTTCTATTTGCAATAAATCTTCGCATACCTAAAACGACTAAAAATTGGAAAAATTTCGCGAAAACTGGAAATTACGATTTTTGACCCAAATTTTTCACGGTTTTTAATTTTCTTCGGGGTCACAATAGATCTAAAACAAAATTCCATATATCTGGTCGGAGAGAGCTCGTCGAAATACCAAAACATTCCAATTTTCTAGTTTTTTCAATCCTTATTGGAAGACAGCAATCGACGGTTACATTTCGATTATTTTTAAATTTTTGCCCTCGACATTGGTATATTTAAATCCCTTTGTACTTTTTTCTATCTAATTTTTTCCCAATTTTTCAACGCTACCTTATAGAGCATAGGTTCTCAACCTTATTTAGCGCGACTAGCTTCGGAAAAAATTTTAGTTATACAGGGTGTACACAGTTTTGGGAGTTATTAAACGTCAGAGTTGAAATTTCCGCGATTCCTATTGAAATCGATTACAGGTTGCAAAAGTGAATTAATTCGATATAATTTTCGGAAGTTGTAAGGGTCAGGTATCCTATTAAAATTGGTGAGGATCAGAAAATGGGAAGTAATTCTTTTGAATTTCTTTTGGTCGAAAAATGCCACTTCCACACCATCTTTGATATCTAAAAACTTGAAAACGAAACATCACATGGAAAAACAGTTTGACACGTCAAACTTTAGAATCTTAAATACTTTCTTTTTGCAATACATCTTCCTATACCTGAAACGACTGGAAATTGAAAAAATTTGAGGAAAACCGGAAAAAATGGGAATTAGGTATTTTTCACGCTTTTTAATGGTTTTCGGTGTCAAAAAAATAGATCCAAAACAAAATTATATATACTGGGTCGTAAAGAGCTCGTTAAAGTACGCTTGAAGGTCTTACGACGGCCCTTACTAAGGGTGCTGTAATAAGAATTGAACGAAAACTACTTCTCATTTAGTATCATTTATGAATAGTTTTGGCTTTAAATATAATGCCAAATATTCACAAAAGTAGTCATGTTATTTTTTAACTGTCTGTAATTTGCCTTTTTTTTAAATTACAAAATACTGTCTTTTGAATTTTTAACAAGAGCAAAGGACAAGTTGCCTGTTTTTTAATTTTTTACCCCTATGCCAATATTCAACTCTAGTACCACTTTTATTTGGTTCCAACGTTTTTTAACTGTGTCGAATTTAACCAAACTTGTATAGAATAATGTTTTTAGGCGAAGTTACATGTTGAAAATATTTTTTTAGTAAATGTTCTGAATACAAAAATAAAAAACTTATCAATAAAACTGGATTAAACTTACTGCAAAGTTCATTTAATTTGTCCAATAAGTACAAAAATAAGAGCACTAGTAAGCACAATAAAAAAAACATTTCGGTGTGCCTTTCAGCACATTTAATGGAAAGAATTGTCCTTCTTGAAACATCTTAAAGTAGATTTTTGATACAGCAAAAAAAAATAAAGCAAAAACTTTATATAAATGATACTAAATGAGAAGTCGTTTTTGTTCAAGTCTTTTTACAGCACTCTTAGTCACGGCCATCCTAAGACATTTAAGAGCATTCATCACCAGCTGAAACATACTAATTTGTTTCAAAGAATTGCACCAAAACTAACCAACGAAATGATACGAAATTTTGGAAATATATTATAATTTTATAGCAAAATGAGGGAAAGTCATTTAAAAAGAAAAATCAAAAAATCATTTTTAAAATTTTTGTTATTTTGTAATATTTATTTTTTTAAAAGACTTTCCCTCATTGTTCACGATTTTCTCTATAATTTATGCGGAGATCGAATTTTTGATTAAACCTTTAGTTTTCTGTAAAACTTTGGAATTCCGTAATTAATGAATTTTGGAGAAAATCGCGTAGCTTTTTCGGCAGTTACCACATTTTGGCAACACAGCAAGCATCGTACGACACCGGGAGCAGTCTTATTATTAAGATTAGCGTGTGATTGTGATTTGGATTTTCGGTGTATTTAAATAGCTATCATGGGGCGGACTAGAAAGAACGAAAATTTATGTGTCAGAAAACGATTATGTTCATCCACAAGTCGCAAAAATAGACGACTTTCTATGAAAAACGGTAAGTAGTGTGTAAGTAGTTCTACTGGTTATGGTAGGTATATATGATTTATATGAAATTAACCGATATAAACACGTAATAGTCTAAGATCCGAAGTAAGCTCGTCCTTCACCGATCTGCTTACCGGATAAAAAGTATTTTTCATCAAACATAATATGTTAACAAATATATCGCGAATGGGTTGCCTAATGAAATATGGTCATGGCTATCCTTAATTAAAAATACTGTAACTCATTTTTTGTTTAATATTTCACTCACTTGCTTACCAAACGAACTTAATACACTAATCGAAAGTATAAAGCATAAGGAACATGCAAAAGTTAGGTTGCCTACTTTTTTTCGGTCCCTATACCGGGTTGCCAGGTACTTATAAACAGGTGAGTCGATTTTAGTAATTTGTACTCATCTGCTTTCTCTTTGAAACTATATTAAAATAAAGATAATTTTATTGCGAACACGGTGGTATAAGGTTGCCTGCGAAAAATCGGTCATGAATCACGGTTGCCAGGCTTTGAAATTTAAAAATTGGAGCAAGCGATGCGCGACAGAGAAGCATTGCGCGTACTATTCGGTGCGATAGAGGAGGACACAGCATAGCAGCTGCGCGTGATGCGACGTTCGGATGAAAGAGAAACGTTTTTTACATGACACTAATGTGTTCATCATTTTACATACATTTTACATACCCTAATTTCGTTCATATTAAAAATCCAAATTTCATTTTTGGGTTGAAGCTTTAGTTGACAAAAACACATTTTTTGCCATAAAAAAACAATTGAATATTGATTGTGGTTTCTCCGGAGGTGAGTTTAAGTTTTTATTTTCAATGGCAACCTACCAATTTTTTTATACCATTAGATAGCTCTTTAAATTCCCTTTTCGGTGACATAGGTATCATAAGTGGTAGTTTGCTCTCAAAATGGCGACACTGGAGGCATTTTTCTCAGTTTGAGTAGGTCGCCATTTTGAAGTCCCTGGTTGTTTCATTAAATAACTCTGTAGTTTCGTGAGGAAGCCTGTTTAACATTTATTTTTTAACATCATTTCATAAAACTCTTTTTAAATAATTGGTATCTGCAAATTTATGTTTTACTAATATTGCCCATTTTTAAAGCAAATTTTCACCAAAATATTAAATAGAAAGGACCAAAAGTAAAACAGCCGTCGCGTAGTACATGTTACTAATTACCTAAAATTATCAAAAACACATTTTAACGGTTTTTTCTAAAAAGAAAGTCAAATAAACAAGACAAAGTACGTTAAAAAGAACATTTATTTAACATAAAATCGGCTATGCATTTACCTAAGTTGGCGTTAAAAAACAGCCCACTTAGGTAAATGCATAAATCTGATTTTATGTGTAATAAATTATAATGTTAATCTTAACGTACTTTGTCTTATTTGATATTTTTTGGAAGAAAACCGGTAAAATGTGTCTTTTTGATAATTATTATCAAAAAGACACATTTTACCGGTTTTCTTCCAAAAAATGTCAAATAAGACAAAGTACGTTAAGAATAACATTATTTATTACACATAAAATCAGATTTATGAATTTACCTAAGTGGGCTGTTTTTTAACGCCAACTTAGGTAAATTCATAGCCGATTTTATCTTAAATAAATGTTCTTTTTAACATACTTTGTCTTGTTTATTTGACTTTTTTTTTTAGAAAAAAACCGTTAAAATGTGTTTTTGATAATTTTAGGTAATATAATAAGTAACATGTACTACGCGACGACTATTTTACTTTTGGTACTTTCTATTTAATGTATTGGTGCAAATTTGCTTTAAAAATGGTCCATATTAAGAAAACATAAATTTGCATACACAAATTATTTTAAAAGAGTTTTACAAAATCATTTTAAAAAATAAAAGTTAAACAATCTTCTTCACTAAACTACAGAGTTATTTTATGAAAATAACAACCAGGAACTTCAAAATGGCGATCTACTCAAACGGAAAAATGACTCCAGTGTCGCCATTTTGAGAGCAAACTACCACTTATGATATATTACCGAAAATGGAATTTAAAAAGGTATCTAATGGTATAAAAAAATTGGTAGGTTGCCATTTAAAATAAAAAACTTAAACTCACCTCCGGAGAAACCACAATCAATATTCAATTGTTTTTTTATGGCAAAAAATGTGATTTTGTCAACTAAAGCTTCAACCCAAAAATGAAATTTGTATTTTTAATATGAACAAAATTAGGGTATGTAAAATGTATGTCAAATGATGAACACATTAGTGTCATGTAAAAAAAGTTTATTATAAAACAATAGAAATACATGCATGCGCACTCTCCTTCATCCGAAAGTCGCGTCACACACAGCTGCTATGCTGTGTCCTCTATCGCACCGAATAGTACGCGCAATGCTTCCCTGTCTCGCATCGCTTGCTCCAATTTTTAAATTTCAAAGCCTGGCAACCGTGATTCATGACCGATTTTTCGCAAGGGTGTTCGCAATAAAATTATCTTTATTTTAATATATGTTTCAATGAGAAAGCAGATGAGTACAAATTACTAAAATCGACTCACCTGTTTATACCTGATGGCAACCCGGTATAGGGACCGAAAAAAAGTAGGCAACCTAACTTTTGCATGTTCCTCATGCTTTATACCTTCGATTAGTACCTATTAAGTTCGTTTGGTAAGCAAGTGAGTGAAATATAAAAAAAAATGAATTACAGTATTTTTAATTAAGGATAGCCATGACCATATTTCATTAGGCAACCCATTCGCGATATATTTGTTAACATATTATGTTTGATAAAAAAGACTTTTTATCCGGTAAGCAGATCGGTAAAGGACGAGCTTACTTCGGATCCTGTACTATGATTAAATAAAATAATATAAACCAAGCGCCAATTGAACTGTTAAATATAACATTTTGATCCATTTTTGACACCCCGTACCTACATCTGAAATGACTTGATAGATTTTAAAAAACGAGGTAGATTTGTTCTCTTTGGCACAAGAAGCATACATCAAAAGTGCGTAATTTGTGAAAGGAATTGATTTCTAATGAATCGCTCTCTCAGAATTTTTCTCGGTTTTAAAATCAATTAAGCTGTTTTAGATTTACGGGATGTTCAAAATGGGGTAATATGTTACGTTGACGCTCTATTTACCGTGAACTTCGGATATAGCAAACTCCGCTTATTACGTAGGTTAGGTTGAATTCAAAATTATTTCTAAACACCAAAACCTTTAAATCAGGGTAAATTAATTATTACAGTTTCTGTTAAAAACTGGAGAATATTCTTTTTCTAGAATATTCTTTTTTTAGATAAAACGTGATGAATCCTTTTGGCAAAATAAAATGTTGCCGAAATTAAGATTTTTTATGACAATTTTATGTTTCCTGAACTGGTTGATCCGCTTTTGCCAAAAACCCTACCCATTGGAGATAACATATGTGAAGGAAAAGTATCTTATATTATTCCATAAATTTGTTTGCTGTTATGTCATTAGGTAGTATTATTTTATAATATTACACATTTATTAATGCACTTTTTCTTATAGATACGTACAAAAAAGAAAGAAAAATGGCTGCCAGTCTACCTAACTATCTGTTTATGTATTTCTGTCTATATCTATTTTTTTACAACTTTTATTTTTTCCAAATAAATAACGAATTCTTGAAAATTTGTCTTTAATTTTTAACGATTCCCATATGATAGACAAAAAGATTAAATAAACAAATAAGACATATAATGAATAAAAAGAAATCAAGATCAATAATTATTATCAAAGAATGTCCTATGTCCAACATTTAATAGTTTGCGATTATTTACAGTGAAAAGTGAAATAATTTGAAATCCTAAATACATAATATAAACTTGCTCAAAAATAATCAATTATTCTTCAAGAAATCAAGTCCTGTCCTAATACAACTCACGACGGCGAGGTCGCGTCGCGTCTCCGACTGGCCATGTTGCCAGATTGCTCATTAACATTGATTTACGCTCTTCAGTGGCGAAATCCCGAATCGGAGCACGCGGTCCACTGATGTAGGCTCTTAAGCGCCCTAGGCTAATAAGATCAAGCGCCCTCAGCCCATATGAGCGAAATGAGTTGAGAAGCCCGCAGCGGCGCACTCCGGTGCCTGGCACTTTAGGGCTGCAGCTTCCATTAGCCTAATGGTTATAGTGGGCCTGCTCTTAATTTCTTTTGCGTTGTAATTATTCGTTATTATTAAAACAAGGTTTTAGTGTTTAAAAAGTGCAGTAAAAGGTAAATTAAAGATTTTTCGTTATGAGTTGTTTTTTAATTCGGTTTGTGCACCTAGCTACTTAGAAAAAAACCGAAATAAAGTCAAATGTTCAGATATTTGTACAAATTATGTCAATTTTGCATTAACCTTGATATAGTTTTTGCTGGCGTCTCCTTTTTCTAAAAAAAAAACAATATTTAGAACAATAATTGGCGATAAAGATACATTATAAAGATAAGTTTTGTATAAAGGAATATTTTTGTACAGGTTTGGTGAAATTTGAAAAATCCAGAAACGGCGAGTTTAAAAAAATTAAATTTGTAACAGAGAGTTTAAAATTGGTACATGGATAGAAAATTAAAAACACAAACAACTCTTTTCTTTAACATTTTTCGGCATTTTAAGAAATAATCGCCTTTTTGGACATTTTTCGAAAAAAAAAGTCAAATTTGACAGTTAAAAAAGTCACGTGACTGTTCATATGCATGTTATTTGGCCTCATTTTTAAAGCAAAGACTAATAACAAAATCAGAATTTTCTTTAACCTTTTAGGAACAAAAAATTTTCCATATGATGCGGACTTTATGTGTGACACTGTATACAGGGTGCCCGATATTGGTGATAACAATATTGCGATTTGGGAAACTATAAGAGATAGAAAGACGGTTAAATGGGGAAAGTTTTAGGCAATTATGTTAGTAGTTTATTGGTACTTGCGGATCGATTCTGGTTCTTTTGGTTTTTGAGATATCGTGAATAAACTAAAATGTTGCATTTTCTTAGATCGGTTGTAACTTTTTATTTCCCTATATTTTTTAAATCTGTAAACACATTTTCATTGCCACTTTTTACATAGAATATGCCTATTTGGTCATATTTTAGTTGCAACGATTTGGTTTCCTGGAACCATCATCAACTTTTTTTTCTTACGACCGCCATATTTGATTTTTTACTCATCGAAAATTACTTAATTTTTCTTATAATATGATACCAAACACTAATACAAAATAAAAATTTATAACTTCAAAATAACTAAAAAATACATTTTTAGGGAATATTCGAACATTATTTGGCAACACCGACATATCGGATAATCCTTTAAGTACTTAAGAATAAAGTTCAATAAATAACAATATCTGTTTATACTATTTTTAATTAAGGTGAAAATTTTATAACTCTTTTGAAAATCCTAAAAATCTAAATCATCATTTCAAATAGGGCAGTTGCAGAAAAAAAAATATTTCAAATTGGGCAGTTGCAGAAAAAAAAATGAACGCTGTGTTAAACTGAATATCTTTTGTTTTTAACGATGAATTAGGATTTAACGCTTGATTAAAAGTTTTGTGCAACCCGCTGTAAGTATCTAATACCTAATTCGATAAATCTGTTATTGTAATATTTTTGTTTAGAAACCTTTGAACTTAATATTTTTGTTTAGAAGGCTTTGAACTTTAAACAAATGGAATTTTTTAATCTGTCCAATATTTTTTGTTTGTTTAATAAACAAAATTAATAATGGCGTTAAATTTTTGCTAACGAAGAGAAATAATTATTTTGGAATGTACCCCGAACGACGACAACCCAGCAGAATGTATTTTCCTAAACTGACTAGAAATTTACTAGAATTTGGTAGTTTTGAAAAGCCTCGTCCTAAAGAATATGTAAAAGATAACGAAAATCGTAATAGAAACATTTTAGAACATTTTAATGAATATTCGACATCATCTACAAGAATTGCTGGCACACAGCTTGGTATTCCGAAATTCACCGTTCATGAGGTTTGAAAGGTTACTAAATACCATCCTTATAAGCCAACAATTGTACAAGGACTTCAAGAAGGTGATTATGATAGGCGAGCCATTTTTGCAATTGATATCTTGGTAAATGTGGAGAAAATCTCACTTTTTCAAATAATGTTTTATGGACAGATGAAACACATTTCACCAATTGTGGAGTTTTTAATAAAAAGAATCACCATTACTGGGCTTCTGAAAATCCACAATTAGTCGAACCACGCAGATTGCAAGTACGATTTGGATTTAATGTGTGGTGTGGAATAAATGGTAAAATATCTTATATTGGTTGAAATGAACTTTACAGTAAAAAATGCTTGAATTATTTATCTTCAAAATTGATTTACTAATAGTATAATAATTACGAAGTACCTTTTTCATAATTTTCATTATTGTTAGAAAATCATCTAATTGGCCCCAAACATTGACCGATCCAAGATACCTTGCAATGTTGCAAAATCATATTATTCCTACACTTCGAGAAGTTGTTCCCAATGATTAATTTAATAACATGTGGTTTCAGCAAGATGGCTGCTCCGCGCATAATTTCAGACAAGTACAAACATTTTTAACGGAGACTTTCGGTGAAAAGGTAATATCTGCCAGTGGTCCCGTGCGCTGGCCTGCTAGGTCCCCGGACCTTACTCCATTGGACTTTCATTTATGGGGATTTGTCAAAAATGAGATTTACGAATTTAATCCCCCCGAAACCCGCCAAGTTCTTGAGCAACGAACTCGGAATATTTTTAGACATATTAACCGTAACACCATTCGTCGTGTAATCAAAACTGTCGAAAAAAAATGTCAGCGATGCATTGAAAAAAATGGTCGACATTTTGAACTTTAGTATTAGTTTGTTATTAATTATAACATTTTCACCTTAATTAAAAATTGAATAAACAGATATTGTTATTTAATTAACTTTATTCTTAAGTAAGAGAATTATCCAATATGTAGGTGTTGCCAAATATGTTTGAATTTTCCCTAAAAATGTATTTTTTAGTTATTTTGAGGTTATAAATTTTTATTTCGTATTAGTATTTGGTATCATGTTATAGGAAAAATTAAGTACTTTTCGATGAGTAAAAAATCAAATATGGCGGTCGTAAGGAAAAGAAAGTTGATGATGGTTCCACGAAACCAAAACGTTGTAACTAAAATATGACCAACTAGGCATATTCTATGTAAAAAGTGGCAATGACAATGTGTTTACAGATTTAAAAAATATTGGGAAATAAAAAGTTACAACCGATCTAAGAAAATGCAACATTTTAGTTTATTCAAAATATCTCAAAAACCAAAAGAACCAGAATCGATCCGCAACTACTAACATAATTGCCTAAAACTTTCCACATTTAACCGTCTTTCCATTTCTTATCGTTTCCGAGATCGCAATATTGTTATCATCAATTTCGGGCACCCTGTAAACAATAAGTTTATGATATTTTAGATCAAATAATGCCTCGCACAAAGAAACAGTCAACTGACAAAAAGCGTAAATTACAAAAAGAAAAACGTCAAGATCAAATTAGAAAACCTATTGCAGAGATTAGAAAAAAAGATAGGATTCGTAAAATAATTAAGCGAGTAGATGCAGATTCTTATGAAAAAGAAAAACAAAAAATTATCGAAAAACGTAAAACCCTTTATTCTGAAAATAAAGAATTGTAGAAAAAAGTAAACAACAGAATGTTGAAAGAATAAAACAAAAAAGATTAGATCCTGAATTTACTTAACGAGAAAACAAATCGCATCAAGAAAGATTGGCAAATAAAAGATTAGATCCTGAATTTACTCAGCGAGAAAACAAATCGCTTCGAGAAAGAATGGCAAATAAAAGATTAGATCCTGAATTTACTCAACGAGAAAACAAATCGCTTCGAGAAAGAATGGCAAATAAAAGATTAGATCCTGAATTTACTCAACGAGAAAACACATCGCTTCGAGAAAGAATTGCAAATAAAAGATTAGATCCTGAATTTACTCAACAACAAAACAAATTGAATAAAGAAAGAATGGCAAATAAAAGAAAAATAAACGAATCCGATGATCTTCCCAGTAAAAAGCAAAATAAATGGTCTAGTGCATTTGAAAAATTTAGAGAAGCCATTCAAGAAGGTCCAGATTCTGTTTGTTCCTGTTGTAAGAAATTATGGTTCAGCTCTTCTTGTGGAAAAATTAATTAGATCCTGAATTTACTCAACGAGAAAACAAATCGCTTCGAGAAAGAATTGCAAATAAAAGATTAGATCCTGAATTTACTCAACAACAAAACAAATTGAATAAAGAAAGAATTACAAATAAAAGAAAAATAAACGAATCCGATGATCTTCCCAGTAAAAAACAAAAGAAATGGTCTAGTGCATTTGAAAAATTTAGAGAAGTCATTCAAGAAGGTCCAGATTCTGTTTGTTCCTGTTGTAAGAAATTATGGTTCAGCTCTTCTTGTGGAAAAATTAATCGCCAAAAAGTTGAAAACGAATTAGAGCCAGCATTTTGCAATGCCATTTTTAATAATGGGAATTCCGACATATTCTGCAATTCTTGTCTACGGTCCATTCGTAAAAAGGAAATTCCTAAATTATGTGCCAATAATTATAACATAGTTTTTCCAGTTCCAAATGAGCTAAAGAACCTAAGTGTATTAGAGGAAAGGCTCGTGGCATTAAGACTTCCGTTCATGAAAATTACGAGTGGGTTCCACAAGCAATGTTCCATTACTGGGCAAATCGTCAATGTTCCCTTGAATATAAATACAACAACTGATATTCTTCCTAGGAACGTGGAAGACACACATACCATTCAAATAAAATTAAAAAGAAAAATGGAATGTGAACGTGCCTACATACATGAAACTGTACGGCCTGGTGTTGTATTGAAAGCACTCGATTATTTATTAGATCAGTCTTTGTATCGAGAGCAAAATGTGAAAAAATCCGATAATTGGGAAGAAAATATTGATAAACATGTTAATTCTCAATCTATAACTGATAATATTCAAGGGGACTCCAAGACGCAGAAAATGGTAAGTTCTTTTTATAACATTATATCTTAATTTTTGTAGTTTAACTCTTATTTTTATGTTATAATGTTATAATTTCAAAATACAATAAAAATTACAGTAACATTAAAAGTTTGAAGAATTTAATTTTTATACTCATATAAAGGGTGTTTGGAAAATGCATTAGAAAATTTAAAATAAGATTCTGCATGGAAAAATAATTTTACTAATTCCATAAATAAATTTGAAAATATCAATATTTCCCAAGTTACTGCTATGAAAAGTTCAATTATTTAATTTTATTTTTATCGTACTGGGTTTAATCTGGATTAAGTATTAAATTGGAATTTTTCACAAAAAATTTAGTGGACTCTGTAATCCTGAAGTTAAAGTACTTCACTGTTTTTCCGCTAGAGGGCACTTTACCTAAAACCCAATATTTATTTTTAACATTCTTTTTTTAATTTGACAGATAGGTACTGCAAAAATAAAAGTGACGTTTTAAGGACAGTAAAAGATATAACAAATAATGTACTTTAAATTGAGTCGATAGACCTCACTGTTCAGTTGCAAATTGGCATTAAAGATTTTCCCTTTTAAATTAAAATGAAATAAAATTGTAATGCTTCAAATTTAATAAAATATAGCATAAAATAATAATAAATAAATCATCTGGCAAATTAATAATAACTCAATTACCATTTTTCAAAATTTAAATCAGATTTTTAACAACGAAACTATTATAAAAAATATAGAAATTAAAAAATTGTTTTAAATGAAAAAATGGTTCATTTGCTAAATAACTTGTTTATTATTATCCAATTTTATTATTATTTTAGTAGATTTGAAGCGCAACGACTTGTAGTTTGAAAATTTGATTTAAAAAATCAAACTTTAATGCCGACTTGTGACTAAACAGTGAGGCCTATCAACTCAAATGACATTACAAAGTACATCATTGGTTATGTTTTTATTGTTTTTACAATGTTGCCTTTATTTTTGCAATATCTAACAAATTAAAAATGTTTAGACAAAAATTAATTTTAAGTTTTAAGTAAAATTATCTATTGACAAAGCAATGATGTATTTTTACCTAAGGATTATAAAATCCACTAAACATTCTGTTCAAATTTTCAATTTAATACGTGAACGATTATATCCAATATGGCAAAAAAAAATTTAAAATTGAACTTTGCACAACTATAACTCGAAAATGAGGCTGAAGCTACCGGTTAGCAGCCGTATCAATATTAAACGCGCCAAGTATATTAAATTTATTTTGGTCCATGTACTTCTTAACGGTTGTTAAATTTATATTTATTAAAATAATTGTGATTTTTGGTACCTAAAAATGGCCTTAGCGGTAAGCCCTTAAACTTCCTTAATAAAATTGCTCTAAAATCCACATTTATTAAAATAATTTCTTGATTTTCGGTAAATAAGCTCAAATTGACCCCCTACAAACATCTATAGCCATAAAGTAATTCATATATGAAAAATGGCCCTAGCGGCCAGTTATTACCAATTTTTAATAAATTGCTTTAAAATCTATATTTTTAAAATGTCGTGATTTCCACTTAAAGTGATATCCTACAAACACCTATAGGAGTCTAATAATTTGTGTGTGAGAAACAGCTTTAACTTAATATTTTTTCAAAAATAATTACTCGAAAATTCACATTTATTTTTTCCAGAAAGATTAAAGGCTTACCATTAGGGGTATTTATCATATACAAATTATTTTCTCCCAATTGATGTTTGTAGCAAATCATTTTAATCTTATTTACCAAAAATCATAAAATTATTTTAATAAACAGATTTAATAATATTTTACGAAGTACATGCACGAAAATAAATATCATATACTTAGAGCGTTTAATATTGCAGCGACCGCTAGCCGGTAGCTTTAGTTTCATAACTAGGAAAATATTGAGATTTCTAAGTTTATTTTATGGAACTACTACAAAAAATATTTCATGTTGAATCACCTCTCCAAATTTTCTAATGTATTTTCCAAATACCATGTATTATAACTATTTTATTTTTTCTCTATTGCTTGTTTTAATACGAGAGCGCGCCCTTAAGGGTCAGATATTTGGTGTTTTGCACTGATGGTTTTTCAACAGTTTGTCAATACAACTAATAACTAATAATAATTTTTTTTTCAAGTAAACAATTAATATAAATTTTTTCACTACGGAAAAGGAGCGTAGCGACGCAAAATTATAATTAAGTATGTAGACAAACTTTAAGATTCAGATTCACTAAGGTTTAATATTTAGTACTGGTTTATTTAAATTAGGTTCTTCTAATTGAGCAGTTACGTTTTGACATATTTTTGTCTTGTCATTGTTGTTAATAAGTCGTCATTAAAAACTTACGAATTATTTTGATATTTTAGCAGTTTGCTTTGTTTTCAAATGATTCTCATCTTAAAAAGGGGTTGCTAGAATGAATTTAGTTCTATTATTGTCGAAAGCACGTACTAAAATTGCCATTTTCTTTAGAAATTTGCAAAAAGCTCAGAAAGAAATTCATAGAATAAAACTCAATTGTCTTATTTTTACACTTGTCAATTTAAAACTTTTGGTTGTCAAATTAAGCCGGACTAGCGTTGGAGAATCTGGTCGGATTTCAAAAAAAAAATAAAGATAATATTTTTCAAGTCATGTAACTTTTTTGCAATAAATTTTTCTACAAATACAACTTTTTTTGAGAAATTATTTTGAAAGTTTGAGCAATTTTTTTTTATTCATACATAGGAATAATTTTAACTTTTAAAATACATTTTTATTATATTTATATATTTCTTTAAATTACAGATCTAACTCTTTGAGAAGATTGTGTTGATTTAGAAGAATGGATTTTAACCGGTTCTCCTGGTACTTCCAGAGATAATAAAATTACAGAAATAAGTGAAATGGAAATTACTACTTCATTGAAAATTCTATCTCTTTCTAATCAACATAAAAATGAAGAAATCCAAGAAAATCTGCCGTCTGTTCTTCCTAATAACAAACCTGAAGAAGATATGTGGGCAGATGAAAATCTAGTGGATGACAATGAGCCAGTGAACCCTGGTGGACAAGAAACTCTACTGGACAATGACCAGTTGGAAAATATATGCTTTGCTCCTGGGGAAAATAATAAACCACTGCATTTAATGATGGACAAATATGCAGAAGAATTGTCCTTTCCTACCTTATTTTGTGGTCAGAAAAAGGAAGTCCCCGATAACATTACCTATTCTGATCAAGTCAAAATCCAAGCACAAACTGTCGACAGAAGATTTGCTAGACCAGATTTTTTGTTGTATATGTCTAAAAAACTGCAATTAATGTTTATAATGCATGCAGTAAGAATAGCTCTAAGACAAAAAATAAATCAACAGGGGGATTATACCGCCGGTGAAATTTTAAAGCCGGATGTACTAAATCAGTTAATTAAAAACTATGCTGGATATATGTTTTTAAAGAAAATTAGAAATTCTCCAGCCTACTGGATGAACGAACAACGGAAATTATTGTCTATGGTTCGTCAGTTTAACATTCCGACCATCTTTTTAACAATAAGTGCAGCTGAGAGCTGTTGGCCAGAATTAATTGTTGTTTTGGCAAAACTGGTGGATGACAAAATTATTGACGAAGAGGAGGCTCAAAATCTTCCTTACAGCGAAAAAGTTCGATTGATTAGGGCAGACCCAATAACCTGCGCTAGATATTTTGATCACAGATTTCGTTTGTTGTTTAAACATTTGAAAAGTGATCAGGGGCCATTTAAAGAAAATCCCATTGAGCATTTCTAAACCGTGGCTCACCACATGTCCATGCTCTACTTTGGTTAACGAATGCTCCACGGTATGACTCTAATAATCCAGAGAGTGGTAATATTTGTTCTAATTTTGCTGACTAATATATAACTTGTAATAGTGAACTGGTAAGTGTTCAAGATATTATTAATTATAATATTCACAAACATACTAAGTCATGCAGACGTGAAGTTAGAGGTAAGTTCATGTGTAGATATGGTATACCGTATCTACCCATGGATTGTATTATAATACTAGAACCGTTAGAATGCAATGATGAAGGTTTTTTAAATCACTTGAAAGAAAAATACCTTAAAATTAGGGAACTTTTAAATAAAAAAAATTCTATGACTTTTGAAGTGTTTTTAAACTCATTAAATCTCGAGAAGGAAGACTATTTATCAATAATACAATACAACATACGAAAACCTACAATGTTTCTGAAACGAACCCTCGATCAGTGTTATGTAAATCATTTTAATGAAGAAATATTTTCTATGCAAAGATCGAACATAGACATTCAGTTTATATTAGATCCCTATGCTTGCTGCAAATACATTGTATCGTATATTAATAAGACAGATCGAGGCGTTTCAGAAGTGTTACGTGACGTAGTACATGAAATAAAGACTGGAAATTTGAATTTGAAAGCACAGCTGAAAAAAATTGGCAGTGCTTTTCTAAATGCTTCAGAAATCAGTGCGCAAGAAGCAGCATATAATGTTTTAAGAATACCAATACATGAAACTTGTACTGCTCATGTATTTATAAATACTAAACCAAAAAACCAATGTTTGCGTATGATGAAAAGTTTAAAAGACATAAAATTGTTACCACCTAACACTACAGACATTTATGTAGCTGGCATTATCGAACATTACATACAAAGACCTGACGAACTATCTAATGTATGCCTCGCAGATTTTGCGGCTCATTACACTTTTAAAACAAATATTACCAATTCCAAAAAGGAATTAATTTTAAAAGATAATAGTGGCACAATAACTTATAAACAACATGCCAATATAATTTCATATATTCGTTATGGCTTACAACAAGATCCTGTTAACTTTTATAGGGAACAACTAATGCTTTACGTGCCATGGCGTATCGAATTTGAAAATGTCGATCAACAATTTGCATATGCTGCAAATTTCGAAACCATTAAAATAAATAGAGCAAAATATGATGTTTTAGATTGCAAAATATTGGACGATGCTTTGGAAAGAGCAGAACAACGTGAATATGACGTTGCGGATCGGTTAGGAGACCCTTTAGATCCAGAATTCATGGCGTATGCCATTGACGACCCTGAATTCGATCCATTCAATATTTTGGATGAACCGAATTATAATACAGTTAAGTATACTTATCCTACACCTTTTCAAATTCCCGATGATCAATTTAACAATTTAATTGAGTCTCTTAATTCAAAACAATACGAGTATTTAAATCACGTATTGGATTGTATTAATAGACGAGAAATATTTTACAATATTCTTGGTGGAGGCGCCGGAGTAGGGAAATCAACATTAATATCTGCTACATTTCAGTCATTATTGCGATATTACAATTCAATCGCAGGGAACGATCCCGATACTCTCAAAGTGTTGCAGACCGCGCCAACGGGAAAAGCAGCGTTTAGTATCGAGGGAACCACTTTGCATTCAGCTTTCAGTCTACCAGTTCAACGACCTCATGAAGAATTGGTTCCCTTAAGTGACGACTCTGTAAATACAATATTTAGTCACCTGTGTAATTTAAACTTGATTATTATTGATGAATTTTCAATGGTAGGATGTAGAACGTTACATCATGTAAATAAAAGATTACAACAAATTTTTAGGTCAAAAGACGACTTTGGAACTTTGGAACTTCCGTAATTATGTTTGGCGATTTACGTCAATTACCACCTGTCGGTGATCAGTGGATTTTCGAACCACTAAAAAGCAATAATCCGTACTACGAAATCTGTGGTACCTATTTGTGGGACAAATTCACTTTCTTCGAACTTACCGAAATACTGAGGCAAAAAGATGACAAGGCCTTTGCCTCGGCTTTAAATCGCATGGCAAATGGTATAATGTCATTAGACGATATACAATTATTCCAAACTCGACTGGTATCAGATGAAGAAAATTTATCTGAAAATATTATTCTATTGTTTAGAAGCAATAATGAAGTAGACGAGTTCAATGAACAGAAGCTATCCACACTAAATACAGAACATACAGATAGTGCTGCAAAAGATGTTATTAAAGGCAGCTGTAGCGAAAGACTTAAACAACAGTTTCTCAAATCTGCCGAAACCTTAAGGAAATCTGAAACTTTTGGTTTAATGCTAAACTTGAAGCTACAGATAAGTGCAAAATATATGGTATCAACAAACATTGATACGGCAGATGGCATAGTCAACGGCGCAGCCGGTACACTAACAAAGATAGAATATGACGATAATCAAACTGCGAAACGCTGTTGGTTAAAATTTTTCGATTCTAGATCAGGAATTGCTGCTCGACGAAAACATGCCAATTATATGAAAAACAACGACATCCCCGATACATGGACACCTATTGAAAAATGCGCTAAAGCCTTTCCAGTCAAAAAAGGTAGCAACGTTATGGTAGAACGTTCGCAATTTCCTTTGCTAATAAGCGAAGGAATAACAATTCATAAAAGTCAAGGTGCCACTTATGAACATGTCGCGGTACATCTGAAAAAAGGTACGTCTAGAAATGCTATCTATGTAGCATGTAGTCGATCCACTAGTCTCCAAGGGCTTTATATTTTCGGTAATTTCGAACCACCGAAAAAACCAACTTATAAAGATAAAGCGCTTGGTGAATTGGAAAATTTGCAAAATACCAAATATCTTCGTAGTACATTTAAACAACAGTACTATGAAAGCCAAAAATTAACATTTATTTATCAAAACGTTCAAAGTTTAAAAAAGCATTTTGGTCTAATAAAAAATAATCCTCTTTTTGTAAAGGCGGATATTCTACTACTTGTAGAAACATGGTTAAACGACGACATAATTGAACTTGCAAATTTTGAATGTTTTGCTAAAATATGTATGGGCACAAAAGAACCAAGAAAGCCCTATGGTATTTCGTGCTATAGAAAGAAAGATAGTGTTGCTAATAATACAACCCAATCAAAACGATTTCTTACCGTACTTTTCAGGCAGTGACATTTACATGTAACAATATTTACATAATTGTAGTGTATATTCCTCCCAAGCTAGCGACAAGAGATGCATTACAATGTTTAGCAAAAATTGTAACAGGTAATAATGGACCTACCATTATAGTAGGAGATTTCAATGAAGATTTGTCTGTAAGTAACACAAATTGTATACAACAATTTTTAATAACTAAAAATTTTACATCACAGCTCGATACAAACCAGTCTACAACTAATGCAAAAACTCATATCGACTGGTGTTTTTCTAACGTAAAACAAATTAAAACACATATTTACACTACAGTATATAGTCATCATAAAGCTATTTCTTTTAACTTGTATGAAAACAGTGTTGCAAACTATAGTTTTCTAAATGATTACCAACAAAATAAATCTTTGTCAAATCTAGATAAAATAAATATTAAACTTGGTGACGATAATGATAATATATCCAATCATAGTAATAATTCAATGGATATAGTCGCATTAGACGATGACGACGACTATACCAATATGACAATAGACGACTTTAACGATAAAACTGTTGTTAATTCCTCTGCTCCCACAGTCGGAAATTTCCAAAAATTTGGTCTAAGTAACCCAGACGGTGTTAGCTGTTATGCAGTACAATGTTTAATGTCGGTAGCAGAATTTCGTAATTGTATTCCAAATTACAATAATCTGGTTACTACTGACGGGGATAAAATTAAAAATAGTCTACATAAAATAATAACTGGGAGTTACAAATTGTGTGGAACTTCGTGGGTTGGTGAGGGACCAATATGCAGCACGAGAAGAAGATGATGCGCACTTATTTCTTATCGATCTAATTAATAAGATGGGAGACGACATATTTTGACGAAATATTCGTTTCTCATATATCCCAAATTATCAATATTGTGAAAATTGCCATCTTCAAACCGAAGGGCAAGAAAGGGACACTTCATCGTGTGTTCTTTATTTTCCTCCAAATTCCCCACAAATAATCGACTTTTATACAATGCACGCACGAGAAACCGATATTCGATGTGATATGTGTCAAAATCATGTAACAAGTAGAACAGAAATTGTCTCTGTATCTAAATATTTAATTATTTGTTTGCAGAGAATCCAACACGTCAATAATAGGTCTGTTAAAATTTTCACTACCTTTAGAGATTTTGACCCAGATGAAGTATTATTACCAGTAGGACTCTTTCAAGTAAAAGGAGTTATTAAACATTTTTCAAATGATCCCAATAATGTATTAGCTGGTGGCCATTATATATCACACATTAGATATGGTGACGAATGGTGGGAATTTAATGATAGCACCGTTACCAAAAAACGATTCGATAAAACATTAGCCAATGTTACTCTTATACTTTTAGAAAAATGGGATTATTAAACTATAACAATTGGTCTCGATCTTATAAACTTATAGTTTTATAAGTCTTATCATTGTATACATAAAACTATTAATGTTTGTTAATGATACCCAATAAGAAAGCGAATAGATACAAATCTAAATAAACTATATTTTGTTCAGCGACATTTGAAATATTTCTATTTTATATGTCTTTTATGCTGATAAGTTATGTGACTTATTTGCACAATAAACTTAACTAATCCAGTTACAAAAATGAACATTAGTTATGCAATATAAGCTAATGCATTTGCATCATATTATTAGTCTACAGGATAATTCCTTAGATTCTTGTGTATTAAAAACAAAGTGACCATATTTCTAGTACTTAAACACTAGACATAACTATAATAATATGGCAAAAAAAAACTCCAATAGAAATAAAATCAGGCGTTTTTAACGATTAATAGAAAATGCCAATTTAAATTGGTATTAAATATCTATAAATACTGAACAATTGTAATTAAATAAATGAGGAAACAAGTCAACATAGTTGCCGAGCTTCACCACCAAGATGCTGCCTCCCATCGATAAAGAAAGACTCTCTAGAAAATAAAAATGAGCATCTTGGAAAAAAGAATGCTAAAGTACGGTGGGCCCTAGAAATATAATATTAATTCTAGTGAGCAACAGTGAATCAGTTATAAATATTCTAAAACTGAAATTCAATTATATTAACTGCAAATTAATTTAATTATACTTATACACTTTTGTAACTGATTCTAGAAATATGTTTGACCAAATATAGTATAATATCATATAAGTAATATATAGTCGCATGTATAGTACTAAGTATAATAGTATAATATATAATAAAATTATGGTAATCAGATGGGAGTTAAAAGACTTAGGAGTATTACGGTCACTGGCAAATCCAGGATTTTCGTCTGAGGTCATAAAAATTTCTATTGTCGTGACGTCTACAATGATGGTATAAAAATAGTATTAAATTGCTGCATTTTTGGGGGCTGCAGCCCCATAGCATGCCCCCTGGATTCGCCACTGATTACGATCAAAGATCAGTAAGAAATCGAGCTAATTGTTTACCGCTCCACCAGTTTCCTCAAATAAAAGCAGGGTGGTGGGTGGCGGTGGAGCCTAGATTTATAATAATTAAAGTTTTAATTTAATAATAAGTTAAAATTTAAGAACTGAATATTAGAAATAAGCATTTTCGATATACAGTAACATCATCAACCATATATACATATACATCATTAACATAAGATTTCGTTCATTATTTTGTATACAGTACATATGAACCCATTAAAGTTAATAAAATATTTCAGTAATTAATAACTTGCCAAAAGACTTTCAAATTATATTAAACACATTATATGTGTGTATAAATTCTTAAACTTAAATATTGAAGCAATATAATATATTGCTATATGTACTAAACATATGTTTAAATTTTTTTATATAATATTCAAAGTAAATTACTTTAATTGGAATAAATCTAGTGAGTAAACCGTGAATCAGGTGATTTGTAATAAAAATTATTTATTTAAATATCCATATCCAATTATTTAATTTAATCATATTTATATATTAAATCTAATCTTATATTTTAAACGAAATATAAGCTATAAAATTATGTATAAGCTTAAATTTTATTTTTTGCGAATAATCTCAGTCTTTTCTAATTGTTATATATTTAGTAATTTTTGAGTAAAAGCCAAAAAATATATTCGAACCTATAAAATTATTATAAGAACAATTTAAAATTCCTCTTTAGGGAAATCCAAATTTGGCTCTGCTGGTACTTTAATTTAAAAATTTGAAAATAAATAAATATACATTTTGATATATTCTAAAAACAAATGTTACATAACCAAGACGTTATATCCATAACCTATTTAAAGTTAAATTTAAACATTCATTTAAATAATAACTAATTTATACTCGAATCTTATTAAATATTTACTTATAACTTTTAATGCAAGCAACTGATTCTAGAGCCAACTAAGCATCTAGAGAGCCTCACATATTAGACATATTATTATTACATTGGTAAACAGGGTCACTTAAGTCGCCCTGGTAATGTGAGAAAAAATTACTATTGTGTCAGTATAATTATAAAAATACAACACCTAATTTTATAATTTACATTTTCTTCCAGGACCTAGTATTATTTCAGCTGCGTTTTCATAGTTTTCAAAACATCCGAAAAATCATTTGGATTTTAAATATTCTACGAAACGACTTACCTAAAAGTTTTAACATCTAGAGTCAAAACCCCAATTTCTGGCATTGGCCAAATTTAATATACAATCGCAATCTGTCATTTTCACAAGCGTCATTACATGGATCAAAAAATACTATTTCTATACTCAACAAAACTAATATAGTTATTTATCGATCCATATCCACCATTTTAAGTCTTAAAATTATTATTCCAAACTACGTTAATAATTTTATTTTTCAATTATGAGACTTTATGATAGTCCAAAATCTAAATATCAGTAAATTTTAAAGTTTCTTGTAAAAATGCATCACCATAAAATAGTGAGAACTTTTTGAAAACTTTATGTAAACGTAACTTTTAAAAATATTTAATTATTAAAAATGTCAACAATTTTTAAAATAATCTTCAGATTCTCAAAAAAGATTTGTATTTAAAACCCATCTAAAAGAAAAGTAAGTTCCATATAATTAAGAAATTTTTTTGTTTTTACTTGTATTTTCCTATTATTTATGAGAGAAAAATATCTAAATATAATTACCGATAAAATCAAATTTATTTTTGGACAGTTTAATAAACATAATTTACAACTAACGCAAACTAAAAGTTTTAATTTTATTGCCACTTTAAACTGTTTTAAATTCTAGATCTGAATAGTGAATCTGAAGATTATTTTATTTACCGACGAGCAAAAAACGAGATCACCCTGATATTTGCTTAGATTTTTTATTTTTTTTTTATTTTAAAAAAAGTAATTTTTACTGCTTTACAATTGTTAATAAAATTTATCTGTTAAAATAGAAATCCTTTTACTAAATTCGCAATATATAATATATTCGCAATTTATGTATATACTTCCTATTTTAAATAATTTTGAGGTAGATCGGTTTTTTGCTCATAGTAACATTTACTTATTATTTATACACTTAATTACAAGAATTAAAACTTTGATATTAATTCTCAGACTGTCTTAAAATGGCTAATTTAATTAACAAATATTGTAAATTTAAAATGACAAATAGATGCCTTTGTTTACAAATCGAATTGGAAATTTTAAACTCAATTTAATCTTTAAAACTATTCTAAATCCTAAACGTCTAGTAAATTTGAGACTTATACATGTTTAAATAATTGTATTGCTATATTCGTATTAAACGTAGTATGTAAAAGATAAGCAGGAAAAATTTTATGTGCTAATAAAATTGATGATTCATAGTTAGTTATAATGATATTTTGTTATTTTATTACACTTTTTTATTAAATACACTATTATATATATATATATATATATATATATATATATATATATATATATATATATATATATATATATATATATATATATATATATATATATATATATATATTATTCAAGGTAATAAACTTTTATATTATATTTTTAGCTATAATCGTGATCTAAATATCTTGTAATATTTTAATATATTCGTTAGGAAAAATTATAGAAATTATTATAATTGGTTTAATACCACAGATATAAAAAATAGATATTGTATTCTATATTAGTAATTAATTTTATAAAAAACTGCTATTAAATAAGTAAAAGATAATGTAGAATATCAACAGCGAAGCCATTACACAGATATCATTGGTTTAATATATCATTGAACATGACAGATGCTAACCTTGTCATTTTTATTGAATGGAAATTACCAACATCACCACAGGTAACTAATTTTTATATAATAACAATTTGATTGACATCTAATTACATAAACCGTATTTAAAATAAAAATTATAATTAAAAGAAAATATATTTTTAAATTATTTTGTCATGCCGTTTATTAATAATTATATAAATATCAAAAATAATATAAATTTTCAGACAATTAACATTCCACGACTACAAATTTAGTATTTTTTAAACAAAATTTATTTTTACAGAATATATTGGTAATGCAAACAACACAAGAAAACCATGTGTATGTTCTTTTAGGATAGAAAAATATCTGATGTGGGTATGTGAGTATGAAACAACTTGTACAAATCATTTGTATTATATCTAATCGATAATAAAATTTATAGAAATCTAATAACAAAATTATACTTCTACTACACTGATATCATTCAAAAAATATTTGTAACCTACTCCCTTGGTACAAAATAAATTGAAATATATAAACTTCTGATTTATTGTTATGTCAAATGTTATATTATATTAACAAATTAAGCAACATTAAGAATATTTTAGAGTAAAAAATAAACTACAAATATACACTTTCGCGTTGTCCTATTTTTGAGGTTACTATGTACTACATGCTTCGAAAACCAAGAGGACACTTTAATCCAGAAAACATCAAAAGCAGTAGTTACAACATTTTGGTTAGGGCGACGAAATGGTCAAAATTATATAAGCAATCTTTATTATTCGCTACAGGTATAAAATTATAGTAAATTCAGGTTTGTATGATACTTAAAATATTAATAATTAAATACATATTTCTCCATTCATTAAGCGAACGTATTTAAATTTTTAGTAAAAAATTTATTTAAAACTTTGTGTTTTTCAACCCCATAGTACAAGGTCGCAACTATTTAATTGACCACTATTAATATCTCGTAAACGGTAATGTCTACGAAGTTGATTAAATTAGAAAAAATGTTCCATTTTTAAACCTTTTTTAAGATCTGCTTTTTTACTATTTTTTGTTTCATTCCTAGCTAAATCAAATGAAAATAATGATTGAAAGAATCATAGCGGTACTGAAAATATTTTTAAAATTTTCCTCATTATACAGTGACCGGCAAAAAGTTCGCAACATATGGGAAAAATTTTTATTAGGAGAGTATCGGAAAAACTTTCCCAGGGGATCGGTTCTGCATGTCCGATAACCTAAAAATCGATTTTGACATACGTCACGTGACCACTGGTATAGCGTCAAATTAAAGAAAAAATTGTTAATTTACAAAAAGTGAGGTTAGTTGACGAGATATCAAAAAAAGTTATTTGAAAAAATTGCTTAGAATTAAATTCTAGGTCCTTGTGCAAAATTTTAAGATTTTATTTAAAAAAATTGGAAAACTCAATTGTTTTTAAATATTTTTTTATCGATTTACAAATTTCCGGTTTTTTTCGTTTAGATAGCTTTGCTAATGTAAAGCCCATGTATCTGGATGAAAATAAACGAATGTAGTAGTTTTTTCTACAATTGACAGGACAAAATTAAAAAAAACAGGGTTTCGCCGGACGCTAGCTGTTGCAATGATTTGTATCTAGCAGCAGTGTCAAAATTTTAGAGACATTTCAATGAGATTACATTGAGAAAACCTTAATCGTCTTAAATATATCTGAAGTTCGACTTTTTGTAAAGTTAGGGGGATTAAAATAGATAATAAACAAAAAATTACCTGTTTATTTAATCGAAATTTTATAAACGAAAACCAATGTAAGAAAAACTTAAAAGTAGTCAAATTCTGTACTAACAACACAAAAAATCATTGTTTTTCCTTGGGTGCACAAAATTTAAAACTCAGTATGACCACCATTTCTCTCCATACATACTGTTGTTCTCGAGCGCAACTCTCGATTAACATTTCGGAGCATTTTACGATTTATTTGCAATACACAATTTATAATGACATTCTCTAAATTTTGTATATTCCTAAAGGGTCGATGTTTGTACACAGGGTTCTTTAGGTATCCCCACATAAAAAAATCTAACGGAGTCAGATCTACAATTCTACAATTGACAGGACAAAATCGAAAAAATAGGTGTTCGCCGGACGCTCGCTGTTGCAATGGTTTGAATCTAATGAAATGACTGTATCAAGATTTTATTAAGATTTTTCGCACATAAATTTAACAACCAGGTCTATTTAGTTGTACTTAAAACTACCAAAGCAGGCTCTGAAATTAAAACAACCAAATAATCTAGTAGGTTAAAAACAACAGAAAAATGTCAAACAAATTATAATTTGTTTGATTTCAACCTATGTCATTGGTTTATGTCTCGCATCTTACTAAGTTTGATATTTTACATAAGTTTATTAATATTTTATTCCTTAAAATGGCACCCACACTACTTCTTCAGGAAAAGATAGAAATTATTTTAATTTCTGGAGATAATTACAAAAGCCATAGAGAAACAGCAGCAATTTTTAATGAGAGGCACCCCGATAAATCCCTCCATTATTCCACAGTATCTCGTCTAGTCAATAAATTTAAAGAAACGGGATCGGTAGAAAATCAGTATAAAGTTTCCCATGAAAAACCGGTAACAGGTGACGAAGGTTCTCTGGATGTGTGTTTGTCGATCACAGAAACACCCCAATTAGCAGTTAGTCAAATATCGGAGATCACTAACATTCACGAAAGATCTGTGCGGAGGATATTAAAAAGAAACAAATTTCATCCGTACAAACCTAAATTTGTACAAGTATTAAAAGATAGGGATTATGACGCCCGCTTCGATTTTTGTGCCTGGTTCCAGGGTATGATTGAGGAAGATTTTAATTTCCCAAAGAACGTTCTTTTCTCGGATGAAGCTACATTTACCTCTAACGGAACCGTCAGTTCACAAAACTGTAGATGGTGGGCCACCGAAAACCCAGACTTTGTAATTCAGAGTAAAGACCAATATAGTTTTAAGGTTAATGTGTGGTGCGGAATTTTCAACCTCAGAATAGTGGGACCTTTTTTCTAGAGACAATTTAAATTCAGAACGATATTTAGAATTTCTACAAACTGAGATATCTGACTTTTTAGACAATTTGTCATTAGCCGAAAGAAGAAATTTATACTTTCAACAAGACGGAGCTAGCATTCATTCCACAAATGAGGTGAAGAGATGGCTGGATCAAGAATTTGGAAACCAGTGGATAGGACGGTTTTCTGAAAATCCGTGGCCTGCGAGATCACCAGATCTGACTCCGTTAGATTTCTTTATGTGGGGATACCTAAAGAACTCTGTGTACAAACATCGACCCTTTAGGAATATACAAAATTTAGAGAATGTCATTAGAAATTGTGTATTGCAAATAAATCGTAAAATGCTCCGAAATGTTAATCGAGAGTTGCGCTCGAGAACAATAGTATGTATGGAGAGATGGTGGTCATACTGAGTTTTAAATTTTGTGCACCCAAGGAAAAACAATGATTTTTTATGTTGTTAGTACAGAATTTGACTACTTTTAAGTTTTTCTTACATTGGTCTTCGTTTATGAAATTTCGATTAAATAAACAGGTAATTTTTTGTTTATTATCTATTTTACTCCCCTTAACTTTACAAAAAGTCGAACTTCAGATATATTTAAGACGATTAAGGTTTTCTCAATGTAATCTCATTGAAATGTCTCTAAAATTTTGACACTGCTGCTAGATACAAATCATTGCAACAGCTAGCGTCCGGCGAAACCCTGTTTTTTTTAGTTTTGTCCTGTCAATTGTAGAAAAAACTACTACATTCGTTTATTTTCATCCAGATACATGGGCTTTACATTAGCCAAGCTATCTAAACGAAAAAAACTGGAAATTTGTAAATCGATAAAAAAATATTTAAAAAAAATTGAGTTTTCCAATTTTTTTAAATAAAATCTTAAAATTTTGCACAAGGACCTAGAATTTAATTCTAAGCAATTTTTTCAAATAACTTTTTTTGATATCTCGTCAACTAACCTCACTTTTTGTAAATTAACAATTTTTTTTTAATGGTGGTCACGTGACGTATGTCAAAATCGATTTTTAGGTTATCGGACATGCAGAACCGATCCCCCGGAAAAGTTTTTCCAATACTCACCTAATAAAAATTTTTCCCATATGTTGCGAACTTTTTGCCGGTCACTGTATATAATTTGTGCCGAAACGGAAGTAAATAGGGTTGAGTGATACATCATTGTATTTAGGGTAAAAAGTCCTCTGAAAAATACAATACAAAAATCCAGGTCCGTATCTGTATATATACAAACACTGATGCCACCATTTAGTAAAGAAAAAAAAATACGAAGTTTTTAATATTTAAAGAACGTTGTTCTAAAATTTAAATCTTTTGAGTTATTAAAGAAATTAATTTTAGACGTTTTTAACAAATCGCCCTGTATCTCATGAATCAAAAACAATTTGGCAATGCAGTTGCTGAATCTTTAGAAAGTTTTTAAAATGGGACATTTTCTTTAATTTAATCAACTTCGTAGAAATTACCGTTTACAAAATACCAGTAGTGGTCAATTAAATAGTTGCCACACATACCATTTAAATATTTTGCAATAAACCCATTCCGCAATAACGAACTTCTTATAATTAATTTATTGTATTATTTCTAGGCCAAAAATTCCATACTACTTTAAAGTGAATTCAAAAATTCCGTTTTTCCAATACAGGGCAAATTCGATTGGTTTTGTAGGAATAAGCATAAAATGCTGATTAGAAACTACTATTCCAAAAATATTTCCTAATTCAAAGAGAGTAAATTTAAACTACAAAACCGAAGGCGAAAAATAAAACTTATTAAAAATACAAAAATCTAAAATCTAAAACATAAATTGACGGTAAGAACTATACTATTTATTTTTCTTTGAAGGGTATTTTATATACAAATAACTCATATTTTCTGGTAAAAACGAAAACAAATAAAAAACAAGTTGTCCACCTGTGAACAGAAATTAATTTGTTTAATATCACTTTTTTAGGCATACTATTTTATATAGAATAGTAGATAGTTTTTTATTAATAATTAAATCTGTAAATAATATACAGTGTCCGAAAAGTCTTAGTATGAGCAAATATTTCTGCTATTAGTAAAGATAGACACCAACTTTTAGGTGTATCTTATTGGTTAATATATCTATTTTTTATGTAATTTAACTTTTTATCCTCTTTAAAGGAAGTTCAAATCAAAAATTGTAATTGTAATCCTATGCCGTGTGGTACCTCATTTTAAAATTTTTTAAAAAGGATACGTTAAAACTGCAAACCAGAAATCCGTGTCATAATTCGTTTTTAAATGGCAAACCATTAAAAATTAAAAAATCATGAAAATCGACTTTATGATTACCAACTTCATGATGGCCCTTTTAAACAGCTTTAAAAATAATAAGAGAAATTAAGTTACTTAAATTTTTATTTTTTTGCCACGAGTTTTAATTTTTATAGCCTTGCCTTTTAAAAAGAAATTAAAATACTGACCTCGGGTTTACGGTAAAATAAGATACACCTAAAATTTGGTTTCACTACCTTTACGAATAGCAAATATATCTGCCCAAACTAATACTTTTTAAAACCCTTGTATGTACAATATAATAATAAATCTAAATAGGCGTAATTATCAACATTCTTTTAAGATTTGACTGAATTTTAAAATATTTACCATACTATGATATTTCAGTGAAAAACATATGAATGAGCCCAGGTATAGAAAAATGTTTATTACCCTACTCATACATTACATAAAAAATATGCAACCTAAATAAGAATTTTATTTTAATTACATTTTTTATAAAGTATAGTTTAAATGGATCTATCCTACTATATACACAAAAATATTTTGCAGCCTTATAGTGTTTATCAGTACATTTTGGGAGATCGGAACTACTTATTTGAAAAATCTTTATTTCTTTATAATAATATACAACATCGCATGGGTACTTAACTAATATATACATAATTTAGAGTAGCTTACATTACGACCCTCATTCAAACAACTCCAACGTAGCAAGGCGGCCGGAGTGCGGCCGGGGCTGGTGGAAGCCCTTGGTACCCTCTATGACGCGGAGATGGGAGGACGAGAGGAACCTTTCCACATGGCTTACAGGGTCAATGAAAGATTGTTTGCTAAAGAAATTAGCTTGAAGTGTGTTGGTGGGTGGGTATTTTGCTATTTTAAAATTTACGTGTTTATACTTGCTGAAAAAATCTGCGAAAAAGCCAGCTGAAAGGGAGATCGGAACTGATGTGACTGTAAAAAACACATTAAAAATGCTCGACATAGAAAAATCGTTATTCAGGTTCGACGCGATGCAATTTTTCTATTAGATATAATTTTATGTCTTTCTATTAAATAAAAAAATTATATCAACAGTATGCTTCAAATACTATTGAACATTTTTACTAAAATTAATAAAACTAAATCTAAGCAATCATTATTATATTCAAAATTAAACTGTTATCACATAGTAAACCATTTCTAAAAGATTATTAAATGCTGTAATTTTACTTTGTCATAGCATTTCTGCAACATTTTTAAGATTGTGTAATAACTTTAATACAATCAAAAATCTGATTTTTTCATATCTACATTACGTTCTGTTTGTCTTTTCAGATAACAACAAAAGAATAAATAAGTGAAGACCCGAGGTTTAGCTGAAGATCCCAAATTACGCATACTTTGTTATCTAGTCAATTATGTAAACCTTTTTTATGTTTATCCTAATAATTAAAACTTTTATTTTACACATATAAGTTGTGCATATGGTTTTCTGTGGTTTCCCATTATGCATTTTCCTCATTAGATTGAATATTCTATAATGATTTATCAAAGTATCCTTATTAGTTTCAATCAATGAAAAATAAATTAAGTAATAGTCAAGTAACGTCAAGCATTTTACTTTAAACAATCAGTCAATGAGGATTTTCCAAATGGACAACTATTAAATAGATATATGAAACAAGCCACAGCTATACTTTGTTAGTGAAAAATGTTATTTTATTACCCAAATATTACTAATTATATAGGACTTGTAAAGTATGTATTTGTATTTCTATGTGTGGATGCTTGCATGTATACAGAATCTCTGAAAAGTCATGATATGTGCAAATTTTGTTGCTGTCAGTACGAAGATAAACTTGATTGAGTATATATTCGTATATCCATGTATGTGTCGAGAAATCAGTGGCGTGCCCGAAGGGCTCGCCACCAATTATCATCCAACTCGGTCACCCTACGAAGATTAACTGAAGTCAAATTTCAAGCAAATCGTATATATATATATATATATATATATATATATATATATATATATATATATATATATATATATATATATATATATATATAAGGTGAAGAAAATATTGGGGAAACTGTCTGTATGGTAGTGCTCGACACGTGTTTCGTGCTTATTAGCACTCATCAGTCGCACATAACCAAGTTATTAGATGGGAAACTTGGAAGTTGAAAAAACACAAAGAGTTCACAGACCAGGGACCTGCTAGCACATTTGCGGTTGTTTTTTGTCAGGAGACCCAGGGATTTCCGGGCAACACCCAACATCACCACGGAGGCTGCAATAGCACCTGCGTGAAACCTCTACCCCAAAGGATATAACAATATAAAGAAATAAAGGAATATCGACAGGACTATTTATAAAAAAAGGTGAAGAAAATATTGGGGAAACTGTCTGTATGGTAGTGCTCGACACGTGTTTCGTGCTTATTAGCACTCATCAGTCGCACATAACCAATAATAAATAGTCCTGTCGATATTTCTTTATTTCTTTATATTGTTATATCCTTTGGGGTAGAGGTTTCACGCAGGTGCTATTGCAGCCTCCGTGGTGATGTTGGGTGTTGCCCGGAAATCCCTGGGTCTCCTGACAAAAAACAACCGCAAATGTGCTAGCAGGTCCCTGGTCTGTGAACTCTTTGTGTTTTTTCAACTTCCAAGTTTCCCATCCAATAACTTGGTTATGTGCGACTGATGAGTGCTAATAAGCACGAAACACGTGTCGAGCACTACCATACAGACAGTTTCCCCAATATTTTCTTCACCTTTTTTTATAAATAGTCCTGTCGATATTTCTTTATTTCTATATATATATATATATATATATATATATATATATATATATATATATATATATATATATATATATATATATATATATACATATACATATATATATATATATATATATATATATATATATATATATATATATATATATACAGGGTGTTATGAAATTCACTGCATATATTGGAATGGGTGACTCCTGGGGTGGTCTACAGACATATCCAATACTTTTTTTTTCTTAAATCGAACATTTTAAAAATTTTCAAAAATACCCTAAAACCAGTCTATATTCGCCGCACCTGGCTCATCGTACACAAGGCGCTTGACGGAAATTTGCGCGCGAAAAACTTTAAACAATTGAATTGTTGAAACGTTGCCAGACTATAAATCTTTAAGGAGAATTTATTTTCTGTTTTTAAGCGTAATTTAAGACATTTAAAAATTTTTTTTAACCTCTTCCTACAAAGAAACTAAAAAAAATAGTAAAAAGGCACTGCGAAATCAATCATTTTTGTCAGTAGCCTTAGTTTTAAGTAATATTTAAGACACCCTATATTTCGTTATTAATGATATAAGCGTTATTCTTACTAGCTTAAACTTTCTGCCAAGGAAAAGTTAAAAATCAAAACAAAAATACTAATTGAGCACAACTACATAGTACTTACTTCAAAAGTATAACTAGATCCGCTAAATTAGTTTTGCACCGGCAAACGTTACCACAATACGTAAATATTAGTGTTTTAAATTTAGTTTTCAACCCTATTACGCTACTCACTCAAAGAAACTAGATAAAACTGATCAAAATATTGGTTAACAACGGATCGACGAAGATCATTTTCTAGGTAGTGAAAACAAATTACATTATTTAAAACTTTAAACGAAAAAAAATTAAAACATTCATTGTGTGGCTTGTGTGCTGTTGAAAAACTTTAATATGGCGCACGGGTCCCGACATCAAGAAATGATTCTCTGTCCATCTTTCTTCATCATGGTACATGTGTCGTGTCTCTTTGTCACTTCCTCTGTTAGCGTGTTGATGCGGTAGCTGGCGCTGATTTGGCGCGAAAATTTAAAATAGAACGCGTGTTTGTATTAATTGCCTTTGAAAAGGAAAATATTCGCGGAAACCATCCTGAGCAAGTTCCGAACATCATCCGAATCTATTCAGAATAAATAAAATGCGCAAGTCACATTCCGAATGAGTTCGTAATTTCTGATATCCGCGAATGCCCTTCGGATCGGCTTCGGATTCTTAAGGCGTTTTTTGGCGCTTCAAACCCATCAAAACCAAAACCATGTGCTCTCCTTGTTTATCCAACGTAATTAAACGTAAACAAACAAAGATAGTGCCACAAAAATCAAAACCATATTGTTATCCTTATTTGTACAATGCAGTCAAATGTAAATAAATAAAGACAACACTAGTAAACCCTCGGGTTTGGTTTGGATGGTTTGGAATCGCCAAAAAACGTCTATAAACACCTTTGTTGACAGTCGACGTCGACAGGACCTAACCACCAATTCTCAGCCGGTTTGTTTGCATTTTTTAATGAAATATTTGTTGATTTTTTTGGTAAATAATATAAAGTATTTGATTGATTAGTATGACTGAAGAAGGTAAGTTTTCATTAACTTATATTATTAGTTACAATCACAAAGTAGATAACACATTTGATGTAAATACAGTACAGTGTAGTGAAGATTAGTTTAGTTTTAGGTAATTAGGTGAAAATTTCCGTTAGTCAAATTTGGTGGTGCATTAATTGTTTTATTTTTATATCATATAATATACCTTTATTACTTGTCTTTTTATTGAAAAAATAGTCAAATAGATGAGCTTTTTAGTGAACCCAACCTAATACTAGAAATGTTTTTCAGACTTATCCGAATTTCTGCAACTTCCGTCCACTTCACAAGTTTCAGATGACACAGAAAACTACAAATGGAACCACAATACAACACTTATGTTTTTAAACCTTTACAAACAGTATAGAAAATAACTAGGATCACTCAGAATCAGAATTAAAAATCTGAAAAAGCTGTTTGAAGAAATTGCGGTAATTATTGATATTACTGGAAACAGCGAATTTTTTCATGAAATTTTGCACAGACCCTAATTTTGGGTCGTAGAACACGAATCCGAAGTCAGTTGTTGGCGGTCTCGTATGGTTTTTCCAAAAAAAAATTTTTTTTCCAAAAATTTTAGGTTAACTTTTAGGTTACCTTTTTTATATAGATTCCTTTAAGTTTCAACAGTTTCACTTAAACATATCTGTAAACTTATAATTTTTATTTTATTTCGTCACACAAAACACCACATTTAGGCAAAAATAACTAAGAAAATTGCTTTTTCCTATAGAAAATTCCATTTTATCGCTACTTAGATGTCATTATTTTTCCAGCTGTCAATTTTCCGGCGTTGCCACGTTTACTGATTTTTCATGGAAAAATTGTAAATTAGGAATAATAAAAAAGCTAACCATAACAAACTAAATTCACTATTCTGTCCAACTTAGTCGACAATATTTTTTAATTTTAACCTAAATCAGATGTAACCAAAATCCTATTTATCAGCAATCCAACACCTGCATAATATGCTGATGCATGCAACCATATCTGAACAAACAGGTGTATACCCAACCCAAGCAAACCTGAGCAAAAAGGTGGTCAGGTTTGCTGAGTTTTCATTGATATAGATATATATATATATATATGTATCTATATCAATGAAAACTGAGCAAACCTGACCACCTTTTTGCTCACCCAACCTGAGCCCGGCTGATTGGCGTCTTGACGTTTGACCCGATTAATTTTTTGCTCGGATCCCTCTTCGCTTGCGAGGAAAGAGACTGGTCAGGGCCCCTAACCAGGTGCTAACCCTGTTCCGACCTTAGGGTGCCCTCCGATCCACCGTTCTGGACAACAAACAAAACATAATTTACAATTTTTCGTGTCTAGGTACCTTAACCTAAAAATTATGTTTTGTTTGTGTCCAGAACGGTGGATCGGAGGGCACCCTAAGGTCGGAACAGGGTTAGCACCTGGTTAGGGGCCCTGACCAGTCTCTTTCCTCGCAAGCGAAGAGGGATCCGAGCAAAAATTAATCGGGTCAAACGTCAAGAAGCTAATCAGCCGAAATTCCGGGGTCCCTGTAGACGCGAGTAAATAAAATGCTGTCTGTCTTATTTTACTCTGATATTTTTTTGGATTTATTTATGGCCGGAAATTGTTAAAATTTGTAAGAAAAATGCTTTGTAAACGTGGCAACGCCGGAAAATTGACAGCTGGAAAAATAATGACATCTAGTAGCGATGAAATGGAATTTTCTATAGGAAAAAGCAATTTTCTTAGCTATTTTAGCCTAAATGTGGTGTTTTGTGTGACGAAATAAAATAAAAATTATAAGTTTACAGATATGTTTAAGTGAAAGTGTTGAAACTTAAAGGAATCTATATAAAAAAGGTAACCTAAAAGTTAACCTAAAATTTTTGGAAAAAAAATTTTTTTTTGGAAAAACCATACGAGACCGCCAACAACTGACTTCGGATTCGTGTTCTACGACCCAAAATTAGGGTCTGTGCAAAATTTCATGAAAAAATTCGCTGTTTCCAGTAATATCAATAATTACCGAAATTGCCAAGGAATCAAGATATAAAACAAAACAAATAATTTCATCTGCAAACTGTGAAAATCGCTGGAAGCACCTGAAGAGAACCTACAAGAAGTATATAGACAACAATAAGAAAACTGGCCGAGGAAGAAAAGACTTTCAATATGCAGAAGTAATGAAAGAAATTTTAGGTAATAAAAGAAACATTAACCCAGTTTTGCTCCTGTCATCAGAAACAATTAATGTAGAAGGTCTTGCTGAAAATGAAAATTCACATTACCAAACACTGTCACCCGAGACTGAAGCAGAGACAGAAGATTCAACTACGCCTCATAAAGAACATGTTGATAAAACTTTGTCAGTAGTAGCAACAGCACGAACAACACCTAAACGTGTATTGAAAAATGTGTACAGAAATAAGAAGTTGCGGGGTGATATACTTAAAGATAATAAGAAATGACAGACAAGAATTCTACAAAAAACATTTAGAAATAGAAGAAATAAAGTTGGAAGAAAAAAGAAGAAAGAACAGTATCCTAGAAGAGAGAGAAATATATTACTAAGAGAGTATATTAAAAATCAGTTAGTTTTACCTTTTGCAGGCCCTGAGGATCTTTAAATATTGTGCTTATTTCAGTTTAGTTATTACAGTTAGTACATTTTTGGGAAATTAAGAGTTATTTTAAAAAAACTGTTTTCTTTACTATTATAATGATGTTTGAAACTTAACCATAGTAATGTCCTAACTACTGTTAAGTTTGAAACAAAAAGTTCCCTTTTTGTGTCTTTAGATATTTAGGTAGAGTAGAAATCATTTCACAAAAGGTCTCAAAAGTGAGATGGCTTTAGTTAGCTAGTTTATTTACTTAATATATAAAATCCACACTACAGTGTTGCCCATGAGGCATATGTTGTGTCATACAAAATAAAATAAACTAAATACCATTAAATGACTTAAAATGATGAATACATAAAAATACTTAATTAAAATTTGTAATTTACAAAAACGCACATACAGTGCACACTTGCAGTAAAAAGGACACACAAGATAAAAAACCAGAACTGCTCTTGTGAGTGGTAAAAGGCAGGGTGCTTAAATCTCCCAGTCTCCCCCGTTTAAAAAGTCATTTAGGGAAGAAAAAGCCCTTTCCAGCAAAAAATGTTTAGTTTATTTTTCATTATTTTGAAGAATTTCTTACAGGGGGATTTTATTCCATGTTTGAAGAGTAGCATGCTTGGAACGTTGTATGAAAAGTTGGCGCTATTGGTTTTTAGATTTTTTTGTTCTAGTGTTATAATAATGTTAATTTTTAGGCTCTCAAAAATGGTTAAGTTATTGATACATAAAACTGACATATCTATACAGGGATACTGCTAATTTTCTTTCTTTCCTCTGAAATAGAAGCTTACAGACGAAGTTGACCAGTATTGTAAAACATTTTGTCACCACCATCCCACAGCACTGGGCGAACTTTCCTTGGAAGCATTTATTTCAATGAAAAAAAGAACTTCTTCGTTATAGTCATCTCACTCTCGAAGCCTTTTGTAAAGTGATTTAGGCTCTAGTGATAACTGTAATACATTATGATATTTAGAGTATGGTGGACTGTTTATTAGTTTTCGTGTTGTGATGTTCCTTATTTATATAACTGATCTTGAGATTATACCTGTGATTGTTGTTAAAATGATATCATTTTCACATAGTTAGTTTTTTACTTGATTTGTGTATCATTAATTATTACTTATGAGAATAATTTAGGAGTTACTTTAGCTTTTCTACTTGAATTTATGTTACGAGTTTAGGAGCATTTAAAAACTGTGTTTTTTACTATTAATGAAATAAAACTAACATTGTTCAAGGTGTAAATTTATCTTTATTGGATTAACCTACCTAAAAACAGTAATATACCAGCAGTATTTATAAATCTGATGACTAAGCTAAGAACTATTTTTTTAGAGATGTCACAGTGACAGCCGGAAATTCAGCAAATAGTAGCACTTCTCAGCGAATGACAACAATCATGCAAGGGAGTAGTAAATGTCATTTTTCAAAGAAAGTTATTTACTTTTATTAGTAAACACAAGGAACAGTCAGCACCACCCACTCCTACCAAGCAGCATCAGCATTATTTTAGCAAACCTGTGCAAAAATACTAAGAAGGTATAAGAATATTCTCTTGAAATTTTTGCATAGGCCCACTAAAACAACCCCCACTAATACCACTTGGCAAAAGCAAACAGCACCCGCTGTTTCCCACATTTACTAGGAAAAAAAGAATTTTCCTTGAAGTATGATACCTGCTAGTCCGTTCCCGCGCAATCGCTAGCACTCACTAGGAAATGCAACGTCCACTGCATTCCTACTTTCACTACAACATAAATTTCTGGTGGAGATCTATCTATAAATAAAAGTGACAAAATCAAATACCCCTTTTTGTTTATTTATGATAACTATGTATACCTATCGTTAAAAACCTAAAGCTACTTAATTTAGAGAATCACAAAACAATAGTTAATTTGGAATTTTTTTTTGAGATTTTTGGGGTTCCTCGATCAAAGCAAACAAAATTCCACTATGTACTTGATGTTTCAGTTTATTCTGGAAACCACCTTCAGAACTAAAAGGAGTTAAAAGTGTTTTAATATACCAAAAACATATTAATGTAAAAATGACATACAAAATTATAGACACTTCTGTTAAAGTCCACTTTAAAAACCCAACTAAACTATAACTTCAGCCACACATTGGTATTTTACCCCTGTTGAAGGAAAAAACCCAAAAATCTCCAAAAAAAAAAAATTTAAACAGTCACGAAATATCAGAAACACGTTAATTATAATTACTATAAGCGAAAGGGTAGTGCATTCATTATTTCATTTCGTTTTGCTACGCCATCTCTATCATCCCGGTTTTCAGCTCCTTCACCTGCACCTATTTCTACATTGGGCTGTTCCACTACATAATCTCGAGCATCATCTTCGAGGGCAAAATTATTGTCTATTGACACATTATGTAAAACAGCACATGCCCTAATAAAATGCAAAATAAGTGGGATTTTTTGTAATTTTAAATGGTAAAGCTGACGAAACTTCTGTTTGAGCAAACCAAAACAATGTTCAACAATGTATCTATTTTTGGACAATAAATAATTGTAATTTCTTTGGCGCCTTGTTAGGTCACCTCTGTCTTTAAAAGGTATCAGAAGATGTTTTAGACAAGGGTACCTACCCACTATCACCAATAATAAAAAGGTCCCCACATTTGTCTTGCAACGTTTCACCCAATGTTGATGCTCTGAGAACTCTACTGTCATGCACCGATCCTGGAAACCCTACAAAAATGTCCCTGATCCTCTTTTTGTGTTCGCACACAACTTGAGCCTGAAGAGAGTAAAACTGCTTCCGGTTAAGGTAAGAATCTGGATCTTCTTGAGGTTTATCGATTCTAATATGAGTACCGTCAATGACACCAATCACCCCAGAAAATTATTTTTCTCTAAAAAATCTTTCGATCTCTACTTTTTCCTCAGTAGTTGGCCAGGTAATAATCTCTGGAGATAAATTACTGAGAAAGTGGGAGTCCTTTTTTATAATTTTATGTAGTGAACTCTTTGCTATATTAAATCAGTCTGCTACATCTCTATAACTAGATGCTTCATTACTGGCAAACCATAAAAAGGTTGTAAGTTTTCAAATTGGAAAAGAGACCCATGTGATTTATACTGATTTTAGTAAAGCTTTCGATAAAGTAAATCACTCTATTCTGCTTTTCAAACTTGCTCGATATGGTTTCTCAGGTCCACTTTTGTCTTGGATGAACTTGATGGACATCTATCAACCCCATTTCTTACAACTTCTGGAGCTCCACAGGGATCCCATCTAGGGCCCCTTCTACTTACTTTGTTCATTAATGACCTGTGTTCACAGCTGTCCTCTCATTCCCTGCTTTTTGCTGACGACATGAAGGTGTTTACCCAGGTTGATTCTATGCAGGATATGGCTGACCTTCAGAATGACCTCAATTCAGTCTATGACTGGTGTCTAACTAATGAGATGTCCTTGAATATGTAACTTCATGCGATTTAGTAGACGTAGAAGTGAAATTGGTCCTGTCAGATACTTTATAAATAATGTACGTGTCAAAGAAGTGAATGTTGTTAAAGACCTAGGTGTATATCTAGACACTAAGCTAAATTTCTGTGACCATTTTGGGATAATTATAGCCAGGGCGAACAAAATGTTAGGTTTTATAAAAAGGATAAGTAAAGACTTTACATCTTTAGATGCCCTTAAGGTATTGTTTACTTCATTTGCGAGATATATTTTGGAATTTTCTAACATAGTCACCATATTACTCTGTTCATATAGCCAGACTAGAGAACGTACAGCGAAAATTTATTAAATACGCGCGTTTTAAACTCTCTGTCAATGGAATTTATCTGAATGACGATCACACGATGGTTTACTTGGGACTTGCTCCCCTGGAGCGCAGAAGAGAATACTATGACATTTGTTTTGCGTATAAGACGTTTAATAATCACATAAATAGTCCTGAATGTTCACAGCACTTTCAAATTCATGTTCCTCTTCGTCAAACTCGTAGTGTAACTCTTCTGCACCTGCCCCTTTGTTGTACTTGGTTTTTATTGTATAATCCTGTCAATAGAATATCATCAAGTGTGAATAAGTACTGTGATAAATTGGACTTCTTTAATGATGTATCATATTGTAATTTCAAGAATCTGGCCAAAAGGACAATTTTACAATAATATGTTGCTTGTAGTATGTATTTTGTATTGTCAACTTGTAAAGTGGTACGTTAATAAATAAATAAAAATCTGTTAGATTAATTTTTGAAGAGTAGAAATCTGACAAATTTGTGCTGGACACTTTCCAGTCTATTTATATGAACTTGATAGTGTTGTGACCAGACTATGCTTGAACACTCTAAAACGGATCTCACAAAGAAATAAATAAAGTTCTTACAGCGTATGCACTTCTAAAGTCCCTGCATGATCTCTTAATAAAACCAAGCATTCAATTCGCTTTAGAAGTTATAGCATCAAAATGCTCAGTAAAGGTTAACTGAGTGTCCAAGTAAACGCCCAAATCCTTAACCACCAACACCTCCTTCAGAGGAATGCTATTTATACAATATTGATAAGGAAATGGGCACCTTGATCTGCTGAACCTCATAAAGCAGCATTTGTCGACATTGAGCGACATGTCATTAAGCTGACACCAGGAAAAAACAGTGTTTATATCCCTCTGCAGGGAAACCATGTCACAATAGGATGTCACACATGTGTACAGTTTCAAATCATCAGCAAACAGTAAATGATTCGAAGATAACAAACTACCCAAGTCGTTGAAAAACAAGCTAAATAAAAGAGGTCCAAGATGGGAGCCCTGAGGAACTACGGACGTCGTCTGGAAGGGCTTAGACAGGTAGCCATCTAATTTAGCCTGTTGTTCTCTTTCGGACAAGTAGGACTCAAACCAGGAGAGCAGAGTGCCAGCCATCCCATACCTTGATATCCTTGAAAGCAGGATGGCATGGTTTACCTTGTCAAAAGCTTTGCTGAAATCGGTGTATATTGCATGAGTCTCAGAATTCTATGCCAAGGATGTGTTAATGAAGTTGACATAGAGGAAAACGTTTGTATAAACAGATCGACCCGACATAAATCCATGCTGTTGACTAATTATTATTTGTTGAAAGTGATTAGTTAATACAGTTTCAATGCAGTGTTCGAATAGTTTAGGTATTGCTGAAAGAATACTGATTGGTCGGTAATTCTTAATGTCATTCTTGTTGCCGGACTTATGGATAGGGCAAACATATGAAAGTTTCCAAACGCTTGGAAAGTTACCAGAAGTAAGAGATTGGGAGAAGATATAATATAGAGGGAGATAAAGAGAATGTGCACATGATTTTAACACTCTGTTGGGAATACCGTCAGGACCTTCACCTTTAATGACATCAAGCTTGAGCAAAGTTCTCTGAATATCAGTAGCACTTACGATAATATTAGTGATAGTGTCAAATGCATCAGGAAAAGCTTGCTGGGGATTAAAAGAGTGTTTGGGGTTGAAGACCGATGAAAAATATTGGGCAAAGAGATTTGCAATGTCAGAACCACTATCAGCTTTGTGTGTATCAAGGTGCATTTCCTTTGGAATTGCACCCTGATTGGATTTAGAGCGAATAAAGCTCCAGAAAAAATTAGGATTTTCTGTAATGGCGTTTTCGGCGCTGCTGATATACCGCTGATAACATTCTTCTGTTAGGTTTCTACATTGCATTCATAGCTGATGAAAAGTATTGTAATGTTCTTGATTGTTCAACTGTTTGTATCTCTTGTGTGCGATTTTCTTCTGAAATATAAGATTTTTCAGTTCTTGTGAGAACCAGATTGGAAATTTATTGCCAAGGTGAGACCGTTTCAGAGGTACAAACATATCACAACAATTATAACAGAATAAAAGTTGTTTACAGTTACTTCTATATTCTCATTTAAAATTGACAGCCGGTCATACAAAAGCTACATCCTAAAATAATCACCTAATTAGGTGATAAATCAGTTGGCAGAACACTGATTTTTAAAAATGAAATAATTTGTTCTAATACTTTTAAAACTTATCAAGATGAGTTAGGCTAAGACCTTTTTTTTATAGTTCTAATTCTAAAAGGTCTAGTTCTATTTTATGTTTTCTCAGTTTTATTGCATGTTCTTCTTTTGATTGTTCCATGTGTAATTTATGTTCTTCTTCTTTTATTGTCATCTCCTTTGAAAGGCATTGCCCTAAAAATAATTAGTGTTTAAAAAAAAAGTATAAACAAAACTATCTGTAAAGTATAAATACACTAAGCTGACTCTTGACTATATTAGATGTTTAAAGAAAAGATGTACTAAAAATCCCTACAAAAGCCCTAAATGGATGCCCCTGGCGAAAAGGGAAAAAGGATCATCTGACATTGTAATTAGCTCTGTTCGCAGAAGAATCACAAACTAGTCAGAGCCAATCCAATTACTGGAAACCAGTCCGCAAACTGCCATGTGACCAAATAGCTGAAACTTGATTGGCGCTGATCGGTTTATGATTTCTCTATGGACAGAGCTTATACATATGTGCTTTCACTACTTTACCATCAGCTCTTTACGGGATGTCCTAATTTATTGACAAAAATAAAAATCAATTGACCAGGGGTATAGATTAAGCCAATCATATTTTCATTTAATATAAAAACACTTATAAGCAGCAGACTTCACAAAAATTTCGTAACATGTTTTGTTTAGTTGATTACCTGTTTTGGTGGGGGTCTGTTCTAATTTGTTTTCGATACTTTGTAACCTTCTTGTTTCATTGCAAGTGGTTGTCACCTCTACTGGCAAAATCACAGGCTGTTTTTTGTTTTCTATATTCAACATACTTTTTTTTTGTCGGCAATGGGATAGTTTGCATCTATCAATAATAATAAATTTATCCTTGGCTGCTCTTAAACCTAAAAATATAATTTTTTTTCATTCAAATTCAAGTTCAAATATTTATTCATCCTTCGGCTATATACATAATATAGATAAGACACGTCACTAAAAAATATATAAAGTTAACAATCACAATCCAAGACGGAAACAAATACACGATTAAGGACAAAAAAATTAAACATTAGCATTAACAACACTGTCATAGTATACAGTAAATTCTTCAATGGAATAAAAACAATTGCTCACTAAAATGTCCTTCAATTTTTTCCGAAATAATACAATAGACGTTTTTTGTCTCAGCGAATGATTAAATCCATTATAGAGACTACAACCGGAGTAAACTGGTGATTTCTTATAGAAACTGTGATTTGGACGATCCAATCGAAAAAAATGTCTACCTCTAGTGTTATGGCTATGAAGATTTCCATTAGCCAAGAAGCTATGTTTATTTTTATGAATATAGACCAAGATCTTAAATATATAAATGCAAGGCAAAGTTAATCAAAAGATTAGGTAGGATTTCCTTACATACATTTATAACATACAAAAACAGATTTTTTAACTTCAGAAAAATAAATATTTTTAGGTAAAACATATTATTAATCTGTAAATACTAACCCCTGTTGTATGTAAGCTCCAATAAATTTTTCACTGCAGATGCCCTCCATATAAAATTTGGTCGAACCACAATATTTGGCATTAAAATTAATGATTTGTAGATCATAGTTAGAAATAATTTGGCAATTTTTTGAATTAAATCCTTTTTGATTAACATAAAGATGTTCATCCTCTGCAGGTGCTATGAGTGCAGTCAATGCACCCGATGATTCCAGGAAATCCAGCTTTTCCATAAAACCCCTTTGAGCTTCGTTAATTTCTTGTGGGGTTCTGGGAAACCTAATCCACAAATGACCTAAAATAGTCACTATTGCATTGGCCACTTCATAGGTGCATCTACTCCTCACTACTTACCGACTTGTAGATAACAAGAATTCTTCAGCAATGCCCCATTGATAATTGCCTGTGGCAAAGAACCTTCTTGAAGCAATAATTAGAATTTTTGTCTGTGTGGGTATTCTGGTTGACCTTATTTTCTGCCTCTAAATGGTCCACCAAATTATTAAACAGATATGCCACTAAGTCCTTGTTGAGACGAAATAATTCTATAAACCTTGTGTCGTGTAGCGAAAAGGGATCACTTTCGTCTCTCATCACACGCTTTTGAACCCGATTTTCATACATACGTACATTGTTTTCTAAATTATTAATTAAAAACCTTTGTGCAGGGAACATTTTACTATAATCCAAATTCAGTATTAATAAAAATAAAAAAAATTTGACAATTCACACAAAAATAATAAATAAACAATTAAGGTTATGGCTAAGACCTGACTTCTCTTCTTTTTTGCTAAAAAAATGTATAACTATACGCAACCCATAATACACGCAGGCATGTGTGGTTGCTTATACAGTAAAGCATATTAGCTAGTACATAATAAAGTATTTAAAAAAAAGATATTTCAACAATATTCCCCATATCTTCTTTAATGCTCGCTTTTTTTACAAATCTATTTTTTTGTTCTCGATTAATCGACATAAAATTTTACAAGGCGACACGCTTTGATCATACGTTCGGACGTCGTGCTCTCTCTCTTTTCTCGTTCTCGCTCTACTCTCTCCATCTATTTGTTGCGCCAAGAGGAGCTAACGGCTACCACTTTCACGCTTCAATTTTCGCCGGACGCGTCCGCGACGAAAGCTCACGCTGTGATTGGTTAAATATGTGGCATAGCGACGCGTTAGGTGACTGCGCAACATCACGAGTGCGTGCAGTGGTTCCGCCAGCTCCGACCGCGCACTTTTATCGGCCGGCTTGTAAAATTCTGTCATCCAAGTGAAAAAAAAAGTTTTCAATTTATTAAAGGTGCTATCGTATGATTCGTATGTGTTTATAGTGTTGATTATTTATAAGAAAACAAAACATTTCGTAGTGTTTGTCAGACTTTCATGTTTTAACCAAACGGATGGGTTGTATTGTGTAGTAATAATAACCTTTATTATTGTTTGAAGAACAGCGTGCGAGTCCGTCAGAGAAGTTTCATTTTGGACTTTACTTCCAGTCAAGAGGCTCGTAATGCGTCGTTTGGAAGCGCGTTCGTTTTTATAGTTATTTTGTAGAGTTATTGAATGTTGTTTGTCGTAATTTTTTTTTGAAGGTAAAGTTTATTATTAATTTAGTTGTGAGGAATTTCGCTTAAAAATTAAGGACGATATAAATAAACCTGTTAATAAAAGTCAAATTTTCTATTAAATATGATTTAAAATAGGCAAATAAAAAAAAGGACATGCTTAAGTGTTAGGAGTTTTTTGTTTAAAGCTAATTTGGAACCAAAATTTTTGTACAGGTACTCTTTTTCTTCCAAAAATTTCTGGTTGGCCTAGTGGAACAAAATTTTACTCTTGTTTTGAACAGCTGTTCTCTGGCTTTTTTGTGTTGTAGTAAGTGTTTTAACTTTTTGAATTTTTGAATGTTTTAAAAGATTTAGTATGATTTCTTACTTTAAAGATAACAAATCTATTATTTTTCAAACCTGTTACATAGGAATATTCTAGGAAGAATTGGCAACGTCACAGTGACTTCTGACGTCAAAACAAAAGAGTTTTTTCTGTAACTGACATTTGTCGATGTTTTTTATATGGCCATGTATTTATTGCCAGTGGTGCGTAGTTACAAAAAATTTTTTTTTTGCGGGGCGATATCTACCATTTTTTATCATGAAGCGCCATTTATGAATATTTTTATTCAGTCTGAATTCATACCAGCATTCACCGGTTTCAATATATGCAGTGAATTTCATAACACCCTGTATATATATATATATACATATATATATATATATATATATATATATATATATATATATATATATATATATATATATATATATATATATATATATATATATATATATATATGTGTGTTAGATCGTGGCCGACAAAAACTTCTTTTTAAAAAACACTTTATTTATTTACACGACTAACAAATACATTTATTTGGTTTTCGAACTTTCAAAGTTTTAACTTTACAAGCAAGCGGTCTAATTTGTCTCAACTAATGCAGCGCTTTTAGATGGAGGTATTTATATTCTTTTGTTACCGTAATAGAGTTTCTAGAAAAGTCTCGTAATATTGCACAATATGTTGCAATACTGGATTCGTTCCCATATGGGTCAGCAAGAATTTGAGATAACGTGAAACTTGATATTTTGATAAACACCTGCATCCTGTTACAGATAAGCGACTTAATAATTCTTAATATTACATAGGATATTTGGGATATAACAGCTCCCTCTTATAATAAAAAGTTAGTGCTATTCAGTGCAGTAACTTTTAAGAGCGGTGCATAATAAAGTACAATAAGCAATAATAAAATATATAGAAAGCGTAAGATACAATAATAAAGAAATGATAATCGAATCATGATAAATGTAGATAATATAGATAGTTATTTTTAAATTTTTATGCGCAATTCTTATTTATGTTTGTATTTATGATTTCGAAGGTTTCACCTTCATCAATTTGTTCACCGAGACGAATGCTTGGACGTCTTCGCGGTAACATTTTGGAAAGTCGTTTTCCTAATAACGATATTCCAGGTTTTGGAGAAGGTGGATATGGAGGGCTGGATTGATCAATACTGATTCCAATCATTCGCCTACGTTTTTGACATTTTCGGAAAATGTATACAATTATTACGAGTATTATTAAAGTTATAGAAACATAAGTGAACCATGGCGTATATTTCTGAATTAAAGGTTCATTGATTAGGTCATCTATATCTCTAGAATATTGATCCAATTTATGTTTAGCAATTTCTAAATCTTCGAGATTTAGGTCACCGATTTTAAGTGGTTTTAAGTCTAAGTTTTTATGAACACTATCTGGCAAATTAGAACAACAATTAAAAGGTATTTGAATTGTATTAGAATAGTTATAGTGCCATTCTGAAACTTTTGTCATTGAAGCTTGAACTCTTGTAGTTCCAACAAATGCTGAACAGCTGGGTTGTAACGTCATAATTGTGTTAGTATCGATTATTTCTGATTTTGGATCAATATTTTCACATTTAATTGTTATTGGAGTTTGATCGGCAATCACCAATAACCACATATTTGGTTTTAACAATTGTACCTTGTAGTCTTGTGCGTACATTGAAATTACTTCGCAATTTTTGGGAAGACTATTAAATTGTTGCGTTTTGAGAAGTTGCGCTTCACAAATAGCATTAGAATCAATTGGGTATGAATACAAGTTTTTACAAAGCTTAATATTAATCATTACTTCTTTACAATGTTCTATATCAGATAACGGAATAAACTGATCTGAATCATCACCTTTCGCTATGTATTTTTGGATGGTTGGTAGAATATAATGAAGCTTAGTTCGATTATCTTTAGTTGGAATAGGGTATAATCGATAAACTGTGTACAATTCGGGTTCAACTAAAGGAATATCCAAAACAAATACTAATTTATCCATTGTTTGGAATGCTGCTAACTCAATGATATCTAAATACGTAGCAACCTTAGCTTCTCTAGGGGAAAGGGGTAAATTATTCTTTTGAAGGTTCTGAGCTACTTTTCCTAATGCTGATACTAAGTCTTTTGGGGTAATGATAGAAGTATGAATTATATTTAGTCTCGCGAAAGTGACAGCGTTTAAGATGTCATTTAATTGTTCTATGAAAGAATAAGATTCCATTAAATGTTGACAAACAGTTATAAGCCGTAGCTTACTTTCTAATAGTTCAACTTCATCCCATATATTGAGAATGCTTTTTTCTATGTTCTTTAGGTTTTTGTTAAAAGTTTCTTCGTCAATTTGAAGTTTTCGTAAGGTTTCATTAAAGCTCTTGATCACTGAAGTTGTTACCATTATTTGCTTTTTCATTAGAGTTTCAAGTTCATGTTCGTCTTTCTCAATTTTGTTTATACAGTTATTATAATATTCTCCATCTGAAGAGTCTAAGTTTCCAGTAATAAATTTCCAAATGCTTCCTGCAGCGTTGATTAAGCCACGTCTTCTTCTTGGTCTTGTTGAAACGTCTAGTTCCAGTTCTTCAAATTTATCTTCTATATCTTTGGATATTTGTCCAAGCAAACTGATGTGTGTTTTTAAATCGACATACACATTTTTTATGTAATTATTGTTACTATTTAGCATAGTTTTTATGCTTTGTAAAATGTTGTTATTACTATCATATAATTCTTTTAGTCTTCTTGTGTCTTTGTAGACTAGAAGTGTCCATTTATCATTAGAGACTTTTAGTTTAGTTTCTCTTTGAAAATATAATCCGACATTATTTTCGATAGGTTTGAGTGTATAGTGATAATTATCATTCCTTTGTCTTGATAGAGCAAGCGTATTGGAGAGCATAATTAAAAATCTGAAATGAAAAAATTTTAATCAGTATTTTCTTCTATAGCGTTTTTATCATCTGGTTTAATTATTACGTCATCATAGTATGGTTTTAGTCTATCATAATTTACTTTAGTTGTTTGTTTCGTTTGTAAATTTTCTAGTGTTGCTGAATTTAGATGAATTTCTTTGATTATAAAAGACCATTAAATTTGTTAGCGAGTTTTCCTTTAATTTGTGATTCCTTTACATAAACTTTATCACCAACTTTGTAATCTGCATTATCTCTTTTTACGTGTTCGTCGAATCTTCTTTTAGCTTTTTCTTTTGATTGTATTGTTCTTTGCCTGGCAAGGTAATAGTAGTGTTTAATTCTGGCATTTAGGTCTCTTATATATTTTGAAACAAGTTCCTTTTCGTTGTAAAGGGTTTCTGGAGGTCTGGTAGATGTATGTCCAAATATTAATTCATATGGCGTAAATCCAGTTGTCTTATTTACAGAATTATTGTAACATATACAAGCATATGGCAATAATTGTAAGGGGTGTTCATTTGGGTCTTCAGTAGTCATTACTCGTATCATTTCTAGAAGAGTGGCATGGAATCTTTCCAATGAGCCATTTGATTGGGGGTGGTTTACACTAGAGAATGTTAATTTTATGTTGTAGAGATTACATAAGTCTTTCATTAATTGGTTGTTAAATTCTTTTCCAAAGTCCCAATGTATCCTTAAAGGTGTTCCATAGTGTTGGAAATAGAGTAATAAAGTGTTTACTACGGATTTTGAGGTTTTGTCCATTAGTGGGTATGCTTGAATAAATTTAGTGAGTTCGTCTCTTATAGTTAGGATATGGTTTTTTTCTGGAATTTCTAGAATGTCAATATTTATTCTTTCAAATGCGGTCTTTGGTGTTTCCGTAATAACTAGTGGGTTATCCATGTTTTTCCTCATAACTTTATTTTTCTGGCAGATTTCACATTTCTTTATAAAATTCTCAACATCTTTGCTGAGTCCTGTCCAGTTGTATTTTTCTTTAAGTCTTCTTATTGTTTCATTAACTCCTCTGTGAAAGTTCCTTTTTCCAGAGTGATATTGGTCCATGATTATTGGGATTTCATCCTGTTGTGGAGTAGTTACAATATTTTGATATATAACAATTTTTAAATCTTTGTCAGCAAAAATAAAACATAGCATTTCAAAAATGGTAGGTCAACATTGTTTTCTACATAATATGTTTTTGATTCATCTATCTCGTGTTGTGAACTAACCAAGGCTTTAAATAGTATAGCTATAGCATCTTCCATTACGAAGGGTAAAGTTATGAGATAATATTTCCTTTTATTTGAGGTTTTAGCATTCAAAATATTTATTTTGTCATCGTCAAAGCTTGGGTGATCCTCATGGAAATCTTCTATAATTTTATAGTGTAAATCTGTTAGTTTATCTTGTTGAAAAATAATTATTATATTCTTGTGATCTTCATCCAGGAGTTGATCATTTGTATATCTAATTTTTGAGTAGTCAATTAAAGATTTTACTTGGTATAGTTCCCAAAATCTTTTAAATTCGTTTTCCATAGTTTGAGGTGACATTAGTTGAGTTTCATTTTCGTCTATTTCTGTGGAAGAGGACTCTGGTTCTTCCTGAGTTTTCTTATTGAATGCTGTAACTTGTTTAAAATGGTTAATTTTAATTCTGCTTAAGGCGTCAGCATTTTTGTTTATTCTTCCAGGTTTATACAGGATTTCATAGTCATATTCCTCCAATTTGAGTCTCCATCTGGCAAGTCTCGAGCCTGGATCTTTTATTGAGAATAACCATGTCAGTGGTCTATGGTCGGTTACAAGTTTAAATTTTCTTCCATACAAATATGGTCTGAAGTGTTTCACTACCCAGACAATTGCTAATAGTTCTCTTTCAATAACACTATATTTGGTTTCAGCTGGACATAGTGTTCTGGATGCAAAAGCTATTGGTAAATCTTTTCCAATTGGACCTTGAGATAAAATTGCTCCTATTGCAAACATAGATGCATCCGTAGTTAGGACAAAAGGTTCTTCAAAGTTTGGGTAGATAAGAATAGGTTCTTTTGTTAGATAATCCTTTAATGTATCAAATGCTTTTTGACAGTGTAGGTCAAAAACAAAAGGAGTATCTTTCTTTAGTAATGTGGTCAATGGTTTTGATACTTTGGCATAATCTGGAATAAATCTTCTGTAATATCCAGAAAGTCCTAAAAATGATTTTACTTCTTTTGTATTAGTTGGAATTGGAAATTCTTTAATTGCTGTAACTTTATTTGGATTTGGTTTTACTCCGTCTTTTGTTATCAGGTGTCCGAGATAAGCGACTTCTTTTCTTAAGAATTCACATTTATCTGGCTGTATTTTTAAGTTAGCTTTTCTGAGCCTGGCAAATACTTCTCGAAGTCTGGATATATGTTCATGAATAGTACTGCTGTAAATTATAATATCATCCATGTAGACTGCACATTTTTCATTCTGGATACCCATTAGAATGATATCCATAACTCTTTGGAATGTAGAAGGTGCATTCTTTAACCCGAAAGGCATCCTTAAAAATTCGTAGTGTCCGTTATCGACAGAAAATGCTGTTTTTTCTACGTCATCTGGGTTGACTTCTATTTGGTGAAAGCCTGAGGCCAAATCTAATGTTGTAAAGTACTGACAGTGTCCTAGTTGATCTAAAAGGTCAGATATATTTGGTAATGGATACCTGTCTTCTATACTAATGTCGTTTCGTTTTCTATAGTCTATCACAAGTCTATATTTCTGTTTTCCAGATGCGTCCATTTTCTTTGGAACAACCCATACTGGACTTTACCATGGTGATATTGAAGGCTGGATAATTCCTTGATCTAGCATCTTGTTTATTTGTGTCTTCACTTCTTCTTTATGGACATGTGGATATCTGTAGGACTTAGTATGAATTGGCCTGGAATCCTTTGTTTTGATTGAATGTTTGTTTCACTAGTAAAAGTCAGTGCATCTCCTTCTAGGTAAAATATATCGGAAAATTCTAGGCAAACTTGAGAAATCAATCCTCTTTCTTCGTCGTTCATGTGTTCTGTTCGTAATTGGGTTATTATCTCTTCTTCCCTGTTGATTACTTGTGGATATGTAGTATCTTCCTTATTAAAGTTTTGAACTGAAGTACTGTCCTTAATAAGAGGTTCAAAATTTAAATTGCAAAAATTAACTGTTTTGGGAATCATATTTATGTTTAAAACTGAAGTCAAAAATTCTCCTTTTTCATTTGTTTTGACTATGGCATTTGGTAAACGAACTTTGTCAATGCATTGGGCTAATAAGATGGCTTCGGTATTTTTCAATTTATTTGTTCTTAATTTACAAATTTTTTCCCGTACGTGGTTCTATATTTATAGTATTCATAAAATTTGTTATATTTTCTATCGCAGTATTTTCCTTAATTTCGTCCACCTTGTACATAGGTATTATTTTAAAGTTTGTAGTAAGCTGTTTATTTTTTAAATCAACAATGCAATGATAGTGTTCTAGAAAATCTGATCCGAGTAGACCGTCAAATTCAATGTCAAGGTCGTAAATAAAGACTTTGTGTGGGTCGTTATCAACGAAAGGAATTAATGTTGACTGGGTAATTAAAACGTTTTCATTAGTAATGCCTTTAACTAATAAGTTTTCAGGAGTTCTTGTTTTAAAATTTTCACATGTTTTGGGTTTAAAAATTGAAATTCCTGGGCCGGTATCTATTAATAATTTAAAGGTTTTTGTTTTATCAAAAATGTAATAAAGGTTTTGAGATGAAACAGTATTTAAAGAAAACTTTGTTCTAAAAAATTGGGGTTGGGGTTGAAATTTTCTTGAAAAGTCATTGTTTGGAACTGATCTGTCAGTTCTGACATTCCCGAGGCTTGGTTCTGAAAATTTACGTTTGTTTGAGAAAAATTTTCATTGCCGCTACACAGAGAAAAATGATTAGTGTTGTTACACTGAGAAAAATCTTGAGTTTCGTTGTATTGCGTGTAGTTTTCTGAATTGGAACGAAAATTATCATTATCGGAAAAATCATCGTGATATTCCTCATCGTAGTATTCTTCTTCGTGATAATATTCGTTTCGAGATTCGTAGTTCGCGTCAAAATTTGGGGTTTCGACAAAATCGGGGTTAAATTCATTTTTGTTTGTGTTTATATGATGTGTTTTCTGTTGATTGGGTCGCATAAAGGCCGTATTAGGTCTTTGTTGAAAATTTTGAAATCTTGTTTGATTTTGACTTGACGACGAGGGTTGGAAATTTGGTCGTGGGTTGTTTTGAGGGTTTTGCGGACTGCGTCATTTGTTGATTGTTTTGGGGGTATGCGGACTGTGTCCTAAATTGAGTATTTTGGGGGTATGCGGACTGCGTCCTGTACTGACTGTTTTGAGGGTATGCGGACTGCGTCCTGTCTTGATTCGGCATGTACATAGGTTGGAATGTACGACTATATTGGGGTACGGACTGCGTCCTTTGCGTCTGTTTCATTCTACATTCATTTACATTGTGTCCGTTCTTTTTGCAGAATGAACAAAATTTCGGATTTGAGATTTGGGGTTTTTGTATTTTTTGAAATTTCTGGTTTTCGAAATAAGAAAGTTGTAGTTCTCGTTTTATTCTATTTATAGCGTCTAACATTGTATTGGGATTTCCCGCCCTAATAATTTGGCCTAATCTCTGTTCTAATCCTGTCAAGAGAGTATTTAAACACATATTATCAATCAGTAATATTTGTGCATTTTTTTGAGCTGGCGTCAAAATTTGTTTGGTAACAGCGGAATGCATTTTTGCATTGTGCGTTTGTAATCGAGCAGTAAAAGTTAAAGGGTTCTCATTAGACAATTGATGCATACGTTGCAAATCTTGAATTAAAGAAGTGAGATCTCTTGGATCTCCAAAATGAACAGTTAATAGTGGGGAAATGTCGTTCCATGTATTTAGATCTCTGGAGTTTATTAATTGAGCAGCTTTTCCGCGCAATTGATTTTTGATTTTAATAACTAGCAAAATTTCTTGGTCGCGGGTACACATATCATTGGCTCTGTTACATGCGTTAATAAAAGTGTTGAGAGAGATTTGATCTCCGTCGTATTCTGGTACGAGAGAAAAAATTTCAGATAATTTATAGGGTTCAATTTCACCAGCATTTTGATTTTGATTTTGGTCATTTTCGTTTTGAGCCATGATTGTTTTTTATTGTTTACGTATTTGTTACTAAAATGTTCGGTGAGTTTAGACAAGTTAGAGTGAGAAAATTCAAATTATTCGAGTTAGCGAGAATGATTCAAATCAATTTGTAAATCAACAATATGACAATTTATCAACGACTTACATTAATTGAAGAAACATTCTTGGCTTCGATGAGGTGTTTGAGGGAATCAGCTGTCCAACGTGCCAGGGGTTCCACTAGGTGCTCCTAATCCACACGTGGTGTTGATGCTGCGACGTGACAGGGGTTCCACTACGTGCTCCTAATCCACACGCCGTTTGGTTTCGGCGTCAACTACAGCTGGGAATTCGATGACCACTAGGTAGTTAGATCTTGCCCGCAGGCCACTTGTTCTACGAAGCAGTTCGTCGATCAGGGTTTGTTTGTTTTGTTTTGTGGGCTCTTGTGTCCCTTTATGAACTCTTCTTGAGTTGCTGGTCTCTTTGGACCTTTGGAAAATTCTTGATTCTCGTTTCAACAGTTCTTCTTCTGTTTGAAGTTGAAAGTTGTGTTTGATATCTGTAGGATTTGATAGTCACTTGGAGGTAAATCCGTTCTGTAAAGAATTGAAATTCACTCGCGTTTTGGTGCTCAGGAACCGAACAACCGTTTAACGATCAGAACAATCCTACCACGACTGCGCCAATTTGTTAGATCGTGGCCGACAAAAACTTCTTTTTAAAAAACACTTGATTTATTTACACGACTAACAAATACATTTATTTGGTTTTCGAACTTTCAAAGTTTTAACTTTACAAGCGGTCTAATTTGTCTAAACTAATGCAGCGCTTTTAGATGGAGGTATTTATATTCTTTTGTTATCGTAATAGAGTTTCTAGAAAAGTCTCGTAATATTGCACAATATTTTGCAATAGTGGATTCGCTCCCATATGGGTCAGCAAGAATTTGAGATAACGTGAAACTTGATATTTTGATAAACACCTGCATCCTGTTACAGATAAGCGACTTAATATTACATAGGATATTTGGGATATAACAGCTCCCTCTTATAATAAAAAGTTAGTGCTATTCAGTGCAGTAACTTTTAAGAGCAGTGTATAATAAAGTACAATAAGCAAAAATAAAATATATAGAAAGCGTAAGATACAATAATAAAGAAATGATAATCGAATCATGATAAATGTAGATAATATAGATAGTTATTTTTAAATTTATATAATTCTTAATATTACATAGGATATTTGGGATATAACATATATATATATATATATATATATATATATATATATATATATATATATATATATATATATATATATATATATATATATATATATATATATATATATATATATATATACAGGGTGTCTAAAATAGGTGATACCACTATTGCTATCTCCGAAATGGTAAAAGATACGAGGTCGGTTAAATTAGAGAAAATGTGCCATTTATAGTCCCTATTCATATTCCGTTTACGGAGTTGCCAAATTCTCTATAGTTTCTTATCTACAGGGGATTTTTTAAAAATAGTCAAAAACTTAATTCTTAAATATCTCGAAAACTATTATAGATAGAAAAAAGTTGTTTTTACAAAAATCACACCATTTTTTACCTTCTCTAAAGTACCGTTATTGTTTTGTTTATACCACTTGTTTTTACTGAGTTACTGATACCAACTTGTTTTTTTCAAATACGGACCTGGATTTTTTGCTGCATTTTTTGAACGAATACTTCATACCCTTTACAACTATGTATCACTTGATTATGGTTTTCGACGTTTTGATCAGGAATAACAACATCATCAGGATTTTCTATCGATACGGACCTGGAATATTCCATGTTAAGGCACAATTTCACAACCTATCGCTGTGGTTTAAATTAGTCAACTGATTAATTTTAAACTATATTCATGATTACTAACCAGAACCCTTTGGTCATTAAAGTTTGTCAAATTGCACTTAAGCCAATGAGTTATTGAAAGCAGACAGATGAGATATAATTAGCGACCTTTATTGACAGCACCTAGCTAGTGGTTAAGTTTACTACATATTGTAAAAGGCACCCTTGATGATAAGTCTTCATTATTTACGATTTTAATATTTTCGTATCCAAAAATCCCCTTTCAGTTCAAAAGATAATAATAAATAACCCTATTTTACCTCATGGTTTCATTTCTGCTGCAAGTCATTCTGCTGGTACAGTTGAATTACTATTTACTGGCTTTGAAAACAAACCATATTATCTCCAATTAAAGACTAACTATATTCTAGCATAAAACCATTGTCTTATTTACTGGGTTCGGATTATAAGGAATTCGAATCTAAACTCCGTTGTCTGCTTTATTTTTTGACATTGCGTTAAATTATAACATATGGACGGGCGGACGAACAGGTTGATGGACGCGATTGGACTGACCACACGAAGCCAATCACGCCTCTAAGAATTAATTATTAGGATTTGGTATAATTAAAACTAAGCTTATGCTTTTTTCAGGCGTTGGACCAATTTTAGAAACTTGAGGGTCCTGGTTAGTAATCATGATTTTAATTAAAATTTACCAGTTAAAACAATTTAATCCATAGTTACTAATTCTGACCTAATTGTCTCCATAATAGGTCGTGAAATGGCGCATTAATTTGAAAAATGCCAGGTCCGTACTGGTAGAATATCCTGATGATGATTCTATTCTTCACCAAAACGTCGAAAAATATAATCAAGTGATACACAGTTATAAAGGGTATGAAGTATTCTTGCAAAAAATGCAACAAAAAATCCAGGTCCGTATTTGAAAAAAACAAGTTAGTATCAGTAACTCAGTAAAAACAAATGGTATAAACAAAAGAATAACGTTAATTTAGAGAAGGTAAAAAATCCCCTGTAGATAAGAAACTATAGAGAATTTGGCAACTCCGTAAACGGAATATGAATAGGGACTAGAAATGGCACATTTTCTCTAATTTAACCGACCTCGTATCTTTTACCATTTCGGAGATAGCAATAGTGGTATCACCTATTTTAGACACCCTGTTTAGATATATATATATATATATATATATATATATATATATATATATATATATATATATATATATATATATATATATATATATATATATATATATATACAGGGTGGTCCGTAATGAATGCGCCAAAAAGCAATCCTAGATTAATCTCGTGAAAATAATGATATTGAGCCAAATATGCCTTAATCAAATGTCTCTCATTAATGAGATACAGGGTGTTAAAGTCCAGTTCTCAGAATTGTTATTTCTTTATAGCTCAAGTCGTTTTTGAGATATCGACATGAAAACTGGGAATCGGCGGTTTTCAGGGATGGGGAATACAATGGTATTCCACTTATTGACATAACATGTAGAGGGCGCTAGTTACAGCTTATACACTCATTGTTTCATGCCATAACTTTCTTATTAGTATCGTTCTTTTATTTTTTATTGAAAATTTTGAAAGAGTGACGTTTTTCAAGAAAAAAAGGTATACTACATTTACTTCGATTAAATAAGCCGTTTTCGAAATATTTGCATTTATTCGTTCTATTGCATAGTCAAAAAATATTAAAAATAAAACTGAGATAACAGACTTGACTAACGAATAATTAATTGATCATGCACAAATAACAAAAAATTACTTCAACAAATGTGAAAAATGTCCACCATTCACATCTATGCATTTTCTTAATCCCTTCACCAAATAGCGTCGTACTTGGAATAAAGTTCTTGGCTTATTCCTGATAACATTGGCGGTACCATGAATTTGTTGCAAACGTTGCTCACGGGTACGGATTTCTTCTGTGTACAATAAAGATTTGATAAAACCCCAAAGGAAGAAATCCAAAGGATTAAGATCGGGGCTAGGCGGCGGCCATAGAATTTCACTGCCACACAAAACCATCTATGAGGCAGCCATTCATCTAGATATGTAGTTGCGAACTGCAACTGGATAATGTGGTGGAGCACCATCGAGCATAAACCACATGTTTTGTCGTAAATTTAAGGGTATATCATCGAGTAGATCCCGCAAAACATTTTGAAGAGACTGCAAGTACTGGTTACCATTAACCAGTTGCAGTTCGCAACTATCTAGATGAATGGCTGCCTCATAGATGGTTTGGTCGTGGCAGTGAAATTCCATGGCCGCCGTGTAGCACGGATCTTAATCCTTTGGATTTCTTCCTTTGGGGTTTTATCAAATCTTTATTGTACACCGAAGAAATCCGTACCCGTGAGCAACTTTTGCAACAAATTAATGGTTCCACCAATGTTATCAGGAATAAGCCAGGAACTTTATTCCAAGTACGACGCTACTTGGTGAAGGGACTCAGAAAATGCATAGAAGTGAATGGTGGACATTTTTCACATTTGTTGAAGTAATTTTTTGCTATTTGTGCATGATCAATTCATTATTCGTTAGTCAAGTCTGTTATCTCGGTTTTAATGTTTAATATTTTTTGACTATGCAATAGAACGAATAAATGCAAATATTTCGAAAACGGCTTATTTAATCGAAGTAAATGTAGTACACCTTTTTTTCTTAAAAAACGCCACTCTTTCAAAATTTTCAATAAAAAATAAAAGAACGATACTAATAAGAAAGTTATGGCATGAAATAATGAGTGTATAAGGTGTAACTAGCGCCCTCTACATGTTATGTCAATAAATGGAATACCATCGTATTCCCCATCCCTGAAAACCGCCGATTCCCAGTTTTCATGTCGATATCTCAAAAACGACTTGAGCTATAAAGAAATAACAATTCTGAGAACTGGACTTTAACACCCTGTATCTCATTAATGAGCAACATTTGATTAAGGCATATTTGGCTCAATAACATTATTTTCACGAGATTAATCTAGGTTTGCTTTTTGGCGCATTCATTACGGACCACCCTGTATATATATATATATATATATATATATATATATATATATATATATATATATATATATATATATATATATATTTGTATATATTAGTATGCGTGTATACATTTGTTTTAACTGAAACATCAGTGGCGTGCCCGAAGGGCTCGCCACCAATAATATTGATTACACTCGTCCATCTCAGGAAAACAAACTTAATATATGTATGGTTTCAAGCCAATCGAAAGACGACAAGCTAAATTTAGGAAGGTTTCAGCCAATATGTGTATTTATACGTATACGTGTTACTATGTATATAGCGATGCGGTTACGAAGGGCGGTCTATTCTGCATCATCAGTCCGAAGGAGTGTGATATCTTCCTTAATACCTGGCCTAGAAACACGAAATTTTCAGGGCATGACAATGATGATATTACCGACCTTATAGAGCCCTCTCGGGGGGCGATTAGGCGGTCTATGCATCCTAGTTATAGAGCGCCTTTCAGGCCGCTCTATATACCCCCTGCTTGGTCAGAAATGTTCGTTGGTTGCCGTCGAATCCGATATTTTCCCATTCTCAATTTTTTTTCTCGAAATCGGTTAGAGTTGGAGCAACCAAATTTTCTGGGTTAATAGAGGGATAGTGCATCTAGCTTCAGTAAAAATTCACTTATACAGGGTGTACCGTTTCGGTGTTATGAAACGTCAAAGTCGAAATTTCCGCGATTTCGTATGATACACGATACAGGTCGCAAAAGTTAATTAAATCGATTTAAATTTCGGAGGATGTAGAAGACCGGGGTGTTCCGAACCCTATTGAAATTGGCGGTATTCGGAAAATGGGAAGTAATTCTTTTGAATTGAAGTCGAAAAATGCCGTTTGTAGACCCTATTTGGCACTGAATAAGTCGAAGCCGGAACTTCGGACAGAAAAACGTATGTGAACATAAAACTAAAGAATCTCAAATACTTTCTTCTTGCAATACATCTACCTATACCTAAAACGACTGGAAATTGGAAAAATTTGGGAAAAACTGGAAATTACCATTTTTCATGCAAATGTTTCACGGTTTTGAATTTTTGGGGGGTCAAAATGGATTCAAATCGAAATCTCATGTGCCTTATCGGAAAGAGCTCGCCGAAATACGTAGTTTCCATATTTTTTGGTTCCTTCATTCTTAATGGGAAAGGAGCAATCGACGATTAAATTTCGATTTTTGACGATTTTTTTTCATGACATCTCTACATTCGAATCACTCTGTATCTTTTCCTATCTAATTTCTTCCAACTTTTTCAACGCTATCCCTTGGGGATATAATCAGGCTTTAAAACAAATCCCGAACGAGTGATCCAGGACCGGATTTAGGGGGTAAAAACTCATTTTTTCTGTTTTTTCCATCAAAATTCATCTTGAAATGGCATTATTATATATTATTTCTCCGATTTAACAGTTATTTTCTGGTTTATTTTCTTCCCTTATCATCTGAGAACACTCTACACTAAGTAAAATTGCATATTTTTTCGTTAAAGTTATAAATAAAGAGCTTTGTTTGCATCGGCGCAGGAAAAATTTTAAAAAGTACATATTTTAAATGGCTTGCCTTGGAGAAACAAATGCAACGGACTCTCTTTACATCGAAATTAAAATATGATCTGTCAAAATGTCATGAAAATACCAGTTTTTGTAGCGATATTGGAAGCTTCCTGAACCGATTTCGGCTTGAAATTTACCGGGCAAGGGAATTAGGGACCTTATACTTTCGGTAGAAAGACATTTCATTTGATAAATTTGACTTTAAATACCAAATTTATCGATTTTCCGATGACGCTACGAGACATCATTGAAGATTCTAATATTGCGCTCAGTGGCATCGAAATATTTGTTATAATATCCAAAACTATGCATTTTAGTTCCTAAGCATGAGCGTGTATACCTTTGGGCCAATATTAATTATTATTAAATCATTTTAATTTAATTTTAGGGAAATGAATTGATTCGGATCGTTTTAAAGTAAACAGAACGATTCGAACATACATTTTGTACCCTTCGGCAAGTGGGTGATTGTATATATGTCTACAGGGTGTCCGAAAAGTCTTTGTAAGCGCAAATATCTTTGTCATTAGCACGAAGATAATAGATAAACTTAATTGAATCTTATTTAAAGGAAATCGTAAATTTTTTATTCTTTTGTGTGGTTCTTTATATGTTTGTATGTATACAGATTGTCCAAAAAGTCTTTGTATGCTCTGTATCTTTGCCATTTGTACGAAGATAAACTTAACTGAGTTTTCAAGAAAATCGAAAATATTTAAATTAGTGTGTCGTGTTATGTTGTGATGTTATGTATGTATACAGGGTGTCCGAAAAGTCTTTGTATGGGCAAATGCCTTTACTATTGGTACAAAGATAAACTTAATTGTCGGATTTAGAGCAAATCATATATATTTCCATTTATATGTGTACGGATTTATATGTTTGTATACAGGCTGTCCAAAAAGTCTTGGTTGGAGCAAATACTCCTATTAGTACTAAGATAAAATTAATTAAACCGGATTTCAAGCAAATCAATTATATTTGTTTTTATTTGTGTTGTATATACTTATACAGGGTGTCCGAAAAGTCTTAGTATGGGCAAATACTTCTACAAGTACTAAGTAAACTTAAACGTGTGGGTGTTAGTGTGAATGTATACAGGGTGTCAAAACGTTCTTGGTATGGGCAAATACTCCCATTATTAGGTACTTAGATAAACTTTATTAGGTCGGATTTCACGCAAATCGAATATATTTGTATTAATATGTGTTTATGTTTGTATGTATGTATACGGGGTGTCCGAAACGTATTTTTGTTAGCAAAAATAGTTTCTGCATCATCAGTCCGAAGGAGTGTGATGTCTTCCTTAATACATGGCCTAGAAACACGAAACTTTCAGGGCATGACAATGATGATATTACTGACCATATAGAGCCCCCTCGGGGGGCGATTAGGCGCTCTACGCATGCTAGTTATAGACCGCCTTTCAGGCTCGGTCTATATACCGAGCCCTTGGTCAGAAAATGCGTGTATGGCTGTATGTATGTTGTCGTCCGTTTCGACATTTTCACCTTTTCAATTTTTTTTCTCGAAAACGGTTAGAGGGGGGCAACCAAATTTTCTGGGTTAATAGAGGGATAGTGCGACTAGCTTCGGTAAAAAATTCAGTTATACAGGGTGTTCCGTTTCGGAGATATAAAACGTCAAAGTCGAAATTTCAGCGATTTCCTATGGGATCGATTACAGGTAGCAAAACTTAATTAAATCGATTTAAATTTTTACAGGTTGTAGAGGTCAGGGATCTTCAGAACCCTATTGAAACTGGCGGTATTCGGAAAATGGGAAGTAATTTTTTTGAATTTTTTTATGTCGAAAAATGTCCTTTGTAGACCCCACTTTGGCACCGAATAAGTCGAAACCGGAACATTGGACAGAAAAACGTATTTGAACTTAAAACTAAAGAATCTGAAATACTTTCTTTTTGCACTACATTTACCTATACCTAAAACGACTGCAAATTGGAAAAATTTGGGAAAAACTGGAAATTACGTTTTTTCATGAAATTTTTTGACGGAATTTAATTTTTTGCGGGTCAAAATGGATTCAAATCGAAATTCCATGTGCCCTATCGGAAAGAGCTCACCGAAATACGTTAGAGACGTATTTTTTAGTTCTTTTATTCCAATGGAGCAATCGATAATTAAATTTCGATTTTTTACGATTTTTTTTCATGACATCTCTACATTCGAATCACTCTGTATCTTTTCCTATCTAATTTCTTCCAACTTTTTCAACGCTATCCCTTGGGGATATAATCAGGCTTTAAAATGAATCCCGAATGGGTGATCTAGGGCCGCATTTAGGGGGTAAAAACTCATTTTTTCTGTTTTTTTCCATCAAAATTCATATTTAAAAGGCATTATTATATATTATTTCTCTTATTTAACGATTCTTTTTTGGTTTATTTTCTTCCCTGATCATCTAAGAACACTCCTAACTAATTAAAACTCCATATTTTTTCGTTAAAGTTATAAATAAATACCTTTTTTGCATCGCTGCAGGAAAAATTTTAAAAAGTGCATATATAAAAGCCGTGCCTTGACAAAACAATTGAAATTAAAATATGACCTGTCAAAATGTCATGAAAATAACAGTTTTTGTAGCGATATTGGAAGCTTCCTGGACCGATTTCGGCTTGAAATATACATGGCAAAGGTAAAACGGAATTTATATTTTTATTTACAATACATTTCATTGGACGATTTAAGCATTAAATACGAATTTTTTAAATTTTTCTCAGCCCATGCAAATGCGTGTCAAAATCAGTTTTATACGGAAAAACGTATTAAAATATGTGTCTAAATGTCGCAAAAATGCCAGTTTTTCTTGGGAGATTGGAAACAGTCTGGACCAACTTCGGCTTGAAATTTATCGGGCAAGGGAATTAGGGACCTTATACTTTCAGTAGAAAGACATTTCATTGGATAAATTTGGCTTTAAATACAAATTTTATCGATTTTCCGATGACGCTACAAGACATCATTGAAGATTCTAATATTGCGCTCAGTGGCATCCAAAATTTGTTATAAAGTTATAATATATAAAATAATTCCTAAGCATGAGCGGGTATACCTTTGGGGCAATATATTAATTATTATTAAATCATTTTAATTTAATTTTAGGGAAATTAATTGATTCGGATCGTTTTAAAGTAACCAGAACAATTCGAAAATACATTTTATATCTTCCAGCATGTGCGTGATTGTATATATGTCTATAGGGTGTCCGAAAAGTACAAAAGTTTGTATGGGCAAATACCTTTGCTATTTGTACAAATATAAACTTAATTGTCGGATTTAAAGCAAATCGTATATATTTCCATTTCCATGTGTACGGATTTACATATGTATGTCTGTATACAGGATGTCCAAAAAGTCTTGGTTGGAGCAAATACTCCTAGTAGCACTAGGATAAATGTAATTAAACCGAATTTCAGGCAAATCGATTATATTTGTTTTTATTTGTGTTGTATATAGGTACGTATACAGGGTGTCCGAAAAGTCTTAGTATGGGCAAATACTTCTACTAGTAGGTACCAAGATAAATTTATTTAGGTGGGATTTTACGTAAATTGACTATATTCCTATTTAAACCTGTGGGTCTTAGTGTGAATGTATACAGGGTGTCCAAAAATCTTGGTATGGCCAAATACTCCTATTAGTACTTAGAAAAACTTTATTAGGTCGGATTTCACGCAAATCGAATATATTTGTATTAATATGTGTTTATGTTTGTGTGTATGTATACAGGGTGTCCGAAAAGACTTGGTATGGGCAAATACTTCTACTAGTACCGAGATAAACCTACTTAATTCGGATTTTAAGTAAATCGACTATATTCCTATTTAAACGTGTGGGTGTTAGTTTGAATGTATACAGGGTGTCCAAAAAGTCTTGGTATTGACAAATACTCCTATTATTACTTAGATAAACTTTATTAGGTCGGATTTCACGCAAATCGAATATATTTGTATTAATATGTGTTTATCTTTGTATGTATGTATACAGGGTGTCCGAAAAGTCTTGGTATGGGCAAATACTTCTAGTAGTACCGAGATAAACCTACTTAATTCGGATTTTAAGTAAATCGACTATATTCCTATTTAAACGTGTGGGTGTTAGTTTGAATGTATACAGGGTGTCCGAAAAGTCTTGGTATGGGCAAATTCTCCTATTATTACTTAGATAAACTTTATTAGGTCGGATTTCACACAAATCGAATACATTTGTATTAATATGTGTTTATGTTTGTATGTATGTATACAGGGTGTCCGAAAAGTTTTTTGTTGGCAAAAATAGTTTCTACGTATGGTGTTTGTATGTGTGACACGGTTACGAAGGGCGGTCTATTCTGCATCATCAGTCCGAAGGAGTGTGATATCTTCCTTAATACATGCTGTAGAAACACGAAACTTTCAGGGCATGACAATGATGATATTACCGACATTATGGAGCCCCATTTCAGTGCACGACAATGATGATATTACCGACATTATAGAGCCCCCTCGGAGGGGGCGATAGGGCGGTCTACCCGTACTAGTTAAAGACCGCCTTTCAGGCCGGTCTCTATACCCCCCCCCCCCCGTCACTCAGAAAAATGTGCGTTGGTTGTCCAATTCGGTTTTTCGACAATCTCAATTTTTTTTCTCCGAGATGGTTGCAGGTGGAACATTCAAATTTTCTGGGTTAATAGAGGGATCGTGCGTCTAGCTTCGATAAAAAATTCAGCTATACAGGGTGTTCCGTTTCGGAGTTATAAAACGCCAAAGTCGAAATTTCCGCGAATTCCTATGGGATCGATTACAGGTCGCAAAACTTAATTAAATCGATTTAAATTTTCGGAGGTTGTAGAGGACCGGGAGCTTCAGAACCCTATTGAAACTGGCGATATTCGGAAAATGGGAAGTAATTCTTTTGAATTTTTTTATGTCGAAAAATGTCCTTTGTAGACCCCTCTTTGGCACCAAATAACTCGGTCGCCGGAACCTCGGACAGAAAAACGTATTTGAACTTAAAACTAAAGAATCTCAAATACTTTCTTTTTGCAATACATTTACCTATACCTAAAACGACTGGAAATTGGAAAAATTTGGGAAAAAGTGGAAATTACGAATTTTCATGCAAATCTTTGACGGTTTTGAATTTTTGGGGGGTCAAAATGGATCCAAATCGAAATCCCATGTGCCTTATCGGAAAGAGCTCGCCGAAATACGTTACAAACGTATTTTTTGGTTCCTTCATTCTTAATAGGAAAGGAGCAATCGATAATTAAATTTAGATTTTTTACGATTTTTTTTCATGACATCTCTACATTTGAATCACTCTGTATCTTTTCCTATCTAATTTCTTCCAACTTTTTCAACCCTATCCCTTGGGGATATAATCAGGCTTTAAAATGAATCCCGAATGGGTGATCCAGGGCCTGATTTAGGGGTTAAAAACTCATTTTTTCTGTTTTTTTTTTTCATCAAAATTCATCTTTAAATGGCATTATTATGTATTATTTCTCTTATTTAACAGCTCTTTTTTGGTTTATTTTCTTCCTACATCATCTGAGAACACTCCACACTAATTAAAATTACATATTTTTTTGTTAAAGTTATAAATAAATACCTTTTTTTGCATCGGTGCAGGAAAAATTTTAAAAAGTGCATATATTAAAAGCCGTGCCTTGAAAAAACCAATGAAACTGACCCTCTTTACATCGAGATTAAAATATGACCTGTCAAAATGTCATGAAAATAACAGTTTTTGTAGCGATATTGGAAGCTTCCTGAACCGATTTCGGCTTGAAATATACATGGCAAAGGTAAAACGGAATTTATATTTTTATTTACAATACATTTCATTGGACGATTTAAGCATTAAATACGAATTTTTTTAATTTTTCTCAGACCATGCAAATGCATGTCAAAATCAGTTTTATACGGAAAAACGTATTAAAATATGTGTCTAAATGTCGCAAAAATGCCAGTTTTTCTTGGGAGATTGGAAACAGTCTCGACCAACTTCGGCTTGAAATTGTCCGGGCAAGGGAATTAGGGACCTTATACTTTCAGTAGAAAGACATTTCATTTCATAATATACCTATTAAATACCATTTTAATCGATTTTCCTATGACGCTACAAAGCATCATTGAAGATTCTAATATGGAGCTCAGTGGCTTCGAAAAAATCCAGAAATATGCATTTTTATTTTCTAACCATGAGCGTGTATACCTTGGGGACAATATATTAATTATTATTGAATCATTTTAATTTAATTTTAGGGAAATGACATGATTCGGATCGTTTTAAAGTGTACATATGTCTACAAGGTGTCCGAAAAGTATTTGTATGCGCAAATATCTTTGTCATTAGCAAGAAGAGAAGAATAATTGAGCCTTATTTCAAGGAAATCGTAAATTTTTTATTCCTTTGTGTGGTTGTTTATGTTTGTATGTATACAGAATGTCCAAAAAGTCTTTGTATGCGCAAATATCTTTGTCATTAGAACGAAGAAAAACTTAAATGAGTCTTATTTCAAGGAAAACGTAAATTTTTTATTCCTTTGTGTGGCTGTTTATATGTTGGTATGTATACAGAATGTCCAAAACGTCTTTGTATGCGCAAACATCTTTGCAATTAGTACGAATATAAACGTAATTGAGCCGGTTTTCAATCGCAAACATATAAAAATATAAAATATTTAAATTACTGTGTCGTGTTTGTTGTGTTTGTATGTATGTACAGTACAGGATGTCCGAAAAGTCTTTGTATGGACAAATTCCTTTGCTATTTGTACAACTATAAACTTAATTGTCGGATTTAAAGCAAATCGTATATATTTGCATTTCTATGTGTACGGAAATATATGTCTGTATACAGGCTGTCCAATAAGTGTTGGTTTGAGCAAATACTCCTAGTAGTACCTGTCTAAATGTAATTAAACCGGATTTCATGCAAATCGGTTATATTTGTTTTTATATGTGTTGTATATACGTATACAGGGTGTTCGAAAAGTCTTGGTATGGGCAAATACTTCTACTGCAACCGAGATAAACCTAATTAATTCGGATTTTAAGTAAATCGACTATATTCCTATTTAAACGTGTGGGTGTTAGTTTGAATGTATACAGGGTGTCCAAAAAGTCTTGTATGAGCAAATAATCCTATTATTATTTAGATAAACTTTATTAGGTCGAATTTCAAACAAATCGAATATATTTGTATTAATATGTGTTTATGTTTGTATGTATGTATACAGGGTATCCGAAAAGTCTTGGTATGGGCAAATACTTCTACTAGTACCGAGATAAACCTACTTAATTCAGATTTTACGTAAATCGACTATATTCCTATTTAAACGTTTGGGTGTTAGTTTGAATGTATACAGGGTGTCCAAAAAGTCTTGGTATGGGCAAATACGCCTATTATTCCTTAGATGAACTTTATTAGGTCGGATTTCACGCCAATCGAATATATTTGTATTAATATGTGTTTATGTTTGTATGTGTGTATACAGGGTGTCCGATAAGTCTTGGTATGGGCAAATCCTTGTACTAGTACCGAGATAAACCTACTTAATCTGGATTTTAAGTAAATCGACTGTATTCCTATTTAAACGTGTGGGTGTTAGTTTGAATGTATACAGGGTGTCCAAAAAGTCTTGTATGAGCAAATAATCCTATTATTATTTAGATAAACTTTATTAGGTCGAATTTCAAACAAATCGAATATATTTGTATTAATATGTGTTTATGTTTGTACGTATGTATACAGGGTATCCGAAAAGTTTTGGTATGGGCAAATACTTCTACTAGTACCGAGATAAACCTACTTAATTCAGATTTTACGTAAATCGACTATATTCCTATTTAAACGTTTGGGTGTTAGTTTGAATGTATACAGGGTGTCCAAAAAGTCTTGGTATGGGCAAATACTCCTATTATTACTTAGATAAACTTTATTAGGTCGGATTTCACGGAAATCGAATACATTTGTATTAATATGTGTTTATGTTTGTATGTATGTATACAGGGTGTCCGAAAAGTTCTTTTTGGCAAAAGTAGATTCTATGTGTGGTGTTTGTATGTGTGTAGCGACATGGTTACGAAGGGCCGTCTATTCTGCATCATCAGTCCGTAGGAGTGTGATATCTTCCTTAATACATGCTCTAGCAACACGAAATTTTCAGGGCATGACAATGATGATATTACCGACCTTATAGAGCCCCCTCGGGGGGGCGATTAGGCGGTCTACGCAATCTAGTATATATACCGCCCCGTTCGTGAGGGAAATATATGTTGGTTGACAAATCGTGTTTTTCGACATTCTCAATTTTTTTTTGTCCGAGATGGTTGCAAGTGAAAAGTTCAAATTTTCTGGATTAATAGAGGGAAAAAATTAAGTTATACAGGGTGTTCCGTTTCGGAGTTATTAAACGTCAAATTCGAAATTTCCGCGATTTCGTATGGGATCGATTACAGGTCGCAAAAGTTAATTAAATCGATTTAAAATTTCGGAGTTCGCAGAGGACCGGGAGCTTCAGAACCCTATTGAAACTGGCGATATTCGGAAAATGGGAAGTCATTCTTTTGAATTTTTTTAAGTCGAAAAAGGCCACTTGCAGACCCATATTCAATTCTACATTGCGGGCGGTCTATTCTCCATCATCAGTCCGTAGGAGTGTGATATCTTCCTTAATACATGCTCTAGCAACACGAAATTTTCAGGGCATGACAATGATGATATTACCGACCTTATAGAGCCCCCTCGGGGGGCGATTAGGCGGTCTACGCAATCTAGTTAGAGACCGCCTTTCGGGCCGGTCTCTATACCGAGCCGTCCTCGAGGAAAATGTATGTTGATTGACAAATCGTGTTTTTCGGCAATCTAAATTTTTTTTCTCCGAGACGGTTGCAGGCCGAAAGTTCAAATTTTCTGGGTTAATAGAGGGATAGTGCGTCTAGCTTCGGTAAAAAATTCAGCTATACAGGGTGTTCCGTTTCGGAGTTATTAAACGTCAAAGTCGAAATTTCCGCGAATTCCTATGGGATCGATTACAGGTCGCAAAACTTAATTAAATCGATTTAAATTTTCGGAGGTTGTAGAGGACCGGGAACTTCAGAACCCTATTGAAACTGGCGGTATTCGGAAAATGGGAAGTAATTCTTTTGAATTTTTTTAGGTCGAAAAAAGCAGTTTGCAGACTCCTCTTTGGCACCAAATAACTCGGTCGCCGGAACGTCGGACAGAAAAACGGATTTGAACATAAAACTAAAGAATCTCAAATACTTTCTTTTTGCAATACATTTACCTATACCTAAAGCGACTGGAAATTGGAAAAATTTGGGAAAAACTGGAAATTACGAATTTTCATGCAAATTTTTGACGGTTGTCAATTTTTTGGGGGTCAAAATGGATTCAAATCGAAATCCCATGTACCTTATCGGAAATACCTCGCCGAACTACGTTATAAACGTATTTTTTGGTTCCTTCTTTCTTAATAGGAAAGGAGCAATCGATAATTAAATTTAGATTTTTTTACGATTTTTTTTCATGATATCGCTACATTCGAAACACTCTGTATCTTTTCCTATCTAATTTCTCCCAACTTTTTCAACGCCATACCTTGGGGATATAATCAGGCTTTAAAATGAACCCAGAATGGATGATCTAGGGCCGGATTTAGGGGGTAAAAACTCATTTTTTTCTGTTTTTTCCATCAAAATTCATCTTTAAATGGCATTATTATGTATTATTTCTCTTATTTAACAGCTCTTTTTTGGTTTATTTTATTCCTACATCATCTGAGAACACTCCACACTAATTAAAATTGCATATTTTTGAGTTAAAGTTATAAATAAAAAGCTCTTTTAGCATCGGTGCAGGAAAAATTTAAAAAAATGCATATATTAATACTCTGCTTTGGAAAATTAGTTGAAGCAGCCTATCTTTACGTCGAAATTAAAAAATATGACCAGTCAGAATTATGCAAAAATGTCAGTATTTTTAGTGATTTTGGAGAGATCCTGGGCCCATTTCGACTTGGAATATACATGGAAAAGACAGAATGGACTTTATATTTTTAATTATGGTGCATTTCATTGGGCGATTTAAGCACTAAATACCAATTTTTATATCTTTCTGAGACCCTGCAAATGGATTTAAAAATCAGTATGGAGAAATGTATTAAAATATGAAGGGTCTAAATGTCGCCAAAATGCCAGTTTTTCTTGCGAGAATTTTAGGGTTTCTGGACCGTTTTGGGCTTGAAAAGTACCGGGCAACGCCTCTACAGACCTTCCCGTGTGGATTACGGAACATATAACTTGAAGAATTGGGCATTCAGAACCATTTTTAACTATTTTTCGATGACGGCGCAAAGCTGCATAGAATGGTTTTATTCCATTAGTTAGTGTACGGGGTAAATCACAATGACTGGTCCGATTTAAAATTTGCTTAGGTTTGTTATTATTTCAGAACGGCTTATCTGATTAAATCGAGTGAGGTGGCAATCGAAAGGGAAGGAATTAAGCAATTTTCTTATTTCAAAATAATTTCGACATTTCGTTGGCATGACGACGAACAACTAGCTATTTTCGTTAATTTTTGAGTTGGACAGTTGAAAGTTGATATATGGGAAGAATTCGGTCAATTATTCAAAATTCTATACGTAAAATTTTGATTCGCATGGTTTCTATAGCAACGATTATTGACAAAGTTGCCAATTTCTAACTCACGCACGGCTGATCTGATTGAAACGAGTGAGGTGGCAACCGATTGGCAAGGAAGTAAGCTACTTTTTATGTGAAAATAATTTTGACATCTCGTTGCCGTGACGACGAACTATTTGCTATTCCCGGTATTTATTGAGTTGGAGATTGGAAATTTGATATATGGGAAGAATTCGGTCAATCATTTAAAATTATATGTGTAAATTTTGGTTCGCGTGGTTTCTATAGCAACAATTAATGATAAAGTTGACAATTTCTAACTCACGCACGGCTTATCTGATTGAAACGAGTGGGGTGGCAATCGAAAGGGAAGGGAGTAAGCAACTTTGTTATGTGAAAATAATTTTGATTTTCCGTTGCCGTGACGACGAATAAGTTGCTATTTCCGTAATGTATTGAGTTGGATAGTTGAAATTTGATGTCTGGGAAGAATTCGGGCACTCATTCAAAAATATATCTGTAAAAATCGATTCCCATGGTTGGCATAGCAACGATTAAGGATAAAGTTGACAATTTCTAACTCACGCACGGCTTATCTGATTGAAACGCCAGAAGTGGCAATCGAAAGGGAAGGAAGTAAACTACTTTTTTATGTGAAAATAATTTTGATTTTCCGTTGCCGTGACGACGAATAATCTGCGATTTCCGTAATGTATTGAGTTGGATAGTTGAAATTTGATATCTGAGAATAATTCGGGCACTCATTCAAAAATATATCTGTAAAAATCGATTCCCATGGTTGGCATAGCAACGATTAAGGATAAAGTTGACAATTTTTAACACACGCACGGCTTATCTGATTGAAACGACTGAAGTGGCAATCGAAAGGGAAGGAAGTAAGCTACTTTTTTATGTGAAAATAATTTTGATTTTCCGTTGCCGTGACGACGAATAATTTGCTATTTCCGTAATGTATTGATTTGGATAGTTGTGTACTATGTGTCGTGTTTGTTGTGTTTGTATGTATGTATAGTAAAGGGTGTCCGAAAAGTCTTTGTATGGACAAATACTTTTGCTATTTGTACAAATATAAACTTAATTGTCGGATTTAAAGCAAATCGTATACATTAGAACTTCTATGTGTACGGAGGTATATGTCTGTATACAAGCTGTCCAAAAAGTCATTGTTGGAGCAAATACTCCTAGTAGTACTAGGATAAATGTAATTAAACCGGATTTCATGCAAAATCGATTATATTTGTTTTTATATGTGTTGTATATACCTATACAGGGTGTTCGAAAAGTCTTGGTATGGGCAAATACTTCTAATAGTACCGAAATAAACCTAATTAATTCGGATTTTAAGTAAATCGACTATATTCCTATTTAAACGTGTGGGTGTTAGTTTGAATGTATACAGGGTGTCCGAAAAGTCTTGGTATGGGATTCCTATTATTACTTAGATAAACTTTATTAGGTCGGATTTCACGCAAATCGAATACATTTGTATTAATATGTGTTTATGTTTGTATGTATGTATACAGGGTGTCCGAAAAGTTTTTCGTTGGCAAAAATAGTTTCTACGTGTAGGCGTTTTTATGTTTGTAGCGATACGGTTACGAAGGGCGGTCTATTCTCCATCATCAGTCCGAAGGAGTGTAATATCTTCCTTAATATATGGCCTAGCAACATGAAATTTTCAGGGCATGACAATGATATTACCGACCTTATAGAGCCCCCTCGGGGGGCGATTAGGCGGTCTATGCACCCTAGTTAGAGACCGCCTTTCAGGCCGGTCTCTATACCGCCCTGTGAGTGAAACATGTTCGTTGGTTGCCGTCATTTTCGACATTTTCACCTTCTCAATTTTTTTCCTCGAAAACGGTTAGAGGGGGGGGGGGCAATCAAATTTTCTGGGTTAATAGAGGGATAGTGCGACTAGCTTCGATAAAAAATTCAGTTATACAAGGTGTTCCGTTTCGGAGTTATTAAACGTCAAAGTCGAAATTTCCGCGAATTCCTATGGGATCGATTACAGGTCGCAAAACTTAATTAAATCGATTTAAATTTTCAGAGGACCGGGAGCTTCAGAACCCTATTGAAACTGGCGGTATTCGGGAAATGAAATAATTCTTTTGAATTTTTTTAGGTCGAAAAATGCAGTTTGCAGACCCCTCTTTGGCACCAAATAACTCGGTCGCCGGAACGTCGGACAGAAAAACGTATTTGAACAAAAAACTAAAGAATCTCAAATACTTTCTTTTTGCAATACATTTACCTATACCTAAAACGACTGGAAATTGGAAAAATTTGGGAAAAACTGGAAATTACGAATTTTCATGCAAATCTTTGACGGTTTTGAATTTTTGGGGGGTCAAAATGGATCCAAATCGAAATCCCTTATACCTTATCGGAAGGAGCTCGCCGAACTACGTTATGAACATATTTTTTAGTTCCTTCATTCTTAATAGGAAACGAGCAATCGTTAATTAAATTTCGTTTTTTAAACATTTTTTTTCATGACATCTCTACATTCGAATCACTCTGTATCTTTTCCTATCTAATTTCTTCCAACTTTTTCAACGCTATCCCTCGGGGATATAATCAGGCTTTAAAATGAACCCAGAATGGATGATCCTGGACCGGATTTAGGAGGTAAAAACTCCTTTTTTCTATTTTTTTCAACCAAAATTCATCTTTAAATGGCATTATTATATATTATCTCGCTTATTTAACAGCTCTTTTTTGGATTATTTCCTTCCCCCATCATCTGAGAATACTCCACACTAATTAAAATTACATATTTTTTCGTTACAGTTATAAATAAAAAGGTTTTTTTGCTTCGCTGCAGGAGAAATTTTAAAAAATGCATATATTAATAGTCTGCCTTGGAAAATCAGTTGAAGCAGCCTATCTTTACGTCGAAATTAAAAAATATGACCTGTTAGAATTATGCAAAAATGTCAGTATTTTTATTGATTTTGGAGAGATCCTGGGCCCATTTCGGCTTGGAATATACATGGAAAAGACAGAATGGACTTTATATTTTTAATTATGGTGCATTTCATTGGGCGATTTAAGCACTATATACCAATTTTTTTTATCTTTCTGAGACACTGCAAATGGATTTAAAAATCAGTTTATACGGAGAAATGTATTATAATATGAAGGGTCTAAATGTCGCAAAATTGCCAGTTTTTCTTGAGAGATTATAGGGTTTCTGAAACATTTTCGTGGGGAAAAAAAACGGGGCAACGCCTCTATAGACCTTCCAGCGTCAATTCCGGAATATATAATTTGAAGAAGTACCCATTAAATACCATATTTAAAGATTTTTCGATGACGCTGCAAAGCATCGTAGAAAGGTATTATTCCATTAGGTAGTATACGGGGTAAATCACAATGACGGGTCTGATTTAAATTTTGCTTAGATTTGTTATTAATTGAGAAAAGCTTATTCGATTGAAAAGAGTGATGTGGCAATCGAAAGGGGAGAAAGTAAGCTATTTTCTTATTTGAAAATAATTTCGATATTTCGTTGGCATGACGACGAAAAATTTGCTATTTCCGATATTTATTGAGTTTGAGAGTTGAAATTTGATATATGGGTAAAATTCGGTCAATCGTTCAAATTATATATGTAAAATTTTGATTCGCATGTTTTCAATAGCAACGATTAAGGATAAAGTTGACAATTTCTAACTCACGCACGGCTGATCTGATTGAAACGAGTGAGGTGGCAATCGAAAGGGAACGAAGTAAGCTACTTTTTTATGTGAAAATAATTTTGACATTTCGTTGCCATGACGACGAACAGTTTGCTATTTCCATTATTTATTGAGTTGGAGAGGTTGAAATTTGATATCTGGGTAGAATTCTCTCAATCATCCGAAAATATTTTTATAAATTTTGATTCCGATGATTACCATAGCAACGATTGAGTATAAAGTTGATCATTTTTAACTCGCGAACGACGTATCTGATTGAAACGAGTTAGGTGGCAATCGAAAGGCAAGGAAGTAAGCTCCTTTTTTATGTGAAAATAATTTTGACATTTCGTTGCCGTGACGACGAACAATTTGCTATTCCCGGTGTTTATTGAGTTGGAGAGCTGAAATTTCATATCTGGAAAGAATTCGGTAAATCATTCAAAAATATATCTGGAAAAATCGATTCCCATGGTTGGCATAGCTACGATTAAGGATAAAGTTGACAATCAATAACTCGCGGACGCCTTCTGCGGTTGGAACGAGTGAGGTGGCTATCAAAAGGGATGTATATACACTACGTTTTTATTTGAAAATAATTTCGATTTTTGGTAGTCATGACGACGATCGATTTGATTTCTCCGTTATTTATTGAGTTGCAGAGTAGAAATTTCGCATCTAAGTAGAATCCGGTCAATCATTGAAAAATATTTTTGCAATTTTCAATTTTGATGATTGCCATAGCAACGATTAGGGGTAAAGCTAACAACTTACAACTCGCGAACGTCTCCTTAGATTGAAAGAAGCGACGGTCATAAAATATATGCCCAATTTTTTTTCATTGACATATCAGTGGCGTGCCCGAAGGGCTCGCCACTAATCTTCATCCAGTTCGACCATTTCAGGAAGACGATGTTATCAAATGTATGGTTCCAAGCCGATCGAAAGACGACAAGCTTAATTTAGTAGGGTGTCAGCGAAATTGTATATATTGTATTTATATGTAATAGGTGTTTGTATGTATGTAGCGATACGGTTACGAAGGGCGGTCTATTCTGCATCATCAGTCCGATGGAGTGTGATATCTTCCTTAATACATGCTCTAGCAACACGAAATTTTCAGGGCATGACAATGATGATATTACCGACCTTATATGTCTGTATACAGGCTGTCCAAAAAGTCTTGATTGGAGCAAATACTCAAATACTCCTAGTAGTACCAGGATAAATGTAATTAAACCGGATTTCATGCAAGTCGATTATATTTGTTTTTACATGTGTTGTATATACGTATACAGGGTGTCCGAAAAGTCTTGGTATGGGAAAATACCCAATCAATCCTAATTCATTCGGATTTTAAGTAAATCGACTATATTCCTATTTAAACGTGTGAGTGCTAGTTTGAATGTATACAGGTGTCCAAAAAGTCTTGGTATGGGTAAATACTCCTATTATTACTTAGATGAAATTTATTAGGTCGGATTTCACGCAAATCGAATATATTTGAATTAATATGTGTTTATGTTTTATGCATGTATACAGGGTGTCCGAAAAGTATGTTTGTTGGCAAAAATAGTTTCTACGTGTAAGTGTTTGTATGTATGTAGAGATACCGTTACGAAGGGCGGTCTATTCTCCATCATCAGTCCGAAGGAGTGTGATATCTTCCATAATACATGGCCTAGCAACACGAAATTTTCAAGGCGTGACAATGATGATATTATCGACCTTATAGAGCCCCCTCGGGGGGCGATTAGGCGGTCTACCCGTACTAGTTATAGAGCGCCAACAGCGCTCTATATACCGACCCGTCCGTGAGGAAAATGTTCGCCGGTTGAGAAATCGTGTTTTTCGACAATCTCGAATTTTTTTCTCCGAGATGGTTGCAGGTGGAAGGTTCAAATTTTCTGGGCTAATAGAGGGATAGTGCGTCTAGCTTCGATAAAAAATTGAGCTATACAGGGTGTTCCGTTTCGGAGTTATAAAACGTCAAAGTCGAAATTTCTGCGAATTCCTATGGGATCGATTACAGGTCGCAAAACTTAATTAAATCGATTTAAATTTTCAGAGGCTGTAGAGGACCGGGAGCTTCAGAACCCTATTGAAACTGGCGATATTCCGAAAATGGGAAGTAATTCTTTTGAATTTTTTTATGTCGAAAAATGCCCTTTGTAGACCCCACTTTGACACTGAATAAGTCGAAACCGGAACACCGGACAGAAAAACGTATTTGAACATAAAACTCAAGAATCTCAAATACTTTCTTTTTGCAATACATTTGCCTATACCTAAAACGACAGGAAATTGGAAAAATTTGGGAAAAACTGAAAATTACGATTTTTCATGCAAATTTTTGACGGTTGTCAATTTTTTTGGGGGTCAAAATGGATTCAAATCGAAATTCCATGTACCCTATCGGAAAGAGCTCGCCGAAATACGTTACAAACGTATTTTTTAGTTCCTTTATTCCTAATAGGAAAGGAGCAATTGATAATTAAATTTCGGTTTTTTACGATTTTTTTTCATGACATTTCATATTAAAATATGAAGGGTCGAAATGTCGCAAAAATGTCAGTTTTCCCCATTTCAATCACTCTGTATTTTTTCCTATTTAATTTCTTCCAACTTTTTCAACGCTATCCGTTGGGGATATAATCAGGCTTTAAAACAAATCCCGAACGGGTGATCTAGGGCCGCATTTAGGGGGTAAAAACTCATTTTTTCTGTTTTTTTTTCATCAAAATTCATAGTTAAAAGGCATTATTATATATTATTTCTCTTATTTAACGATTCTTTTTTGGTTTATTTTCTTCCCTGATCATCTAAGAACACTCCTAACTAATTAAAACTCCATATTTTTTCGTTAAAGTTATAAATAAATACCTTTTTTTGCATCGCTGCAGGAAAAATTTTAAAAAGTACATATATAAAAGCCGTGCCTTGAAGAAACAATTGAACATCGAAAATAAAACATCGAAATTAAAATATGACCTGTCAAAATGTCATGAAAATAACAGTTTTTGTAGCGATTTTGGAAGCTTCCTGGACCGATTTCGGCTTGAAATATACATGGCAAAGGTAAAACGGACATTATATTTTTAGTTACAATACATTTCATTGGACGATTTAAGCATTAAATACGAATTTTTTTAATTTTTCTCAGACCATGCAAATGCATGTCAAAATAAGTTTCATACGGAGAAATGTATTAAAATATGAAGGGTCGAAATGTCGCAAAAATGTCAGTTTTCCTTGCGAGATTTTAGGGTTTCTGAACCGTTTTCGACTTGAAAAATACTGGGCAAGACCTCTATAGACCTTCCCGTGTGGATTTCGGAACATATAATTTGAAGAATTAGTCATTCAATACCAATTTTAACAATTTTTCGATGACGCGGCGAAGCATCATAGAAAGGCTATTCCATGAGGTAGTATACGGGGTAAATCACAATGACGGGTCTGATTTAAATTTTGCTTAGATTTGTTATTAATTGAGAACGGATTATTCGATTGAAAAGAGTGATGTGGCAATCGAAAGGGGAGGAAGTAAGCTATTTTATTTGAAAATAATTTCGACATTTCGTTGGCATGACGACGAAAAATTTGCTATTTCCGATATTTATTGAGTTAGAGAGCTGAAATTTGATATATGGGAAGAATTCGGTCAATCATTCAAAATTATATGTGTAAATTTTGATTCGCATTGTTTCTATAGCAACGATTAAGCATAAAGTTAACGTTAAAATAGAGTGAGGTGGCAATCGAAAGGGAACGAAGTAAGCTACTTTTTTATGTGAAAATAATTTTGACATTTCGTTGCCATGACGACGAACAGTTTGCTATTTCCATTATTTATTGAGTTTTAGAGTTGAAATTTGATATCTGGGTAGAATTCGGTCAATCATTCAAAAATATTTTTATAAATTTTGATTCCGATGATTACCATAGCAACGATTGAGCATAAAGTTGATCATTTTTAACTCGCGAACGGCTTATCTGATTGAAACCAGTAAAGTGACGATCGAAATGTTAGAAAGTACACTACTTTTTTATGTGAAAATAATTTTGACATTTCGTTGCCGGGACGATGAACAATTTGCTATTTTCGTTATTTATTGAATTGGAAAGTTGAAAACTGATATCTCGGAAGAATTCGGTCACTCATTCAAAAATATATCTGGAAAAATCGATTCCCATGGTTGGCATAGCAACGATTAAGGATAAAGTTGACAATTTATAACTCGCGGACGCCTTCTGCGATTGGAACGAGTGAGGTGGCTATCGAAAGGGATGGAAGTAAACTACTTTTTTATTTGAAAATAATTTCGATTTTTGGTAGTCATGACGACGATCAATTTGATTTCTCCGTTATTTATTGAGTTGCAGAGTAGAAATTTCGCATCTAAGTAGAATTCGGTCAATCATTGAAAAATAATTTTTTAATTTTCAATTTTGATGATTGCCATAGCAACGATTAGGGGTAAAGCTAACAACTTACAACTCGCGAACGTCTCCTTAGATTGAAAGAAGCGACGGTCATAATATGTATGCACAATTTTTTTCCATAGAGACATCAGTGGCGTGCCCGAAGGGCTCGCCACCAATCTTCATCCAGCTCGACCATTTCAGGAAGATGATGTTATCTAATGTATGGTTCAAAGCCGATCGAAAGATGACAAGTTTAATTTAGTAGGGTTTCAGCGAAATCGTACATATTGTATTTATATGTAATATGTGTTTGTATGTGTATAGCGATACGGTTACGAACGGCGCTCTATTCTGCATCATCAGTCCGTAGGAGTGTGATATCTTCCTTAATACATGGCCTAGAAACACGAAACTTTCAGGGCATGACAATGATGATATTACCGACGTTATAGAGCCCCCTCGGGGGCGATTAGGCGCTCTATGCAATCTAGTTAGAGACCGCCGTTCAGGCCGGTCTCTATACCGAGCCGTCCTCGAGGAAAATGTATGTTGGTTGACAAATCGTGTTTTTCGGCAATCTCAAGTTTTTTTCTCCGAGACGGTTGCAGGTGGAAAGTTCAAATTTTCTGGGCTACTAGAGGGATAGTGCGTCTAGCTTCGGTATAAAATTCAGCTATACAGGGTGTTCCGTTTCGGAGTTATTAAACGTCAAAGTCGAAATTTCCGCGAATTCCTATGGGATCGATTACAGGTCGCAAAACTTAATTAAATCGATTTAAATTTTCGGAGGTTGTAGAGGACCGGGAGCTTCAGAACCCTATTGAAACTGGCGGTATTCGGAAAATGGGAAGTAATTCTTTTGAATTTTTTTAAGTCGAAAAAAGCAGTTTGCAGACCCCTCTTTGGCACCAAATAACTCGGTCGCCGGAACGTCGGACAGAAAAACGGATTTGAACATAAAACTAAAGAATCTCAAATACTTTCTTTTTGCAATACATTTACCTATACCTAAAACGACTGGAAATTGGAAAAATTTGGGAAAAACTGGAAATTACGAATTTCAATGCAAATTTTTGACGGTTGTCAATTTTTTTGGGGGTCAAGAAGGATTCAAATCGAAATCCCATGTACCTTATCGGAAAGAACTACGTTATAAACGTATTTTTTGGTTCCTTCATTCTTAATAGGAAAGGAGCAATCGATAATTAAATTTAGATTTTTTACGATTTTTTTTCATGACATCTCTACATTCGAAACACTCTGTATCTTTTCCTATCTAATTTCTTCCAACTTTTTCAACGCTATCCCTTGGGGATATAATCAGGCTTTAAAATGAACCCAGAATGGATGATCTAGGGCCGGATTTAGGGGGTAAAAATTCATTTTTTCTGTTTTTTTTTCATCAAAATTCATCTTTAAATGGCATTATTATGTATTATTTCTCTTATTTAACAGCTCTTTTTTGGTTTATTTTGTTCCTACATCATCTGAGAACACTCCACACTAATTAAAATTGCATATTTTTGAGTTAAAGTTATAAATAAAAAGCTCTTTTAGCATCGGTGCAGGAAAAATTTAAAAAAATGCATATATTAATAATCTGCCTTGGAAAATCAGTTGAAGCAGCCTATCTTTACGTCGAAATTAAAAAATATGACCTGTCAGAATTATGCAAAAATGTCAGTATTTTTAGTGATTTTGGAAAGATCCTGGGCCCATTTCGGCTTGGAATATACATGGAAAAGACAGAATGGACTTTATATTTTAAATTACGGTACATTTCATTGGGCGATTTAAGCATTAAATACCAATTTTTTTTATCTTTCTGAGACTCTGCAAATGGATTTAAAAATCAGTTTATACGGAGAAATGTATTAAAATATGAACAGCCAGATTCACTAACATCCAGCAGGTCTAAATTTTAAACCTATAGATTTAAGCCATTCTTAAACCACCGACAGGTTTAAGAGTTAGTCCCTATTCACTAACATTTTGGTTTAAATTGACAAGTGAGCATCAACAGCACACTGATTATTTGAAAAATGTCGGAAAATTGACAGCTCGAAGCAAATTTTGAAAATAAAAAAGGATATTTTGTAGAAAATAAAGTACTTTCCCCAAAATTTCTACACCAACATCCATTTTACATTAGCTACTGTGATAATATCCCTAAAAAAATGGATTTATTGCAAAAAAAAATTTAAACCCATGGCCTAACTTTTAAACCCTATTCACAAAGCTATTTAGACCTCTTTGGTGGACTAAATTTAAAACTCCACTAAACCCGGTCTTAAGCTCCTTAAACCTATGCATGGTTTAATTTCCTATTCACTAACAAAAAAACATGAATTTAAACCTACAAGTGTCATATTTAGACCAAAATTTTAGTCCTATACATTGTGCGGGTTTAAGAGATTTGAAAATCAATTTACTATTATCATAAACACAATAAAAATAAAATTATCCCACAATATGTTCAATCCGCGGTAAGTTTTAAGTTAGCCGCCTTTTTACTCGCTCTATATCCGTTTCCCGCTAAAAAGTTTCCAACCTCGACCGACACCGGTCCGCATAACCTAGCATTTTGCTTTTATTCTTCTGCGAACGAGAAGACCGTTGTATTTTTAAACGATTTTTGCGTTATACCTATTTTTTGTGACTGTCTGTGCGTTCTATAATGGCACACTTGCCAATGTTTCTTTACGATGAAGAAGAAGCAAAATCATCAGGAAGAAGAAATCGTGAAGAACTGGAAGGGGCCCCCAAAATATCGAACCAGGAAGACGACGAATTCCGAGACAGTTCCGATATCCCGTTGACCCATTGATAATACCTGACGATCAGCTGATAAGGTAAATTTTATAATACTTGGCTGCGTTGTTAGTAATTATTGTCCATTTTATTATATTAGATACTACCGGTTTTCCCGCAATGAAATGTTGGAATTATGCAATTTAGTACATCCCGCATTGAACAGGGTAACTCGAAGATTACAAACTCTGCCCGATATAGTTCAGCTCGCGTGTTTGCAGTTTTTAGCTAGTGGAACTTTCCAAAATGTTTTGGGGGATACTGTAAGGATCTGTTGGTGCATTTTGCAGAAGGATTGTGGAAGTTGCAGACAGATTCATTACATTTAATTTAAAGGATGCTGACTACATAAGCAATATCAAACAAGGTAAATAAAACTTCAAACATTGCTCAAAAAAGTAGATAATGTTAGCTGTAAAAACATCATATATTGCTTAGCACACATACATACCTATCAGTGCTGAATCCAGACATTTTTTCTGGGGGGAGAAACATTCTTATTGGGGGAGGGGGAATAAAATTAAAAATAATTAAATTAATGTAGTTTTGGTTTATAAGTAATTGAGTTAGTAAAACAATGTAACTAGGTGAACTATGCTTTAAGCAAATCAATTTCTATATTTTACACAGATATTCCCCAGGGGGGACTTTTCTTGCTCCGGGGCATCCCCCCGGGCTTCCTCCTGAATTCAACACTGATACCTATACTTTTATTTTTTTTAATAATTTTTTGCTGATTTAAAAAAGAAAAGGGAAAATCTGAAAATCAATGTTTTGATAAGGATTTGCTTTACAACAAAAAATTTCTCAAATAATTATTTTCCTAAATAAACTATACGTGAAATAAAGTCTTTTATACCAATAAGTATACCTAGATAGAAAGCCTTTTGCAACACATTGTGTTTTACATAACATTTTAAGTTAACTCGTAAACAAGACGCGGATTTAGGGGGCGCCTTGTACAAAAATGATTTTATTATTAAATTTTATAAAAATAAATATTGTAGCAAATATTAACCATTCATACATTCTACAAAATATTATAAACAAAAAGCAAGACAAAAACAAACATTGCCATCTATCTAAGATCTTTGAAATAAATTTTACCACAAAAATATGAATAAAATATCTATAATATGAATATGTAATATGAAAAATGCAGGCCTTTTTTGGCATTTTTGATGTTCCTATACAGGGTGTAACAAAAAGATATTAAGAAATTTTAAGGACAGATTGTAAGTACATATAAAAATATGAAAATAAGTTTATATAAACATGGATCCTCAAACGCTTTTTTTTTCGAAATACAGTGTGTTTAATATTTTCACACCTCAAGTATTTCGAAGAGTTAGGAGAAATATGCGAAGATGATTTAGAACAAGTACTGAAGCACGGAGAAGCCATTTCCAGCATCTACTATAAATTTAAATCAAAAAGCACTGTTTCCTAAACCAAAAATATTAAAAAAAAAATCATTTTCATTGTTTGTTTTTATTGTAAGAAATAAAATAATTTTTATCTCGAAAACGGTGCGTCAGAACAAAAAAGTTTAAGAGACACTTTTCACGCAGAACTCACTGGGATTAAAGAAAATGATATCAGTTTTGAAAAAAATCAGTGTCGTGCCATTTTTTTCGCTAAAAATAATGACTTTCCAGCATGCACGCTACTGATGCAAGTACTTTAGAAAAGAAATTTTTGCACGTAAAGGTACCCTTTAATTACATACTGGTGTGTACCAAAATTCATGTCAATATCTTAACCCATTTTCGAGAAATTAAAAAAGAAAATATTAAACACCCTGTATCTCGAAAAAGAAGCGTTTGAGGATGCATGTTTATATAAACTTATTTTCATATTTTTATATGTAGAATCTGCCCTTAAATTTTCTAACATCAACACCCTGTATAGATTGTTTCTGTAAAGATTCCTTACACATCTCACTGCGATCTTATCAAAATTTGCGCCTGATCGCTTTGGCTTTTCTAAAGGAAACAAATAACCAAATAGATTTTTTTTCGAGAAACATCTTTTTCAAAGTTTTTTTTTTTGAAATTTTTTACGAAAATTTTCGAAAATATTTTCTCGAAACCTCATACTATTTTAGTACTTATTTAGAAAAAACATTTTTTCGAAAAAACCTTACCAGCTTTTCCAAAAGATGCTTTTTAAAAACGGATCCATGAAATATTTTGAAAATATTTTCTCTAAAACATATTTCGCAACTCCAATTTTTCAAAAATTTCCGGAAATTTATTTTTTCGAAAACATTTCGAAAATTAAATTATGAACTCTACTAGCTTGGAAAATGGTAATTAAAAGAGGACAAAAGAGATCCTGAAAACTGTTTTTCTTTTGATCAGGTTTCCTCAGGTTTGGTACGCTAACTTTATAGCAAATTATTTTTCAAAAAGCCGTTGCTTCAGAAAATAATTTTCGAAAAAGATGTTTTCTGAAAAAAATGTATTTTTGAAAAGTGCTTTCAAAAAAATTTGGACATTTGGTTTTCGAAAAATTGCACTCCCGTAAATATATCCCTCCAAATGAGCAGAAGGCATAATAAAAAAAATTATAGAATATTTACGCTTTCATTGAAACAATTTGTCCTGCCGGGTGTAAGCGAAGATGACCAACTGTAGGTACTGTTTTTTCAAAACCATTTTTGTCGATGTTAAAGTTTTTCGAAAACAGCTTTTTCAGAAAAGGATCTAGGTACAATTTTTTTTTTTCAAAAAATGAATTTCGAAGATACATTTCCCGAAAATATCTTTCTCCAAAAATTAAATTATCAACTCTACTAGCTTAGGAACTGCCGATGAAAAAAAAGACAGAAAAAGATCCTTAACTAACCTAAACGAACGGTATTTGTGTTCGGTCAGGTCTATGTTTCCACTGGTCTGCTTGGGTTTGCTTGGGTCTGCTGCATTACGCAGTTAATTAATTTTTCCAAAAAGATTTTCTTGAAATATGAATATTTGAAGTCTTTTTAGAAACAATATTTAAAAAATGTACTTTCGAAAAATATGTTTTCTTAAAAAGATGTAGTTTCTAAAAAGTGCTTTTTAAAAAATTTCGAAAAGATTGTTTCCGAAAAAAAAATTGGAAAACATCGCTAGTTTTCGAATAACTGTATCATTGAAGAAGTTCTGTTTTCGAAAAAATATATTTTCGAAAACACGTGCTTTCGAAAAATGGGTTTTCGAAAATTTTTTATGGATCGTCGAAAGGGACAGAAGGTAAGTATAAATAAAAAATTCGGTGAAGTGCAAGCTGCGCTTGCACAATTAGTGTTCCATTCCATCAGCCCCCCATTTAACCTGAACAAACCTCGGCCGCCCGATCTCCGCCCAACAGCCGCGCAACCCGCCGCCGACGGCACCAACGCCGTATCACGTCGGGTATGGGCGGAACCAAATTAAAAATTTTGATAAATGTGAAGGCACAAAAGTTGTTCCTTACATCGTGAGTAATATTGTTTGTTGAAAAACTTTTTCTAAAACCAATGGTTCAGCAGTTATAGGGAAATAAACGCGGAAATGATCGCGCTAGAATTCTTCAATGATAATTTGCGCTCAATCTACAACTGATTCTCAATGTTCATGATTTTTAAAGATTTTTCTGAGCCATCCTTTTGGTGATAAGGGTGGGGGACAGCAATTTTAAGCGTTTTTTCCCAAAAGAATGTTTAAAAAAATGCATAAAAAAATACATCATATATGTATATTGTTGAATTCGTGCTTTAATAAGTTTTTGACAGCCTACACGATGCCCTTGAAAATTGTTTTCCATGTCCCAATTTACCCCCCGAAATTAACCCCCAGAATTAAAATTCAACTTTTTATAGTTCATGTATATAATTGGTCCACCATACTCTATCACTGTGCTAAATTTCAAATTTTTACGTCGAATAGTTTCAGAGAAAATCGCCGACGGACGGAAGTGTTTCCATTGTTTAAAAAATGCATTTTCGGAAAATGTATTTTTGAAAGATTCTTTAAACAAAGATACATTCGAAAAAATTTTATAGGCCCATTTCCGAAAAATCATCTTTCGAAGAAGCTGTTTTTCGAAAAAATTAACGTAATTTAACATCAAAAAGATGTTTGTTAAAAAAACAGTACAGTTGGTAATCTTAGCTTACATGCAACATCAGGACAAAATTGTTTCATTAATATGAAATTGTAAATATTGTAGCATTTTTATCTTAAATATTTATGCTTTGGGGGATATACGAGCACTTACGAAAGTGGAACTTTTCTAAAACCAATTTTTCAAAATTTTTTAAAACACTTCAAAAATGAATTTTTTTGGAACACACAATTTACGAGAAAGTAACGCACCAAACCTAAGGAAACCTGATGAAATCCAAAAAAAGTTTGTTTAGGTTTGTTCAAGATCTTTTTTCGTATTTTTATTTTCATTAATATTTTCCAAGCTCCTAGAGGTTATAATTTCATTTTTTAAATACTATTTAAAAAATATATATATTTTCGGAAAATGTAACTATTTTTCTAAAATTATTTTTTTAAAGATACTTTTGAAAAATGTACTTTCTAAATACGTGTTTTCGAGAAAATATTTTCAAGATATTTCATGAATCATTTCAAAAAAGCTGTCAGGACCTTTATGAGGAAACGTTCAAAATATGTATTTTTGAGATAACATTTTTGACAAATTTCGTTATTCCTCTTTCGAAAAAGCTGTTTTTCGAAAAAAAAATACGTTCAGAAGAGATGTTTTTTGAAAAAAAAAATTGTTGTTTGTTTCCTTTTAAAGCCAAAACGATCCGGCGCAAATTTTAATAAGATCGCAGTGAGATGTGTAAGGAATGTTTTCAGAAATAATCTAAGAGCATGTAAATCAAAAATTCCCATAAAGGCTTACAGTTTTATATTACAAATTAGAATAGGCCTGTTATTCATATTTTTGTAGTATAATTTATTTCAAAGACCTTACGGCATTTGTTTGTTTTTGTTTATAATATTTTGTAGAATAGTTAATCCGCGCCTCTAAGAGTGGTGCTTTGTCCTTTCATATTACATAAAAACTAGGTACACAATACAAACATAATATTTAAAAAAATTTCACCATTTTTAAACGACAGAAACGTGAAAGCCTATGAACTGTGTATTGTTGGTTCTACCTCATGTATTTTTAGGTGGTTCCGTTCTCACGTTGAGCTATACTTTTTTTGAGTACAAATAATCTTTACTCTGTTCAAATGACACCGAAAAAATGCGACAACTGGTCATATTATTCATTCACATAATACAGTAGATATATCAGAAGTATCTCTAAAATAAGTTCAATAAAGGATTTTGTTTTTTTTGTCAAGTCTTAACAGACTATATGTACATTAGGGTGGATCGAAAAAATCTTTTTTTGGATTTTCAGTTGACCTTACCTGGCGAAAGTTGTCAGTAGATATCATGATTGTTTTAGCCAAATCTCAGAATTTTCGAACATCATCTTCAGGTTCCCCGCGAGTGTCAAAGTTTAGGGAAAATGTCAATTTTTTACCTTTATCAAAAAAATAACGGAATGCTTTTCTTTAATTATTTTACTTGGGCTGATATGCCCAATCAATGTTGTATTATTAAAACAAAACTCGGAATTTTTGATAAGCATCTAGATGTTCCCCTGCTGTATACAAATTAAGAAAAAAATTAAAATAAAAACTTTTTAAAAAAATACATTTTGTGTAATTTTTGTTAAGCAAATGATTTTTGTTTTGCTTGACAGACGAAACCAAATCATTTTGTGGTATTAAAATATGGAAGCTTGTTCCTAGAGTCTATTTTGGCCCTAATGAATCCGTCTCTAGCTTCTTGGCCTGAAACAGCTAGAGAAGCCTCTGTTACAAGCTTAATACTCCTCTCCACAGCTTGGGTGTGGCAAGGAAATGTAGGAAGAGGCATATTTTAAAATTTATGCCACACCCAAGCTGTGGAGAGGAGTATTAAGCTTGTAACAGAGGCTTCTCTAGCTGTTTCAGTCCAAGAAGCTAGAGACCGATTCATTAGGGCCAAAATAGACTCTAGGAACAAGGTTCCATATTTTAATACCAAAAAATGATTTTGTTTCTTCTGTGAAGCAAAACAAAAATCATTTGCTTAACAAAAATTACACAAAATATATTTTTTTAAAAGGTTTTTTATTTTAATTTTTTTCTTAATTTGTATACAGCAGTGGAACCTCTAGATGTTTATCAAAAATTCCGAGCTTTTTTTTAATAATACAACATTGATTGGGCATATCAGCCCAAGTAAAATAATTAAAGAAAAACATTCCGTTATTTTTTTGGTAAAGGTAAAAAATTGACATTTTCCCTAAACTTTGACACTCGCGGGGAACCTGAAGATGATGTTCGAAAATTCTGAGATTTGGCTAAAGCAATCATGATATCTACTGACAACTTTCGCCAGGTAAGGTCAACTGAAAATCCAAAAAAAGATTTTTTCGATCCACCCTAATGTACATGAATCTACATACATTTATTTTGTACATATATGTATTTAAAATTTTGTAATCAATAAATTTTCTACTTCAGCCTTGTGTCACACAACAAATATTGTTAGTTCTTACTAATTAATTAAAATATACATTTTTTTAGGATTTTACCGCATCGCTGAATTTTCCAACATAGTAGGCTGTATCGATGGAACAGATATTCGAATTAAGAAACCACAGGTATGGAGATTCAATTATTATTAGGTATTAAAACATAGGGTCAATTTGCGCTTACAATTATTCAGGGGCGTATTGAAAGCACTATGTTTGGGGAGAGGGGGGCAAGTGGAGAAAAATATCCAACTATCCGCAGATACACATCCAAAATTGTCCTTTTTTATAAATTTTCTCCGAGCAAAACTGTCGATTTTTTTTTATAACTGGTAGAACTTTCTTTGCGTTTGCTGGGATTAAACTGTCGACCTTGATTGGGTTTGATTGGACCGGAGGAGACGCTCCCCCAACCCCCCCCCCCCCATGAATAAGTCTCTGTAATTATTCTTCTAGAGTACTTACAGAAAATTGTAAAAACAACATAGTTGTGGAAATTGTCTTTTCATAAACTGATACTTAATCATTTAGAATAAGGCATCCTTACAGCAGTAGCTTTATTTCTATTAGTTTTAGTTTGTGTTACCCTTTCTCTTAAGGTCAAGCAAGTTCAAAAAATTCTATCGCTTGACACCAAAAAGTCCTCCAGTCTGGATGGCATACAATAGTTCCAAAAAATGCGCTCCAGAACTTGCACCCATCTTAACTCGTCTTTTCCAGATCTCTTATGACAAGAGTACCTTTCCAGATAGCTGAAAGATTGCTGGTGTGCAGCCTGTCCCGAAGAAAGGTTCAAAGTCCCTTCTATCCAATTGTAGACCTATTTCTTTGCTTTCTGTTGTCAGCAAAGTTATGGAGAAAACGATCAACTTGCCAATTCTAAAATATCTAGAAAAACACAAAATGATCCATGACAGACAGTACGGATTTTGTCACCAAATGTCCACACTGATCTCCTTAGCTTTGTCACACATAACTGGAACAGGTTTCTCGAATTTCATGGCGAATCTCAGATTGTTGCTCTTGATATTTCCAAGGCCTTTGACCAAGTATGGCAAAAAAATTTTTTTAATAATATTTTAATATTCTCATGTAATACTGTGGACCCTCCTTTGCGATACAACTTGTATACTACTCGGATTTACCAAGATAAATAAAAACATGTCATATGACACGTTCTTAGGAATAGGAACCCATATGCAGTTTCAGTGTGAACAACAAAGCGGAGACGCAGAATTTTCCCATTTACTCGTAAATTAGAATACGGAAAAGAGTACTTTTTGTACTTTGACTAGAAGAGAGCTGGCTATGCTTTCTAGCGCGGCCGTTTGTCTTTCCTAAGTCTGCAGAATTTTTTTATTAATTTCCAGCAATTGCAAATTCTGCTGGTAAACTGACATCCTAAAAAATCTAAAGTTAATCCATTTACATATTTAATAAGTACAATAAAATACTCTGTGTAAGTTTGCGTTTCTTTGGACAGTGTCCACGCTGAATTTTCTTCTCCAGGGTCCTCGATTTCTGGAGGGGATGGGGAAATGGAGGAGTCACTTCCGCTGGATGAGAAGTACGAAACTAAAATATTTTTAAAATTGTTTTGCATAATCTAATAATATAAATCTCCCGAAATTATACATTTTCACGTACAGACATACATATTTGGTATTTTTAAATTATTGCGTGTTGTTTATTTACCAATTGTACCAAGAAGTTTGCTGCTGGAAGTTGCAGTTATAGATTGGGTGTTTCCGGAGGCTAAATACAGAAAAAAGCATTGTTTAATTATTTAAATCTATTTATAGCATAGCAAGTATGTACATATTAATATAAAAATGGTACAAAGATTATTTTTACTTACGGAAAGATTCAGGAATAGCTTGAATGTTGGGAAATTCAACTTGTTTCCCCTCAGGAATTCCCTTCGACCGAGGTTTCCCCAGTAATTTCTAATATTATATCGTCCTCGGGCTTAAGGTCGGGGGCATCAGAGGGCCCACCTTCAGTAGCCGTGCAGCTCTTTCTTTTCGCAACCACTAGTAAATCTATTACCTAAATGAATGTTCTATTAAACCATGGGGGTTATGCGAGTTTCACGAGCTTAACGTCTGGCATTAATTTTAAACAAAATAATTAACGCAAAATTTGACACTTTTCGACGGCCTGTATATGCACAAAATTGTTGATTTGTCTGGTAAGTATATAATTAAAGATAAACGATTTTAACATCAGTGCGTAAAGAATAAAAAATATTCACTATATAATTTTGGCCAATTTTTATATAAATTCTTTTGAAACTCGCATGTATTTTTTTCAAATAGAATACCTTCATACTTATTTTTTAATATTGTAGTAATAAGAAAGTAAAACCTGTACTTACATCTTAATTTGGCACATAATTTGGGCCATTTCCACTTGCACTTTATTTCCGTTAAGTTCCTTCTTTGGAAGCTCACGGAACTAATTGCCGTTTGAATTTCCCTCCAAGTATTTTCCCGCTTTAAAGGTGGGGTAGCAGGGGACAATTTCCCAGAAAGAACATTTTCTTTACTAATATTTCTTCTTCCTTATTTGTAAAATTTCCCTTAAGCTTACGTATATTGATGTCGCTCATGTTTTCGAAGAAATGTGTACTGAAAGATATTTCAAAAACACAGCAGGTTGATGTTGGTGTTTTGTTATTCAAATGGTTTAAAGTTAGACTTGTCTTAAAACTAGTACTAAATTGTTAGTGAATCGGATTTAAATTTTAAACCTGTTGATGGTTTAAGGAAGGTCTAAGTTGACAAGGGTTTAATTTGACATATAGCTGCACCAATGCCTACTATGCGATTCAAGATACTACTAAATGTAAATTTATCTTCTCAAAATTGAACATTGGATGAATGTAATGTGGATAGGAAGATACCTAAAATGAGTTATGGAAATGTAATTATTATTTTTCACCCATGTAAGACCATAGACTATGTACTTTATGAACATTAAATAATAGCAAATGGTTTAGTTAATATTCAATTTAATTCTTTACCACCGTTAATTGTTGTGTTTTAGTAAGATCCTTTTTACGGTTTTTGGTGTTATAAGCAAGTACAAAATGTTCTCTTGAAGGAGTAGAGAATCTAAACTACACACGTGAAAGAAATCTACTGAAGTTTTTCCAAGTAGACAAGAAATATATATGTTAATTTTACATGTGGAAATCTGTAACTTAAATAATAAATATGCAAGATTGAAATGTACTTTTTCTTTCAAGGTACACACTAGGTATGTAAGCTGTCCCCAAAATATGTTTTTTTTTGTATTGACAAAGCTACTCTCTCTGAATGGCACTATGTCTTAAATTTCTATGGTAAGTAAATACACAGAAGATAGGAATGTGTTTTATTCCGAGAAAAATGATCTTATCGATAAAAATCATAATATACTGGTGTATTTAATAAAAAATAGGTACAGCAATACTTTTTTTAATTTGCAATAACAGTTTTTTTTACAATATATATTAAATAAAACGCATAAAAATAACAAACAACATTAATACAAGCTAAAGAGATTAATTATGTTTCTTCTTGTTTGTCCCAGGTTCTTGGTTTTTTCTCTTGTAGCAATTTATCTAAAAAAGAAAACAATTAGAAAATACTTTTCCAGTTAAAAAATACAAATAAAAAGCTTAAAAATTGGGTGTAATTTATAAATAATTAAAATTATAAACATACTTAAAAGAGGTAGGTACCTAATCTTATCAAAAAACAGAAATATCCAGTTATTTTAATAGATTTTAAAACTGCTAAATTTTTTAAAATATGAATATTTGGCTTTTTTAAATACCGAGTAGCACTATCTTTGGTTGCTATTACAACTAAAAATATGGAAAAAATAGAACTTCCATTATAAAATATCTCTCATTTAAATAATTTTTACCTTTTTCACAGAAATCTGAACATCACTAGCTGCCTGAATATTTATACTCGTATTACTTGTATGGGCTTAGGTTTGTTTAAAACATTTCCCATATTTCATTCATTATTTGTCCACAGATTCTAAAAGAAATATACATTTGTAAGTAAAGAAACACGTATTCCACAATAAACATCGTATTTTAAAATATAAATATTACCTTATTAAAGGCTGTAAGTACATCGGTCCTTCCAGAAAATAAATGGCTTGGAAATTTGTTTGCTATTGTGGGGCCCCTTACTTTCCAAACTTAGTCGATACCTTGCCCATTTTTAATGATCCTTGTCTTCTTTGTGGAATAAAAACATTAACTGGTAAGGCATAATGCACGCCAAGTAAAATAAAACTCGAAAAGGTAAAAATTTCATCAAAATATTACCTTCCGTGTCACATGGAATTCTGAGGTTATGTTTTGTGTTCGTATTTACACCGCTTAGGGGCCTCCTCGCATGAATATCTTCTCGGCGGTAAATTCAAATGATATTTTCCGTAAATTCTTGTAATAATATAATGGCTTAATTCTTTTTTAGTAGAAAACAGCGACTCGCATAATAAAAATAAATAATATTTACGTCATTACTTGACATTTGTAGGTTTAAATTCAGTTGTTTTCTCGTCACGTGACAGGTTTAGCGACAGGGTTTAAATTTTAGTCCACTGCAGGGGTCTAAATCTTAGTGAATAGGGTTTAAGACTTAGACCATAGGTTTAAAATTTAAACCTATGAACTAAATGATAGTGAATCTGGCTGGAAGGGTCTAAATATCGCCAAAATCCCTGTTTTTCTTGCGAGAATTTTAGGGTTTCTGGACCGTTTTGGGCTTGAAAAATACAGGGCAAGGCCTCTATTGACCTTCCCGTGTGAATTCCGGAACATATAACTTGAAAAATTGGGAATTCAGTACCATTTTTAACAATATATAGGTGACGCTGCAAGGCATCATAGAATGGTTTTATCACATTAGGTAGTATATGGGGTAAATCACAATGACGGGTCTGATTAAAAATTTGCTTAGGTTTGTTATTATTTGAGAACGGCTTATTCGATTAAATCGAGTGAGGTGGCAATCGAAAGGGAAGGAAGTAAGCAATTTTCTTATTTCAAAATAATTTCGACATTTCGTTGGCATGACGACGAACAACTAGCTATTTTCGTTAATTTTTGAGTTGGACAGTTGAAAGTTGATATATGGGAAGAATTCGGTCAATTATTTAAAATTCTATATGTTAAAGTTTGATTCACATGGTTTCTATAGCAACGATTAAGGAAAAAGTTGCCAATTTCTAACTCACGCACGGCTGATCTGATTGAAACGAGTGAGGTGGCAATCGATTGGCAAGGAAGTAAGCTACTTTTTTATGTGAAAATAATGTTGACATTTCGTTGCCGTGACGACGAACAATTTGCTATTCCCGGTATTTATTGAGTTGGAGATTAGAAATTTGATATATGGGAAGAATTCGGTCAATCATTTAAAATTATATGTGTAAATTTTGATTCGCGTGGTTTCTATAGCAACAATTAATGATAAAGTTGACAATTTCTAACTCACGCACGGCTTATCTGATTGAAACGAGTGAGGTGGCAATCGAAAGGGAAGGGAGTAAGCTACTTTGTTATGTGAAAATAATTTTGATTTTCCGTTGCCGTGACGACGAATAATTTGCGATTTCCGTAATGTATTGAGTTGGATAGTTGAAATTTGATATCTGGGAAGAATTCGGGCACTCATTCAAAAATATATCTGTAAAAATCGATTGCCATGGTTGGCATAGCAACCATTAAGGATAAAGTTAACAATTTCTAACTCACGCACGGCTTGTCTGATTGAAACGACTGAAGTGGCAATCTAAAGGGAAGGAAGTAAGCTACTTTTTTATGTGAAAATAATTTTGATTTTCCGTTGCCGTGACGACGAATAATTTGCGATTTCCGTAATGTATTGAGTTGGATAGTTGAAATTTGATATCTGGGAATAATTCGGGCACTCATTCAAAAATATATCTGTAAAAATCGATTCCCATGGTTGGCATAGCAACGATTAAGGATAAAGTTGACAATTTTTAACTCACGCACGGCTTATCTGATTGAAACGACTTAAGTGGCAATCGAAAGGGAAGGAATTAAGCTACTTTTTTATGTGAAAATAATTTTGATTTTCCGTTGCCGTGACGACGAATAATTTGCGATTTCCGTAAAGTATTGAGTTGGATAGTTGAAATTTGTTATCTGGGAAGAATTGGGTCAATCATTCAAAAATATATCTGTAAAAATCGATTCCCATGGTTTCTATAGCAACGATTAAGGGTAAAGTTGACAATTTCTAACTCACGCACGGCTTATCTGATTGAAACGACTGAAGTGGCAATCGAAAGGGAAGGAAGTAAGCTACTTTTTTATGTGAAAATAATTTTGATTTTCCGTTGCCGTGACGACGAATAATTTGCGATTTCCGTAAAGTATTGAGTTGGATAGTTGAAATTTGTTATCTGGGAAGAATTCGGTCAATCATTCAAAAATATATCTGTAAAAATCGATTCCCATGGTTTCTATAGCAACGATTAAGGATAAAGTTGACAATTTCTAACTCACGCACGGCTTATCTGATTGAAACGACTGAAGTGGCAATCGAAAGGGAAGGAAGTAAGCTACTTTTTTATGTGAAAATAATTTTTGATTTTCCGTTGCCGTGATGACGAATAATTTGCTATTTCCGTAATGTATTGAGTTGGATAGTTGAAATTTGATATCTGGGAAGAATTCGGTCAATCATTCAAAAATATATCTGTAAAAATCGATTCCCATGATTTCTATAGCAACGATTAAGGATAAAGTTGACAATTTCTAACTCACGCACGGCTTATCCGATTGAAACGACTGAAGTGGCAATCGAAAGGGAAGGAAGTAAGCTACTTTTTTATGTGAAAATAATTTTGATTTTCCTCTGCCGTGACGACGAATAATTTGCTATTTCCGTAATGTATTGATTTGGATAGATGTGTACTATGTGTCGTGTTGTGTTGGTATGTATGTATAGTACAGGGTGTCCGAAAAGTCTTTGTATGGACAAATGCCTTTGCTATTTGTACAAATATAAACTTAATTGTCGGATTTAAAGCAAATCGTATACATTTGCATTTCTATGTGTACGGAGGTATGTCTGTATACAAGCTGTCCAAAAAGTCATTGTAGGAGCAAATACTCCTAGTAGTACCAGGATAACTGTAATTAAACCGGATTTCATGCAAAATCGATTATATTTGTTTTTATATGTGTTGTATATACCTATACAGGGTGTTCGAAAAGTCTTGGTATGGGCAAATACTTCTAATAGTACCGAAATAAACCTAATTAATTCGGATTTTAAGTAAATCGACTATATTCCTATTTAAACGTGTGGGTGTTAGTTTGAATGTATACAGGGTGTCCGAAAAGTCTTGGTATGGGATTCCTATTATTACTTAGATAAAATTTATTAGGTCGGATTTCACGCAAATCGAATACATTAGTATTAATATGTGTTTATGTTTGTATGTATGTATACAGGGTGTCCGAAAAGTTTTTCGTTGGCAAAAATAGATTCTACGTGTAGGCGTTTTTATGTTTGTAGCGATACGGTTACGAAGGGCGGCCTATTCTCCATCATCAGTCCGAAGGAGTGTGATATCTTCCTTAATATATGGCCTAGCAACACGAAATTTTCAGGGCATGACAATGATATTACCGACCTTATAGAGCCCCTCGGGGGGCGATTAGGCGGTCTATGCACCCTAGTTAGAGACCGCCTTTCAGGCCGGTCTCTATACCGCCCTGTCCGTGAAAAATGTGTGTCGGTTGCCGTCATTTTCGACATTTTCACCATCTCAATTTTTTTTCTCGAAGACGGTTAGAGGGGGAGCACTCAAATTTTCTGGGTTAATAGAGGGATAGTGCATCTAGCTTCGATAAAAAATTCAGTTGTACGGGGTGTATCGTTTCAGAGTTATTAAACGTCAAAGTTGAAATTTCCGCGATTTCGTATGATATCGATTACAGGTCGCAAAAGTTAATTAAATCGATTTAAATTTTCGGAGCTTGTAGAGGACCGGGAGCTTCAGAACCCTATTGAAACTGGCGATATTCGGAAAATGGGAAGTAATTCTTTTGAATTTTTCAGGTCGAAAAATGCAGTTTGCAGACCCCTCTTTGGCGCCAAATAACTCGGTCGCCGGAACGTCGGACGGAAAAACGTATTTGAACATAAAACTAAAGAATCTCAAATACTTTCTTTTTGCAATACATTTACCTATACCTACAACGACCGGAAATTGGAAAAATTTGGAAAAAGCTGGAAATTACGAATTTTCATGCAAATCTTTGACGGTTTTGAATTTTTTGGGGGGTCAAAATGGATCCAAATCGAAATCTCATGTGCCTTATCGGAAAGAGCTCGCCGAACTACGTTGTAAACATATTTTTTAGTTCCTTCATTCTTAATAGGAAAGGAGCAATCGATAATTAAATTTAGATTTTTTACGATTTTTTTGTCATGACATCGCTACATTCGAAACCCTCTGTATCTTTTCCTATCTTATTTCTTCCAACTTTTTCAACGCCATCCCTTGGGGATATAATCAGGCTTTAAAATAAATCCCGAACGGGTGATCCAGGACCGGATCTAGGAGGTAAAAACTCATTTTTTCTATTTTTTCAACCAAAATTCATCTTTAAATGGCATTATTATATATTATTTCTTTTATTTAACAGTTCTTTTTTGGATTATTTCCTTCCCACATCATCTGAGAATACTCCACACTAATTAAAATTACATATTTTTTCGTTAAAGTTATAAATAAAAAGGTTTTTTTGCTTCGCTGCAGGAAAAATTTTAAAAAATGCATATATTAATAGTCTGCCTTGGAAAATCAGTTGAAGCAGCCTATCTTTACGTCGAAATTAAAAAATATGACCTGTCAGAATTATGCAAAAATGTCAGTATTTTTAGTGATTTTGGAGAGATCCTGGGCCCATTTCGGCTTGGAATATACATGGAAAAGACAGAATGGACTTTATATTTTTAATTATGGTGCATTTCATTGGGGGATTTAAGCACTAAATACCAATTTTTTTTATCTTTCTGAGACCCTGCAAATGGATTTAAAAATCAGTTTATACGGAGAAATGTATTATGATATGAAGGGTCTAAATGTCGCCAAAATACCAGTTTTTCTTGCGAGAATTTTAGGGTTTCTGGACCGTTTTGGGCTTGAAAAGTACCGGGCAACGCCTCTATAGACCTTCCCGTGTGGATTACGGAACATATAACTTGAAGAATTGGGCATTCAGAACCATTTTTAACTATTTTTCGAAGACGGTCCAAAGCTGCATAGAATGGTTTTATTCCATTAGTTAGTGTACGGGGTAAATCACAATGACTGGTCTGATTTAAAATTTGCTTAGGTTTGTTATTATTTGAGAACGGCTTATCTGATTAAATCGAGTGAGGTGGCAATCGAAAAAATAACGTCTCGTCCTTTAAAACCGTATCTGTAGACAACAATTTTATATTCTTTCAGGTATTCTTGTAATTTTTGCAGTTCGGGTATGCCACTTCCTTCAACAGGAACTTCGACACTTGCGCTACTTATTAATTTCAAAGTCATCTCGGTTTGTATTTTATTTGTATCTTTTTCGACTGCCTTAAAGTTCGAGGCATTATTCTTCTTTGCAATAGCCACCACTAAAGCTCGAGGTAAACATAAATTATCCGTATTTTTAATTACAATTATACCCTTTCGTCTTGCGCATTCGTCATCAAAACTAACAATCCACGTCCTCCTGATTTTCCCATAGGCATTCTAGCGCTTGTTACCCCAAAACGAAACGTGTCTGTATCTAACCCTGACGAATTTGATTGGAAAACCCCCGCTATTACCCCAAGAATGTCATCGAGAACAATTTTGTCAGCCGGTTGAAAATTTATCCAACCTTCCCCCCTCTCAAGACTTTTTGAACTAAAACTAAAACCTACTTGATCGTTACCATTTAAATTGGACGTTGCGAGCAAAATTACGTCTGTTAGGGCATTTTTAACCCACTGAATAGGTTCAGTATGACTGGGTATCGGTTTCAGTTTAAACTCCACCACTCTACCCTGTAAATTAAAACGCCTGATGGTTTTTACAGTTTCTTTCAAGATAGTAAATTTTTCCATTTTGTTAGACATGTCTGCACTCGTCAACAGTTCAGTTTAAAATGACGTGTTTCTCCTTAATACTTCAATTTATATCCCTAATTAATAGTCAAACTATAAAAGCTGCTAGTACGCAGACACCAGGGCAGTCTAATTAAAATATTGACAAGCTATAAAAGTGTAAATAGCTTCAAAATGTATCTGAAAAAATGCTAGATTTCAACAGTCTGTTTTTGTCTTATCATACAAAAAAAAACGAAAAACTATAATAGCCTTCTTTTTATCGTTTATTATCTTTGTCTCTCTCTTTTTCTCAATAAAACTAAACACTTGGCCTGGCTGTTGGCTTTTTAAAACACTCAAACCGCAAGTGATCCTTGTGTGATACGGCAAAGCTGCTTGGCACTTTGGCTATCTCGGTCAATGGTGGCGAAACAACTGTAAAAGAAAATAGGAAATAAGAAGAAACACAATATAACGCAACGACTTTAACACCCCCAGCGAGCATATCAGCTGGTTCTCCTGCGCCGGTTATACACGATCAGCATACCTATAATGAAAATTTCGTGCTCTGGTATGGACAATACGTACAAAAACATACAGTAGTTTAAGCTTGTATTAAACGAATGTGCATCTCCAAAGCAGCATGCTTTATCAAAATAAATGAAAATTACCCCCCTACATAACTCTATCCTTCCAGACCACTCTCTATGCGTCATTTTAAACCCTCTGCCTCCACCCCCCCCTCCCTTATCCCCAAGTGGGCATGCTATATCTTAGCAAATTCAAAAGTGTTTTATTCAATTAGACACCAGGCACTACATTCACACCCTACATTACTACCTACTTATGAACTGAAAAATCAAAATCACTCCTACCCCCCGCTTCCAATACCAAAAATATTCCTCTGTAGATATCGAATCTCAAAATATTACTATCCTTACTTATTTTTACAGATTTATCTTTTAGCCAAAAAATTTGGAGCCTAAGTTTACCAAAATAAACAAAAAAAATCCCTTTTCTGATCTCTGTGGTTCTAGACCGCTTTTCTAAGTGTCAGTTATATAAACCCTTTGCCTGCACTGCCTCCAACCCCAAATGAACGCACTAAATCTGTGCATAAGCATACACTACCAGAATAACTCGAAGTGTTTTATAAGACTAGATACCAAGCACCATACCTCTCATCACTAAATATCAAGTCGAAAAAGAAGTAAAAATTAACATAATAATATGTACATTATCTTCAATTATGGAATAATTGAATAAAAAAAATCAATCTCTGATTAGATGGCCTATGTAAAATATGTACCTAGCTTTTAAATTCTCTTCTCCTGTGTGCAACGCCCTTTCTATTCTATAGGTTAACATTTATATTAGAAAGTGTCGGAAATTCTAATTTTTAAAATGCTGATAAATATGTTAAGACGGACCTATGTAATAGACAAAATACCATTCTTCACGCCTGTCAATTCTAGCTGTACCGTGTAACATACGCAAACCACACACCTTCTGATTTAGATGAATGCGGTTTAAAAACGCCTCTTATTTACCTAATAACAGTAAAAATGTAATATCCTAAAACGATAATTTAAAAAATAAACGAAATAATTCATATATCATTTCTTATACCCTGTAGTAAATGGCACAATAATTAAAACCGCATCCATCAATTAAATTTTGAAATATTCACATACAAAAATCACTTTGAAAAGCTAAAACAAGTAATAGATAATAATGAAGAAAATTAGAGTATTTCCTGTCTCGACAGGTTTTGACAAGTCCGGACAAGTTTAGCGAACTACGAAAAACTACACTAGTTAAAATCAAAATACTGTATAAAAGTATTGTTTAGGACTGTTACCTTTATTATCTTTCCCTAATCACACTGTGCTTCTTGGATATACATATATACTAGGGTATGTAATTCTACAAGAATTTTTCTAATTCCAAAAAGGATGAAAAACAAGCAAATATCTCAAAAACTGTGCCTTTTATCAAAAAAATAAAAGCAATTTTACCCCCAGCCCCCTGTCGACTTTGGCAACGCTTAAACACTTCAGGTACGTTTCAACCCCTACGTCCAAGGGTTCCATCCCTCCACATCACATATCCCCTCAGGGTATACCCGTCAACTCACATAAAGTAGACCGAGCTGTTAAAATTTAAGTCACCTACCTTATAAACCTCGCCGACTAGACACTATGCGACACAACACCTTCCACATACTGAAGAAAATTCTCACCCCGCGTCCTTATATAGTAAAAAGCTAACTGACGATGTACGAAATAGTTTAAAAGAGAGGTGGGATTCACTTTACAATACTAAATCCCCCCACTCCTTATATGAAGGAGTGGGGGGATATATATCCATCCTCTATACATTCCTCATACGTATAGAATCTTTCGATCCCGCTCAAGGAGTGGGGGGATTTATATATATCCATGCGGGATCGAAAGATTCTATACGTATGAGGAATGTATAGAGGATGGATATATATCCCCCCACTCCTTCATATAAGGAGTGGGGGGATTTAGTATTGTAAAGTGAATCCCACCTCTCTTTTAAACTATTTCGTACATCGTCAGTTGGCTTTTTACTATATAAGGACGCGGGGTGAGAATTTTCTTCAGTATGTGGAAGGTGTTGTGTCGCATAGTGTCTAGGTATAAGGTACCTAGGTGGCTTAAATTTTAATAGTTCGGTCTACTTTATGTGAGTTTACGGGTATACCCTGAGGGGATATGTGATGTGGAGGGATGGAACCCTTGGACGTAGGGGGCTGAAACGTACCTGAAGTGTTTAAGCGTTGCCAAAGTCGACAGGGGGCTGGGGGTAAAATTGCTTTTATTTTTTTGATAAAAGGTACAGTTTTTGAGATATTTGCTTGTTTTTCATCCTTTTTGGACTTAGAAAAATTCTTGTGGAATTACATACCCTAGTATATATGTATATCCAAGAAGCACAGTGTGATTAGGGAAAGATAATAAAAGGTAACAGTCCTAAACAATACTTTTTAAATATAGAGTATTTTGATTTTAACTAGTGTAGTTTTTCGTAGTTCGCCAAACTTGTCCGGACTTGTCAAAACCTGTCGAGACAGGAAAGACTCTAATTTTCTTCATTATTATCTATTACTTGTTTTAGCTATTCAAAATGATTTTTGTATGTGAATATTTCAAAATTTAATTGATGGATGCGGTTTTAATTATTGTGCCATTTACTACAGGGTATAAGAAATGATATATGAATTATTTCGTTTATTTTTTCCATAATTGAAGATAATGTACATATTATTATGTTAATTTTTACTTCTTTTTTGACTTGATTTTTTTTTGCTAAACCTGTGCTAGAAAACTATTTTTTGTAGTTTTGAGATTTAAAGGAATTTTTTAAAAATATTGTGGACATAATGAGATGCGCATGCGTTGTTACAGGCTTACAAGGCTTCTAGGAGCGGACTTTTTTAGTATGAGGTTTGTGATGAGAGCATGCAAGGAACTGAACAAACTTTAGCATGTCTCTGTGAGGGTTAGAGGGAAGGAGGAAAGGGCTGAAACTTCTATTATCGGGTTAGAGGGCGAGCTGTAACGATAAGATAAAGTAGAGTAGGTAATTCTTGCTCTGTTTTTTTGGTAAAAAAGCACCTTTTTGATGAAAATGCATGCGCTATTTGCAACAACAAATAGGGTGTTAGGAGCGAGTTTTTTAGTACCTAGGTGATTAGTGATGAGAGGTATGGTGCTTGGTATCTAGTCTTATAAAACACTTCGAGTTATTCTGGTAGTGTATGCTTATGCACAGATTTAGTGCGTTCATTTGGGGTTGGAGGCAGTGCAGGCAAAGGGTTTATATAACTGACACTTAGAAAAGCGGTCTAGAACAACAGAGATGTGAAAAGGGAATTTTTTTTTGTTTATTTTGGTAAACTTAGGCTCCAAATTTTTTGGCTAAAAGATAAATCTGTAAAAATAAGTAAGGACAGTAATATTTTGAGATTCGATATCTACAGACGAATATTTTTGGTATTGGAAGCGGGGGGTAGGAGTGATTTTGATTTTTCAGTTCATAAGTAGGTAGTAATGTACGGTGTGAATGTAGTGCCTGGTGTCTAATTGAATAAAACACTTTTAAATTTGCTAAGATATAGCATGCCCACTTGGGGATAAAGGGGGGGGGGGGTGGAGGCAGAGGGTTTAAAATGACGCATAGAGAGTGGTCTGGAAGGATAGAGTTAGGTAGGGGGGTAATTTTCATTTATTTTGATAAAGCGTGCTGCTTTGGAGATGCACATTCGTTTAATACAAGCTTAAACTACTGTTGTTTTTGTACGTATTGTCCATACCAGGGCACGAAATTTTCATTATAGGTATGCTGATCGTGTATAACCGACGCAGGAGAACCAGCTGATATGCTCGCTGGGGGTGTTAAAGTCGTTGCGTTATACTGTGTTTCTTCTTATTTCCTATTTTCTTTTACAGTTGTTTCGCCACCATTGACCGAGATAGCCAAAGTGCCAAGCAGCTTTGCCGTATCACACAAGGACCACTTGCGGTTTGAGTGTTTTAAAAAGCCAACAGCCAGGCCAAGTGTTTAGTTTTATTGAGAAAAAGAGAGAGACAAAGATAATAAACGATAAAAAGAAGGCTATTATAGTTTTTGGTTTTTTTTTTGTATGATAAGACAAAAACAGACTGTTGAAATCCAGCATTTTTTCAGATACATTTTGAAGCTATTTACACTTTTATAGCTTGTCAATACTTTAATTAGACTGTCCTGGTATCTGCGTACTAGCAGCTTTTATAGTTTGACTATTAATTAGGGATATAAATTGAAGTATTAAGGAGAAACACGTCATTTTAAACTGAACTGTTGACGAGTGCAGACATGTCTAACAAAATGGAAAAATTTACTATCTTGAAAGAAACTGTAAAAACCATCAGGCGTTTTAATTTACAGGGTAGAGTGGTGGAGTTTAAACTGAAACCGATACCCAGTCATACTGAACCTATTCAGTGGGTTAAAAATGCCCTAACAGACGTAATTTTGCTCGCAACGTCCAATTTAAATGGTAATGATCAAGTAGGTTTTAGTTTTAGTTCAAAAAGTCTTGAGCGGGGGGAAGGTTGGATAAATTTTCAACCGGCTGACAAAATTGTTCTCGATGACATTCTTGGGGTAATAGCGGGGGTTTTCCAATCAAATTCGTCAGGGTTAGATACAGACACGTTTCGTTTTGGGGTAACAAGCGTTAGAATGCCTATGGGAAAATCACGAGGACGTGGATTGTTAGTTTTGATGACGAATGCGCAAGACGAAAGGGTATAAGTGTAATTAAAAATACGGCCAATTTATGTTTACCTCGAGCTTTAGTGGTGGCTATTGCAAAGAAGAATAATGCCTCGAACTTTAAGGCAGTCGAAAAAGATACAAATAAAATACAAACCGAGATGACTTTGAAATTAATAAGTAGCGCAAGTGTCGAAGTTCCTGTTGAAGGAAGTGGCATACCCGAACTGCAAAAATTTCAAGAATACCTGAAAGAATATAAAATTGTTGTCTACAGATACGGTTTTAAAGGACGAGACGTTATTTTTGAAGGTACAACAGAGAGCCGCAAAAAATTAAATCTATTATACCATGAAGGTCATTTCAACGTCATTATTTCTCTAACAGCGGCTTTTGTATGTAATTACTACTGTGAAGAATGTCATGTCCCTTATGATCATAAGAATCACCATAGGTGTGGAGGATCTTGTCAAGCTTGCCAAAAATCTCCTTCCTGTCAATTTATACAAAAATTTAAATGTTCAGATTGTTTAAGGGTATTCAGAAACCAAAATTGTTATGATAATCACAAAAAAGCAAAGTCTTTGGGAAAATTATCCGTGTGTAAACAAATCAAATTATGTCCTGAATGTTTAAAAACTATAAAAAGGGACAGAAAACATATTTGTGGAGAAATTTTTTGCAAAATTTGTAAAAAAACATCAGCCAGGGGGGCATCAGTGTCACATGCAAGTTGATAAGAGTTCCCCAAAAATACAAGATGCATTATTTGTATTTTTTGACTTCGAAACACGACAAGAAACACTTTTAGAAAACGGTAACATTTTGCACGAAGTAAATTTGTGTGTATTTAAGCAATTTTGCAATATGTGTCGTGATAGTGAACCGTGGGTCTGCGACAGATGCGGGGTTACCACCCAAGTATTACAGGTAAACCCTTTAGACAGATTTATCGAGTATCTCTTAAATCAAAGAAGTGAATTCAAAGAAATAATTGTCATTAGCCACAACGGTGGAGGCTTTGACAATCAGTTTATCTTAAACAAATTTCTATCACAAATAGATATTGTTCCCGAAATTATCTTGCGCGGAACTAAAATTATCATGTTGCAAATTTCGAATATAAAGTTTATTGACTCTTTAAATTATTTTCCCATGCCCTTGTCAAAATTGCCAAAGGCCTTTGGGTTAACGGAAATAAAGAAGGGGTACTTTCCGCATTTGTTCAACAAAAAAGAAAACGAAAATTATGTCGGGTCCTTGCCATTAATAGACTATTACTCACCGGATAGCATGAAAGAAGAGGAACGTGAAAATTTTGTGAAATGGTATGAGGAGCAGCTCTCAAGTAATGTGATTTTCAATTTTAAACAAGAATTAATATATTATTGTAAAAGTGACACAACCATATTATTTGAAAGTTGTAAAGTTTTTCAACAGCAAATGATTGACACAGTCAATGTTTGTCCCTTTACTGAAGCGACAACTATTGCATCCGCGTGCAATAAGCTGTTTCGCCGTAACTTTCTAAAACCCAACACTATTGGCATTATTCCAAAAAACGGGTATCGATTCGCAGATAACCAATCAAAAATTGCTCTCCAATGGCTTTTGTGGTTAGAAAAAACATACAAAAATATTAAACATACCGGAAATGGTCGAGAAATGGTGTTAAATGGTGTCAAAGTAGACGGATTTTGCCCAGAAACAAAAAAAGTATTTCAGTTTCACGGGTGCTACTGGCATGGGTGTCCAAAATGTTTTAAATACCACAGAAGTGAGCCCTTGCATGATAATCCTACAGAAACTCTCAATCATAGATATGAGACTACCGTGGCCAAAACTGAAAGGCTTAGAAGGTTTGGTTAGGTTGGGTTGGGTAGTAGAAAAGTGGGAATGTGATTTTAGAAAAGAAGTTTTAGAGAACCCTGAAATACGGTTATTTTCCGAAAATTCACCTTTGTTTGCGCTACCCCCTCTAAACCCGCGAGATGCGTTTTACGGTGGCCGTACGGGAAATTATAAAACATATTACGAAATTGGATCCGGAGAAAAAACTAGTACGGGTAGACCACCTAATCGCCCCCTGAGGGGGCTCTATAAGGTCGGTAATATCATCATTGTCATGCCCTGAAAATTTCGTGTTTCTAGGCCACGTATTAAGGAAGATATCACACTCCTACGGACTGATGATGCAGAATAGACCGCCCTTCGTAACCATGTCGCTACACACATACAAACACCACATAGAATCTACTTTTGCCAAAAAAAACTTTTCGGACACCCTGTCTACATACATACATACAAACATAAACACATATTAATACAAATGTATTCGATTTGCGTGAAATCCGACCTAATAAAGTTTATCTAAGTAATAATAGGAGTATTTGCCCATACCAAGACTTTTTGGACACCCTGTATACATTCAAACTAACACCCACACGTTTAAATAGGAATATAGTCCATTTACTTAAAATCCGGATTAAGTAGGTTTATCTAGGTATTAGTACAAGGATTTGCCCATACCAAGACTTTTCGGACACCCTGTATACACACATACAAACATAAACACATATTAATACAAATATATTCGATTGGCGTGAAATCCGACCTAATAAAGTTCATCTAAGTAATAATAGGAGTATTTGCCCATACCAACACTTTTTGGACACCCTGTATACATTCAAACTAACACCCAAACGTTTAAATAGGAATATAGTCGATTTACTTAAAATCTGAATTAAGTAGGTTTATCTCGGTACTAGTAGAAGTATTTGCCCATACCAAGTCTTTTCCGACACCCTGTATACGTATATACAACACATATAAAAACAAATATAATCGATTGGCATGAAATCCGGTTTAATTACATTTATCCTGGTACTACTAGGAGTATTTGCTCAAACCAACACTAATTGGACAGCCTGTATACAGACATATATTTCCGTACACATAGAAATGCAAATATATACGATTTGCTTTAAATCCGACAATTAAGTTTATAGTTGTACAAATAGCAAAGGAATTTGTCCATACAAAGACTTTTCGGACATCCTGTACTGTACATACATACAAACACAACAAACACTACACAGTAATTTAAATATTTTATATTTTTATATTTTTGCGATTGAAAACCGGCTCAATTACGTTTATATTCGTACTAATTGCAAAGATGTTTGCGCATACAAAGACATTTTGGACATTCTGTATACATACCAACATATAAACAGCCACACAAAGGAATAAAACATTTACGTTTTCCTTGAAATAAGACTCATTTAAGTTTTTCTTCGTTCTAATGACAAAGATATTTGCGCATACAAAGACTTTTTGGACTTTCTGTATAAATACAAACATAAACAACCACACAAAGGAATAAAAAATTTACGATTTCCTTGAAATAAGGCTCAATTATTCTTCTCTTCTTGCTAATGACAAAGATATTTGCGCATACAAATACTTTTCGGAAACCCTGTAGACATATGTACAACCATTCACATGCCCGAAAGGTATAAAATGTGTTTTCGCATCGTTCTGGTTACTTTAAAACGATCCGAATCAAGTCATTTCCCTAAAATTAATTTAAAATGATTCAATAATAATTAATATATTGTCCCAAAGGTATACACGCTCATGGTCAGAAAATAAAATGCATATTTCTGGATTTTTTCGAAGCCACTGAGCTCCATATTAGAATCTTCAATGATGCTTTGTAGCGTCATAGGAAAATCGATTAAAATGGTATTTAATCGGTATATTATGAAATGAAATGTCTTTCTACTGAAAGTATAAGGTCCCTAATTCCCTTGCCCGGTAAATTTCAAGCCGAAGTTGGTCCAGACTGTTTCCAATCTCCCAAGAAAAACTGGCATTTTTGCGACATTTAGACACATATTTTAATACGTTTTTCCGTATAAAACTGATTTTGACATGCATTTGCATGGTCTGAGAAAAATTTAAAAAATTCGTATTTAATGCTTAAATCGTCCAATGAAATGTATTGTAACTAAAAATATAAAGTCCGTTTTACCTTTGCCATGTATATTTCAAGCCGAAATCGGTCCAGGAAGCTTCCAATATCGCTACAAAAACTGTTATTTTCATGACATTTTGACAGGTCATATTTTAATTTCGATGTAAAGAGGGTCAGGTTCATTTGTTTTTTCAAGGCACGGCTTTTAATATATGTACTTTTTAAAATTTTTCCTGCACCGATGCAAAAAAAGGTATTTATTTATAACTTTAACGAAAAAATATGGAATTTTAATTAGTTAGAAGTGTTCTCAGATGATAAGGGATGAAAATAAACCAAAAAAGAACTGTTAAATCGGAGAAATAATATATAATAATGCCTTCTAAAGATGCATTTTGATGAAAAAAAACAGAAAAAATGAGTTTTTACCCCCTAAATCCGGTCCAGGATCACCCATTCGGGATTTGTTTTAAAGCCTGATTATATCCCCACGGGATAGCGTTGAAAAAGTTGGAAGAAATTAGATAGGAAAAGATACAGAGTGATTCAAATGTAGAGATGTCATGAAAAAAAATCGTAAAAAATCTAAATTTAATTAACGATTGTTCCTTTCCTATTAAGAATGAAGGAACCAAAAAATACCTTTATAACGTAGTTCGGCGAGGTCTTTCCGATAAGGTACATGGGATTTCGATTTGAATCCATTTTGACCCCCAAAAAAATTGACAACCGTCAAAGATTTGCATGAAAATTCGTAATTTCCAGTTTTTCCCAAACTTTTCCAATTTCCAGTCGTTTTAGGTATAGGTAAATGTATTGCAAAAATAAAGTTTTTGAGATTCTTTAGTTTTATGTTCAAATAGGTTTTTCTGTACGACGTTCCGTTAGTTATTCAGTGCCAAAGTGGGGTCTGCAAACGGCATTTTTCGACATAAAAAAATTCAAAAGAATTACTTCCCATTTTCCGAATACCGCCAGTTTCAAAAGGGTTCGGAACACCCCGGTCTTCTACAACCTCTGAAAATTTAAATCGATTTAATTCACTTTTGCGACCTGTAATCGATTTCAACGGAAATCGCTGAAATTTCGAATTTGACGTTTAATAACTCCGAAACGGAACACCCTGTATAACTGAATTTTTTACCGAAGCTAGCCGCACTATCCCTCTATTAACCCAGAAAATTTGGTTGCTCCCCCTCTAACTGTTTTCGGGAAAAAAATTGAAGAGGTGAAAATGTCGAAACGGACAACAGACGGCCATACATACACACATTTTTCTGACCAACGGCTCGGTATAGAGACCGAGCCTGAAAGGCGGTCTCTAACTAGTACGGGTAGACCGCCTATAAGGTCGGTAATATCATTACCGTCTATAAGGTCGGTAATATCATCATTGTCATGCCCTGAAAGTTTCGTGTTTCTGGGCCATGTATTAAGGAAGAAATCACACTCCTACGGACTGATGATGCAGAATAGACCGCCCTTCGTAACCATGTCACTACACACATACAAACACCACACATAGAATCTACTTTTGCAAAAAAAAACTTTGCGGACACCCTGTATACATACATACAAACATAAACACATATTAATACAAATATATTCGATTGGCGTGAAATCCGACCTAATAAATTTCATCTAAGTAATAATAGGAGTATTTGCCCATACCAAGACTTTTTGGACACCCTGTATACACACATACAAACATAAACACATATTAATACAAATATATTCGATTGGCGTGAAATCCGACCTAATAAATTTCATCTAAGTAATAATAGGAGTATTTGCCCATACCAAGACTTTTTGGACACCCTGTATACATTCAAACTAACACCCAAACGTTTAAATAGGAATATAGTCGATTTACTTAAAATCTGAATTAAGTAGGTTTATCTCGGTACTAGTAGAAGTATTTGCCCATACCAAGACTTTTCGGATACCCTGTATACATACATACAAACATAAACACATATTAATACAAATATATTCGATTTGTTTGAAATTCGACCTAATAAAGTTTATCTAAATAATAGGAGTATTTGCTCATACAAGACTTTTTGGACACCCTGTATACATTCAAACTAACACCCACACGTTTAAATAGGAATATAGTCGATTTACTTAAAATCCGAATTAATTAGGTTTATCTCGGTTGTAGTAGAAGTATTTGCCCATACCAAGACTTTTTGGATACCCTGTATACATACATACAAACATAAACACATATTAATACAAATATATTCGATTTGCTTGAAATTCGACCTAATAAAGTTTATCTAAATAATAATAGGAGTATTTGCTCATACAAGACTTTTTGGACACCCTGTATACATTCAAACTAACACCCACACGTTTAAATAGGAATATAGTCGATTTACTTAAAATCCGAATTAATTAGGTTTATCTCGGTTGTAGTAGAAGTATTTGCCCATACCAAGACTTTTCGGACACCCTGTATACGTATATACAACACATATAAAAACAAATATAATCGATTTGCATGAAATCCGGTTTAATTACATTTATCCTGGTAGTACTAGGAGTATTTGCTCAAACCAACACTTATTGGACAGCCTGTATACAGACATATATTTCCGTACACATAGAAATGCAAATATATACGATTTGCTTTAAATCCGACAAATAAGTTTATAGTTGTACAAATAGCAAAGGAATTTGTCAATACAAAGACTTTTCGGACATCCTGTACTGTACAGGGTGTCCCATTTTGGGTACTTTTGCGGGGTATCTCCGTTAATTTTATAGATAGAAAGTTGCGGTTTTCGCGACAGTGTGCTACTTTTTCGTAAAACTAAAGATGCCGTTAACAAAATGTTCATAGCCCTTTTAGTTTTTAAGATACAGGGCATTTTTGAAAATGTTGCATTTTGGGACCCCCTCATATCTCCGTTATCCTTCAACTTATCGAAAAGGTAAAATAACATTCTTATAGATTTTTTTCCGTAGAATGCAGTGGTGTAGATAATTTTTGTTACATATTTACTATTTTTGAGTTATAAACCAAACTTATGTTTTTTTAAATGGAACACCCTGTATATTTATAGATTATAAAATTTGTCTTTTTTTACCTTTTCAAAAATATGTAATAGTATGCACTTTTTCTCAGAAACACGCAAATAAATGGCAATTTTCTAAAATTAAATGCATAATTTAATAGTAGGCCATGAATAACAATAATAAACAAGTGAAAATTACATATTACTAACGAAGAATTGGATAGCTTGCATATACCTAGGTATCTTTTTATAAAAGCATAACATTTTCGAAAATACCTATAGACTTTTTTTATAACAGTATGTTTGTAACAACAGTTTTGTAGCATAAAGTAACAATATTACAAACACAAAAAAAAAAGAAATGTTTAAAGGTGATGTTGAAAATGACCACCATTTTCTCTAAAGCAAACTTGCCACATCTTGGTAATAACTTTCCTCAGAGATGGATAGGTACCAACACTACCAACGGACCTGTTAGATGACCTCCACGATCTCCAGATCTCTCACTTTTAGATTTTCTTATGGGGCTATATACAAAATGAAGTATATAAAACACGATATGACAGCATAGCAGAACTTCGAGAGGCTATTCATTTAGCCTTTCGAAATCTGCGAAGGAGACCAATGGTTCTTTTTAATGCTATTCAAAAAATTAAAAAGATGTGCCAAGTTTGCATTAGAGAAAATGGTGGTCATTTTCAACGTCACCTTTAAATATTTGTTTTTCGTTTTTTTAATAATGTTCTTTTTTTTGTGTTTGTAATATTGTTACTCTATGCTACAAAACTGTTGTTACAAACTTACTGTTATAAAAAAAGTCTATAGGTATTTTTGAAAATGTTATGCTTTTATAAAAAGATACCTAGGTATATGCAAGCTATCCAATTCTTCGTTAGTAATATGTAACTTTCAATTGTTTATTATTGTTATTCATGGCCTACTATTAAATTATGCATTTAATTTTACAAAATTTCCATTTATTTGCGTGTTTCTGAGAAAAAGTGCATATTATTATATATTTTTGAAAAGGTAAAAAAAATACAAATTTTATAGTCTATAAATATACAGGGTGTTCCATTTAAAAAAACATAAGTTTGGTTTATAACTCAAAAATAGTAAATATGTAGCAAAAATTATCTGCACCACTGCATTCTACGGAAAAACATCTATAAGAATGTTATTTTACCTTTTCGATAAGTTGAAGGATAACGGAGATACGAGGGGGTCAAAAAATGCAACATTTTCAAAAATGCCATGTATCTTAAAAACTAAAAGGGCTATGAAAATTTTGTTAACGGCATCTTTAGTTTTACGAAAAAGTAGCACACTGTCGCGAAAGCCGCAACTTTCTATCTATAAAAATAGTGACATGACCCTGTACATATATACAAACACAACAAACACGACACAGTAATTTAAATATTTTATATTTTCATATTCTTGCGATTGAAAACCGGCTCAATTACGTTTATATTCCTACTAATTGCAAAGATGTTTGCGCATACAAAGACATTTTAGACAGTCTGTATACATACCAACATATAAACAGCCGCACAAAGGAATAAAAAATTTACGTTTTCCTTGAAATAAGACTCATTTAAGTTTTTCTTCTTTCTAATGACAAAGATATTTGCGCATACAAAGACTTTTTGGACATTCTGTATACATACAAACATAAACAACCACACAAAGGAATAAAAAATTTACGATTTCCTTGAAATAAGGCTCAATTATTCTTCTCTTCTTGCTAATGACAAAGATATTTGCGCATACAAATACTTTTAGGACACCCTGTAGACATATGTACAACCATTCACATGCCCGAAAGGTTGGGTGTGTTTTCGAATCGTTCTGGTTACTTTAAAACGATCCGAATCAAGTCATTTCCCTAAAATTAAATTAAAATGATTCAATAATAATTAATATATTGTCCCAAAGGTATACACGCTCATGGTTAGAAAATAAAATCCATATTTCTGGATTTTTTCGAAGCCACTGAGCTCCATATTAGAACCTTCAATGATGCTTTGTAGCGTCATAGGAAAATCGATTAAAATGGTATTTAATCGGTATATTATGAAATGAAATGTCTTTCTACTGAAAGTAAAATGTCCCTAATTCCCTTGCCCGGTAAATTTCAAGCCGAAGTTGGTCCAGACTGTTTCCAATCTCCCAAGAAATACTGGCATTTTTGCGACATTTAGACACATATTTTAATACGTGTTTCCGTATAAAACTGATTTTGACGTGCATTTGCATGGTCTGTGAAAAATTTAAAAAATTCGTATTTAATGCTTAAATCGTCCAATGAAATGTATTGTAACTAAAAATATAAAGTACGTTTTACCTTTGCCATGTACATTTCAAGCCGAAATCGGTCCAGGAACCTTCCAATATCGCTACAAAAACTGTTATTTTCATGACATTTTGACAGGTCATATTTTAATTTCGATGTAAAGAGGGTCAGTTTCATTTGTTTTTTTTCAAGGCATGTCTTTTAATTATGTACTTTTTAAAATTTTTCCTGCACCGATGCAAAAAAAGGTATTTATTTATAACTTTAACGAAAAAATATGGAATTTTAATTAGTTAGAAGTGTTCTCAGATGATAAGGGATGAAAATAAACCAAAAAAGAACTGTTAAATCGGAGAAATAATATATAATAATGCCTTTTAAAGATGAATTTTGATGGAAAAAAACAGAAAAAATGAGTTTTTACCCCCTAAATCCGGTCCAGGATCACCCATTCGGGATTTGTTTTAAAGCCTGATTATATCCCCACGGGATAGCGTTGAAAAAGTTGGAAGAAATTAGATAGGAAAGATACAGAGTGATTCAAATGTAGAGATGTCATAAAAAAAATCGTAAAAAATCTAAATTTAATTATCGATTGCTCCTTTCCTATTAAGAATGGAGGAACCAAAAAATATGGAAACTACGTATTTCGGCGAGCTCTTTTCGATAAGGCACATGGGATTTCGATTTGAATCCATTTTGACCCCCAAAATAATTGACAACCGTCAAAAATTTGCATGAAATATCGTAATTTCCAGTTTTTCCCAAATTTTTCCAATTTTCAGTCGTTTTAGGTATAGGTAAATGTATTGCAAAAAGAAAGTATTTGAGATTCTTTAGTTTTATGTTCAAATACGTTTTTCTGTCCGATGTTCCGGTTTCGACTTATTCAGTGCCAAAGTGGGGTCTACATAAAAATATTCAAAAAAATTACTTCCCATTTTCCGAACATCGCCAGTTTCAATAGGGTTCGGAACCCTCCGGTCTTCTACAACCTCTGAAAATTTAAATCGATTTAATTCACTTTTGCGACCTGTAATCGATTTCAACGGAAATCGCTGAAATTTCGACTTTGACGTTTCATAACTCCGAAACGGAACACTCTGTATAACTGAATTTTTTACAGAAGCTAGCCGCACTATCCCTCTATTAACCCAGAAAATTTGGTTGCCCCACCTCCAACCGTTTTCGAGAAAAAAAATTGAAGAGGTGAAAATGTCGAAACGGACGACAACATACATACGGCCATACACACACACACATTTTCTGACCAACGGCTCGGTATATAGACCGCTTTCGCGGTCTATAACTAGGGTACATAGACCGCCGAATCGCCCCCCGAGGGGGCTCTATAATGTCGGTAATATCATCATTGTCATGCCCTGAAAGGGGGCTCCATAATGTCGGTAATATCATCATTGTCATGCCCTGAAAGTTTCGTGTTTCTAGAGCATGTATTAAGGAAGATATCACACTCCTTCGGACTGATGATGTAGAATAGACCGCCCTTCGTAACCGTGTAGCTACACACATACAAACACCACACGTAGAAACTATTTTTGCCAACAAAAGCTTTTCGGACACCCTGTATACATACATACAAACATAAACACATATTAATACAAATGTATTCGATTTGCGTGAAATCCGACCTAATAAATTTTATCTAAGTAATAATAGGAGTATTTGCCCATACCAAGACTTTTTGGACACCCTGTATACATTCAATCCAACACCCACACGTTTAAATGGGAATATAGTCGATTTACTTAAAATCCGAATTAAGTAGGTTTATCTCGATACTAGTAGAAGTATTTGCCCATACCAAGGCTTTTCGGACACCCTGCATACATACATACAAACATAAACACATATTAATACAAATATATTCGATTTGCGTGAAATCCGACCTAATAAAGTTTATCTAAGTAATAATAGGAGTATTTGCCCATACCAAGACTTTTTGGACACCCTGTATACATTCAAACTAACACCCATACGTTTAAATAGGAATATAGTCGATTTACTTAAAATCCGAATTAAGTAGGTTATCTCGGTACTAGTAGAAGTATTTGCTCATACCAAGACTTTTCGGGCACCCTGTAGACATGCATACAAACAAACACATATTAATACAAATATATTCGATTTGCGTGAAATCCGACCTAATAAAGTTTATCTAAGTAATAATAGGAGTATTTGCCCATTCCAAGACTTTTTGGACACCCTGTATACATTCACACTAACACTAACACGTTTAAATAGGAATATAGTCGATGTGCTTAAAATCTTAATTAGTTAAGTTTATCTTGTTACTAGTAGAAGTATTTGCCCATACTAAGACTTTTAGGACACCCTGTATACAAACATATAAATCCGTACACATATAAATGCAAATATATACCTACGATTTGCTTTAAATCCGACAATTGAGTTACTATTTGTACAAAAGCCAAAGGTATTTGCCCATTCAAAGACTTTTCGGACACCCTGTACCTATACATATATAAAAACACAACACAACACGACACATAGTAAATTAAATATTTTCGATTTTCTTGAAAACCGGCTCAATTAATTTTATCTTCGTACTAATGGCAAAGATATTTCCGCATACAAAGACTTTTTGGACACCCTGTAGACACATATACAATCATGCACATGCCGCAAGGTATAAAATGTATTTTCGAATCGTTCTGGTTACTTTAAAACGATCCGAATCAAGTCATTTCCCTAAAATTAAATTAAAATTATTCAATAATAATTAAAATATTGCCCCAAAGGTATACACGCTCATGGTTAGAAAATAAAATGCATATTATATTTGGATTGTTTCGATGCCACTGAGCGCAATATTAGAATCTTCAATGATGTCTTGTAGCGTCATCGGAAAGTCGATAAAATTGGTTTTTAAAGCCAAATTTATCAAATGAAATGTCTTTCTACCGAAAGTATAAGGTCCCTAAATCCCTTGCCCGGTAAATTTGAAGCCGAAGTTGGTCCAGAGTCGTTCCTATTTCGCATCAAAATGCTGACGTTTTAGCCAAATTGTGACATTTCATACATTATAATAATTAAATTAATACATTTTCCCGTATAGAAATTGATTTTTATAATGCAACGTAGGGTCAACAAAAATTTCAAAAAAATGATATTTAATGCCCATCTCGTGCTACGAAATGGTCAGGAATAGATAAAAAACGTCCATTCTATCAATTCCATGTATATTCCAAGCCGAAACTGGCTCAGGATCTTTAAAATATCGCTAGGAAAACTGGATATTTTGACAGCTCATATTTAACTTCGATCTAAAGCGTCACCAGTTCAATTGTTTATTTTTTCATGGCATGGTTTAACATTCGCAGTGTTTAAAATTTTTCCTGTGCCGAAGGAAGAAAACCTATTTATTTATAACTTTAACGCAAAAATATGGAGTTTTAATTAGTTAGCAGTGTTCTCAGATGATGACGGAAGAAAACTAGATTGGATAGACCGCCTAATCGCCCCCCGAGGGGGCTCTATAAGGTCGGTAATATCATCATTGTCACGCCCTGAAAATTTCGTGTTGCTAGGCCATGTATTAAGGAAGATATCACACTCCTTCGGACTGATGATGGAGAATAGACCGCCCTTCGTAACCGTATCGCTATATACATACAAACACCTACACGTAGAAACTATTTTTGCCAACAAAAAGACTTTTCGGACACAATACAAATATATTCGATTTGCGTGAAATCCGACCTAATAAATTTCATCCAAGTAGGTAATAATAGGAGTATTTGCCCATACCAAGACTTTTCGGATACCCTGTATACATACATACAAACATAAACACATATTAATACAAATATATTCGATTTGTTTGAAATTCGACCTAATAAAGTTTATCTAAATAATAATAGGAGTATTTGCTCATACAAGACTTTTTGTACACCCTGTATACATTCAAACTAACACCCACACGTTTAAATAGGAATATAGTCGATTTACTTAAAATCCGAATTAATTAGGTTTATCTCGGTTGTAGTAGAAGTATTTGCCCATACCAAGACTTTTCGGACACCCTGTATACGTATATACAACACATATAAAAACAAATATAATCGATTTGCATGAAATCCGGTTTAATTACATTTATCCTGGTACTACTAGGAGTATTTGCTCAAACCAACACTTATTGGACAATCTGTATACAGACATATATTTCCGTACACATAGAAATGCAAATATATACGATTTGCTTTAAATCCGACAATTAAGTTTAAAGTTGTACAAATAGCATACAAAGACTTTTCGGACATCCTGTACTGTACATACATACAAACACAACAAACACGACACAGTAATTTTAATATTTTATATTTTTATATTTTTGCGATTGAAAACCGGCTCAGTTACGTTTATATTCGTACTAATTGCAAAGATGTTTGCGCATACAAAGACATTTTGGACATTCTGTATACATACCAACATATAAACAGCCACACAAAGGAATAAAAAATTTACGTTTTCCTTGAAATAAGACTCATTTAAGTTTTTCTTCGTTCTAATGACAAAGATATTTGCGCATACAAAGACTTTTTGGACATTCTGTATACATACAAACATAAACAACCACCCAAAGGAATACAAAATTTACGATTTCCTTGAAATAAGGCTCAATTATTCTTCTCTTCTTGCTAATGACAAAGATATTTGCGCATACAAATACTTTTCGGAAACCCTGTAGACATATGTACAACCATTCACATGCCCGAAAGGTATAAAATGTGTTTTCGCATCGTTCTGGTTACTTTAAAACGATCCGAATCAAGTCATTTCCCTAAAATTAAATTAAAATGATACAATAATAATTAATATATTGTCCCAAAGGTATACACGCTCATGGTTAGAAAATAAAATGCATATTTCTGGATTTTTTCGAAGCCACTGAGCTCCATATTAGAATCTTCAATGATGCTTTGTAGCGTCATAGGAAAATCGATTAAAATGGTATTTAATCGGTATATTATGAAATGAAATGTCTTTCTACTGAAAGTATAAGGTCCCTAATTCCCTTGCCCGGTAAATTTCAAGCCGAAGTTGGTCCAGACGTTTCCAATCTCCCAAGAAAAACTGGCATTTTTGCGACATTTAGACACATATTTTAATACGTTTTTCCGTATAAAACTGATTTTGACATGCATTTGCATGGTCTGATAAAAATTTAAAAAATTCGTATTTAATGCTTAAATCGTCCAATGAAATGTATTGTAACTAAAAATATAAAGTCCGTTTTACCTTTGCCATGTATATTTCAAGCCGAAATCGGTCCAGGAAGCTTCCAATATCGCTACAAAAACTGTTATTTTCATGACAATTTGACAGGTCATATTTTAATTTCGATGTAAAGAGGGTCAGTTTCATTTGTTTTTTCAAGGCACGGCTTTTATATATGCACTTTTTAAAATTTTTCCTGCACCGATGCAAAAAAAGGTATTTATTTATAACTTTAACGAAAAAATATGGAATTTTAATTAGTTAGAAGTGTTCTCAGATGATAAGGGATGAAAATAAACCAAAAAGGAACTGTTAAATCGGAGAAATAATATATAATAATGCCTTTTAAAGATGAATTTTGATGGAAAAAACAGAAAAAATGAGTTTTTACCCCCTAAATCCGGCCCAGGATCACCCATTCGGGATTCATTTTAAAGCCTGATTATATCCCCAAGGGATAGCGTTGAAAAAGTTAGAAGAAATTAGATAGGAAAAAATACAGAGTGATTCGAATGTAGAGATGTCATGAAAAAAAATGGTCAAAAATCGAAATTTAATTATCAATTGCTCCTTTCCTATTACGAATGAAGGAACCAAACAATATGAAAACTACGTATTTCGGCGAGCTCTTTCCGATAAGGCACATGAGATTTCGATTTGAGTCCATTTTGAACCCCCAAAAATTCAAAACCGTCAAACATTTGCATGAAAATTCGTAATTTCCAGTTTTTCCCAAATTTTTCCAATTTCCAGTCGTTTTAGGTATAGGTAAATGTATTGCAAAAAGAAAGTATTTAAGATTCTTTAGTTTTATGTTCAAATACGTTTTTCTGTCCGAAGCTCCGGCTTCGACATATTCAGTGCCAAAGTGGGGTCTACAAACAGCATTTTTCGACATAAAAAAATTCAAAAGAATTACTTCCCATTTTCCGAACACCGCCAGTTTCAATAGGGTTCTGAAGCTCCCGGTCCTCTACAACCCATAAAAATTTAAATCGATTTAATTAAGTTTTGCGACCTGTACCCGATTTCAACGGAAATCGCTGAAATTTCGACTTTGACGTTTTATAACTCCGAAACGAAACACCCTGTATAACTGAATTTTTTACCGAAGCTAGTCACACTATCCCTCTATTAACCCAGAAAATTTGAACGTTCTACTTGCAGCCATCTCGGAGAAAAAAAAATGAGATTGTGGAAAAACCCGATTCCCCAACCAACGAACATTTTTCTGAACAAGGGCTTGGTACAGAGACCGGCCTGAAAGGCGGTCTCTAACTAGTACGGGTAGACCGCCTAATCGCCCCCCCGAGGGGGCTCTATAAGGTCGGTAATATCATCATTGTCATGCCCTGAAAATTTCGTGTTTCTAGGCCATGTATTAAGGAAGATATCACACTCCTACGGACTGATGATGCAGAATAGACCGCCCTTCGTAACCATGTCGCTACACACATACAAACACCACACATAGAATCTACTTTTGCCAAAAGAAACTTTTCGGACACCCTGTATACATACATACAAACATAAAAACATATTAATACAAATGTATTCGATTTGCGTGAAATCCGACCTAATAAAGTTTATCTAAGTAATAATAGGACGTATATACAACACATATAAAAACAAATATAATCGATTTGCATGAAATCCGGTTTAATTACATTTATCCTGGTACAACTAGGAGTATTTGCTCAAACCAACACTTATTGGACAGCCTGTATACAGACATATATTTCCATACACATAGAAATGCAAATATATACGATTTGCTTTCCAATCCGTTTCAATAATTAAAATCGGACGATCCATAGAGCATCCAGACCTGTTGCAAAATAGTGTGCCTAGAAATTAAAATGACGATTGTGGAAAAACTAATCGTCGGACAGCGTCGGGGTTTTGCACACATAAAGTAGCTATAAATTACTACTTTTTCCCAAATTTTGAGCCATCTGCGTTAAAAAATGGCCGATTTATGAATTTAAAACAAAAACTCTTAATTTTCCGGTTTTTCCGGATTTTCTCCGTTGCTACTTATCCTCTCGGGACGCTCGACCTCTCATTTTGTTCGTATTTTTATTCTCTATAAATCGTCCATTGACATCATTAAGATTGCTTCATTACTTTCCATTTTATAAGCAAAAAACTAAAAAAATCACATGTTTTTGCTTAAAAATGTTTATAACAAATTAATGGCAACAATTTCAGAGTTGGATTTATAACAGGAATCATCTACGGATCGTCTTTCAGATGATGGCACAGGCGGTTTTCCAATAAGATTAATGTCACGACAAATCGCTCTATTGCTTGGCCTAGTTGGGTACTCTACAATCATCTTAGTGATGAAATATTCAGTTTTGAAATTAGCGAAAAAAAGTTAATTTTTTGGGCCGCTTCACCTGAGATGTGAAAAATTATACATAAAGAGCATGGTTATTAAAACTTGATGTAAAACAATATAGGGTGGCTCAAGAATCTAAAAGTCACAATTTAAAATTAAATTTTTAAGCCACCCTGTATGCCCTAGATAAAATTTTTGAATAATCGTGCTCTTTTTTACAATGTAAAACTTTCTATGACGATACTTTTTTGCTTGCTATGGTATATTTGCTATGGCATGTACAATATTGTTCTCAGATTCGCGATTTTTTTTATCCTATATAATTAATAGCGAAACTCCTACACTTCTTCATTTTGAAGAGGAATAATGGAAGAAGCTTTAGCAAAAAATTAACATGTACAGGATGTTCCGTTAAAAAAATATACGTCAAAGTCGAAATTTTCGCGATTTCGGTTGAAATTGCATAAAAGTCACAATAGTGGATTAAACCGTTTTAAATTTTCGAAGGTGTTAGAAGACCTAAGGTTACAAAATTTTGTTAACATTGGTTAGGATAGAAAAATTGGAAGTAATTTTTTTTTTAATTTTTTAAAGTTGAAAATGTCATTTGCAGACCCCTCTTTGGTACTAAATAACTCGAAAACGAAACGTCGGACAGAAAAACGGATTTAAACGTAAAACTTCAAAATATCAAATACTTTCTTTTTGCAATACATTTACCTATACCTAAAACGACTAGAAATAGGATAAATTTTGGAAAAACTGGAAATTTAGATTGTTGACCCATATTTTTTACGGTTTTTAATTTTTTCGTGGTCAAAATGGATCCAAATCAAAATCCCATACACCTAGCCGGAAAGAGCTTATCAAAATACGTTGATTTCATATTTTTTAGTTTCTTCGTTCCTTATAGGAATAGAGCAATCGACGATTTAATTTCGATGTTTAGATTTTTTGCCCTCGACATCGGTACATTTGAATCACTCTGTATTTTTTCTACATACATTTTTGACAATTTATTAAACGCTATCTTATAGAGTGATAATCAAGCTTTAAAATGAATCCTAAACCGGTCATCCAGGAGCTTATTTAGAGGGCAAAAATTGAACTTTTTTGATTTTTTCCAACAAATCCTATTTTTAACCGGCATTATTATATACTTCATTTCTAATTAAGTGGTTCTTTCTGGGATTATTATATGAGATGAATATCTAAGAATACCTCGGAATGATTTAAACCACATCTCGGAGAATTTTTTTTCAGATTTCCAATTTTAAATCTGACCCGTCATTGTGATATACACCGTATACTACCTAATGGAATACCCTCTCTATGATGTTTTGCCGCGTCATCAAAAAATTATTAAAATTGATATTTAATGACTAATTCTTCAAATTATATGTTCCGAAATTCACACGGGAATGTCTCTGGAGGCGTTGCCCGGTATTTGTCAAGCCGAAAACGGTTCAGAAACCCTAAAATCTCGCAAGGAAAACTGACATTTTTGCGACATTTCGACCCTTCATATTTTAATACATTTCTCCGTATGAAACTGATTTTGACATGCATTTGCATGGTCTGAGAAAAATTAAAAAAATTCGTATTTAATGCTTAAATCGTCCAATGAAATGTATTGTAAATAAAAATATAAAGACCATTTTACCTTTGCCATGTATATTTCAAGCCGAAATCGGTTCAGGAAGCTTCCAATATCGCTACAAAAACTGTTATTTTCATGACATTTTGACAGGTCATATTTTAATTTCGATGTAAATTAATGTTCAATTGTTTTGTCAAGGCACGGCTTTTATATATGCACTTTTTAAAATTTTTCCTGCAGCGATGCAAAAAAAGGTATTTATTTATAACTTTAACGAAAAAATATGGAGTTTTAATTAGTTAGGAGTGTTCTTAGATGATCAGGGAAGAAAATAAACCAAAAAAGAATCGTTAAATAAGCGAAATAATATATAATAATGCCTTTTAAATATGAATTTTGATGGAAAAAAACAGAAAAAATGAGTTTTTACCCCCTAAATCAGGCCCTGGATAACCCATTCGGGATTCATTTTAAAGCCCGATTATATCCCCAACGGATAGCGTTGAAAAAGTTAGAAGAAACTAGATAGAAAAAAATACAGAGTGATTCGAATGTAGAGATGTCATGAAAAAAAATGGTCAAAAATCGAAATTTAATTATCAATTGCTCCTTTCCTATTACGAATGAAGGAACCAAAAAATACGTTTATAACGTAGTTCGGCGAGGTCTTTCCGATAAGGTACATGGGATTTCGATTTGAATCCATTTTGAACCCCAAAAAAATTGACAACCGTCAAAAATTTGCATGAAAAATCGTAATTTCCACTTTTTCCCAAATTTTTCCAATTTGCAGTCGTTCTAGGTATAGGTAAATGTATTGCAAAAAGAAAGTATTTGAGATTCTTTAGTTTTAAGTTCAAATAAGTTTTTCTGTCCGAGGTTCCGGCGACCGAGTTATTTGGTGCCAAAGAGGAGTCTGCAAACTGCATTTTTCGACATAAAAAAATTCAAAAGAATTACTTCCCATTTTCCGAATATCGCCAGTTTCAATAGGGTTCTGAAGCTCCCGGTCCTCTACAACCTCCGAAAATTTAAATCGATTTAATTAAGTTTTGCGACCTGTAATCGATTTCATAGGAATTCGCGGAAATTTCGACTTTAACGCTTTCGCGGTCTATAACTAGATTGCATAGACCGCCTAATCGCCCCCCGAGGGGTCTCTATAAGGTCGGTAATATCATCATTGTCACGCCCTGAAATTTTCGTGTTGCTAGGCCATGTAATAAGGAAGATATCACACTCCTTCGGACTGATGATGGAGAATAGACCGCCCTTCGTAACCTTTTCGCTAAATACATAAAAACGCCTACACGTAGAAACTATTTTTGCCAACGAAAAACTTTTCGGACACCCTGTATACATACATACAAACATAAACACATATTAATGCAAATGTATTCGATTTGCGTGAAATCCGACCTAATAAAGTTTATCTAAGTAATAATAGGAATCCCATACCAAGAATTTTCGGCCACCCTGTATACATTCAAACTAACACCCTCACGTTTAAATAGGAATATAGTCGATTTACTTAAAATCCGAATTAATTAGGTTTATTTCGGTACTAGTAGAAGTATTTGCCCATACCAAGACTTTTCGAACAACCTGTATACGTATATACAACACATATAAAAACAAATATAATCGATTTTGCATGAAATCCGGTTTAATTACATTTATCCTGGAACTACTAGGAGTATTTGCTCCAACAATGACTTTTTGGACAGCTTGTATACAGACATATACCTCCGTACACATAGAAATGCAAATGTATACGATTTGGTTTAAATCCGGCAATTAAGTTTATATTTGTACAAATAGCAAAGGTATTTGTCCATACAAAGACTTTTCGGACACCCTGTACTATACATACATACAAACACAACAAACACGACACATAGTACACAACTATCCAAATCAATACATTACGGAAATAGCAAATTATTCGTCGTCACGGCAGCGGAAAATCAAAATTATTTTCACATAAAAAAGTAGCTTACTTCCTTCCCTTTCGATTGCCACTTCAGTCGTTTCAATCAGATAAGCCGTGCGTGAGTTAGAAATTGTCAACTTTATCCTTAATCGTTGCTATAGAAACCATGGGAATCGATTTTTACAGATATATTTTTGAATGATTGACCGAATTCTTCCCAGATATCAAATTTCAACTATCCAACTCAATACATTACGGAAATAGCAAATTATTCGTCGTCACGGCAACGGAAAATCAAAATTATTTTCACATAAAAAAGTAGCTTACTTCCTTCCCTTTCGATTGCCACTTCAGTCGTTTCAATCAGATAACCCGTGCGTGAGTTACAAATTGTCAACTTTATCCTTAATCGTTGCTATAGAAACCATGGGAATCGCTTTTTACAGATATATTTTTGAATGATTGACCGAATTCTTCCCAAATAACAAATTTCAACTATCCAACTCAATACATTACGGAAATCGCAAATTATTCGTCGTCACGGCAACGGAAAATCAAAGTCAAAATCAAAATTTACACATATAATTTTAAATGATTGACCGAATTCTTCCCATATATCAAATTTCCAATCTCTAACTCAATAAATACCGGGAATAGCAAATTGTTCGTCGTCACGGCAACGAAATGTCAAAATTATTTTCACATAGCTTACTTCCTTGCCAATCGATTGCCACCTCACTCGTTTCAATCAGATCAGCCGTGCGTGAGTTAGAAATTGGCAACTTTATCCTTAATCGTTGCTATAGAAACCATGCGAATCAAAATTTTACATATAGAATTTTGAATAATTGACCGAATTCTTCCCATATATCAACTTTCAACTGTCCAACTCAAAAATTAACGAAAATAGCTAGTTGTTCGTCGTCATGCCAACGAAATGTCGAAATTATTTTGAAATAAGAAAATTGCTTAATTCCTTCCCTTTCGATTGCCACCCATAGACAAAATATATTTAGATCATTACAACGTATTCGCGACACCAGCTGAATCCGTCCAATGTATGGGCGAAAAAGTGCGTTTGTACGCATTGGGCGCCAGTCAGATTTTTAAACGACGGTCCTCTCGAGGCATGCGCACTCGGGACGTTTAGCAAAAGTGGTTGTTGAACTCAATGACGCAACTCGGCGATCAGAACCGGACCCAGTTGTAATCACTGAAGGAAACACATGGAATACAGCTGTTGTAAATGCTGAAGTTGCTATTTCCATTTGCAAAAATACTTTTAAGTTTGAGTTATTAAGATTAACTCTAACCAAATAAATTTTCTAAGTTTTATCTTAAATGCACTCCGGTGTCGAAGTGAACACACACACGGAGAAGTAGAAATATTTATCAGTGACGTATATTGAGTGTGGTCAAGGTGTCAGAAAGGCACTGATGGGGTATGTGTGTACTAGGGGCATTGTATAAGGGGAAAGATGGTGTAAGGTCATATATAGTGTCAATGCCTCCTTCCCCTATATTGCATAAGGGTGAGTGAGTGTCCAAAAGGCATATTTGCGCTTTCGCCAAAGGGGCACTAAAAATACTAGTGGATTAGGGTAGAGGGGAGGATTTGAAAAGGGATGGCGAAAGACAAAAGCTCTTTCGCCAAAGGATCGCTAAGATATCAGTGGATTAGAAGGGTGAGTGTCCAAAAGGCATATTTGCGCTTTCGCCAAAGGGGCACTAAAAATACTAGTGGATTAGGGTAGAGGGGAGTATTTTAAAAGGGATGGCGAAAGAAAAAAGCGCTTTCGCCAAAGGATCGCTAAGATATCTGTGGATTAGAATGGTAAGTGTCCAAAAGGCATATTTGCGCTTTCGTCAAAGGGGCACTAAAAATACTAGTGGATTAGGTTAGAGGGGAGTATTTTAAAAGGGATGGCGAAATAAAAAAGCGCTTTCGCCAAAGGATCGCTAAGATATCAGTGGCTTAGATTGACATGGGGCCGTAAGTAAGTAGCGCTTTCACCAAAGTATCAAGTGCACACACTGTAAATAGGTGTAAAAATATTTACATCTTACCATAGAACTTGGTTTGTTCAATAATTATACAGGATGGGATGCCAATCCAATAAAATATACACACAGTTTTGGTAATTTTTTTATTTACTATTTTACTTCTTAAAACGGTTGCATATTTTATTTCTATTGTTTAGAATACTATGTTTATATTTTATTTCAACTTTCAGTTTTGTAAATGTAACGTTTAAAAAATTAAGAGGGGGGACATTAAAGAGACGCCCTGTATATGTATAAACTGAGCTATTTTCGAGGAATTATCGACAGTTTTGTATAGCAAGAAAACTCAGATTTAAGCCAACAAACTATACAATTTTTGTTAAAATCTCACTAATGGTTACATTTCTATCATTAATAAAAAGAATCATTATAAGTAATATATTTAGCATTTATTACTCCATAAAAGATTCACGTCATGTGAAATAAATTTTGAAGTACGGTCCTGTCTATTACAAGGCAAACGTTCGACAAGGCGCAAGCCCGCAGAAGACCGTCTGTGTTTACGGATTCAGCTTGGTAAATTTGCCGCATTCGCAAATGAGATTATTTCTCTATTATATATTTTCTCTATGTTGCCACCTCACTCGATTTAATCGAATAAGCAGTTCTCAAGTAATAACAAACCTAAGCAAATTTTTAATCAGACCCGTCATTGTGATTTACCCCATATACTACCTAATGGGATAAAACCATTCTATGATGCCTTGCAGCGTCACCTATATATTGTTAAAAATGGTACTGAATGCCCAATTTTTCAAGTTATATGTTCCGGAATTCACACGGGAAGGTCTATAGAGGCGTTGCCCGGTACTTTCAAGCCCAAAATGTCCAGAAACCCTAAAATTCTCGCAAGAAAAACTGTCATTTTGGCGACATTTAGACCCTTCATATTATAATACATTTCTCCGTATAAAATGATTTTGAAATCCATTTGCAGGGTCTCAGAAAGATAAAAAAAATGGTATTTAGTGCTTAAATCGTCCAATGAAATGCACCATAATTAAAAATATAAAGTCCATTCTGTCTTTTCCATGTATATTCCAAGCCCAAATGGGCCCAGGATCTCTCCAAAATCACTAAAAATATTGACATTTTTGCATAATTCTGACAGGTCATATTTTTTAATTTCGACGTAAAGATAGGCTGCTTCAACTGATTTTCCAAGGCAGACTATTAATATATGCATTTTTTAAAATTTTTCCTGCACCGATGCTAAAAGAGCTTTTTATTTATAACTTTAACTCAAAAATAAACAATTTTAATTAGTGTGGAGTGTTCTCAGATGATGTAGGAAGAAAATAAACCAAAAAAGAGCTGTTAAATAAGAGAAATAATACATAATAATGCCTTTTAAAGATGAATTTTGATGGGAAAAAAACAGAAAAAATGAGTTTTTACCCCCTAAATCCGGCCCTAGATCACCCATTCGGGATTCGTTTTAAAGCCAGATTATATCCCCAAGGGATAGCGTTGAAAAAGTTAGAAGAAATTAGATAGGAGAAGATACAGAGTGATTCAAATGTAGAGATGCCATGAAAAAAAATCGTAAAAAATCTAAATTTAATTATCGATTGCTCCTTTCCTATTAAGAATAAAGGAACAAAAAAATACGCTTATAACGTAGTTCGGCGAGGTCTTTCCGATAAGGTACATGGGATTTCGATTTGAATCCATTTTGACCCCCAAAAAAATTGACAACCGTCAAAAATTTGCATGAAAAATCGTAATTTCCACTTTTTCCCAAATTTTTCCAATTTCCAGTCGTTTTAGGTATAGGTAAATGTATTGCAAAAAGAAAGTATTTGAGATTCTTTAGTTTTAAGTTCAAATACGTTTTTCTGTCCGACGTTCCGGCATCAAGTTATTTAGCGCCAAAGAGGGATCTGCAAACTGCATTTTTCCACCTAAAAAAATTCAAAAGAATTACTTCCCATTTTCCGAATATCGCCAGTTTCAATAGGGTTCTGAAGCTCCCGGTCCTCTACAACCTCCGAAAATTTAAATCGATTTAATTAAGTTTTGCGACCTGTAATCGATTTCATACGAATTCGCGGAAATTTCGACTTTGACGTTTAATAACTCCGAAACGGAACACTCTGTGTAACTGAATTTTGTATCGAAGCTAGACGCACTATCCCTCTATTAACCCAGAAAATTTGAACGTTCCACTTGTGACCATCTCGGAGAAAAAAAATGAGATTGTCGAAAAACCCGATTCCCCAAACGACGAACATTTTTCTGAGTGACGGGGCGGTATAAGTAGGTATGGCATTACCTGAGACGAAGAAGAAGAATGTGTACATAACCTCACTTTTACAGGGATATAGATGACGCACTGTTGTAGTCATTCGATTTAATCATTTATTAAATTGAAAAAAGTTTTCGGACCGAATGAGTCTTGAACCGCCAACCTTCCGATTAGAACTCCAACGCCGTATCCATCTAGCCACCGAAGTATATTAATAATTTAGCCTTTCAAGTCCAAGTCATTCATTAAGCGGCGTAACAAACTTTTTCCATGGCAGAGAGCACAACCTGTTTGAGGTTTAAAGCTCAAAGGCAGTAATGTAAAAATAAGAAAATGATGATTTTAAGGATAGGATATAATGACATAATTTATTAGTTTAGAAATTATTAATCTCCACGTAGGTATATCACTCACATGACGGTACTATTAAAATTTATAAATAAAAAATTTAATTACAACGCATTTAAGATTAAGTAGATAATAATGATTAAAGTATGCAGTTTTAATTGCAGCATTGTTAAGAATAATTATAAATAGGGCAGGGTTGATCTATGTATGATGATGCGAATAATATTGTACAGAGTAGCAGCTTAGAATAAAATAAAATATCTTACCCAGGCAGCATCCTCAAAAGTACTACTACATCCAAGTTTTGCTTTCCTCTGACGAACTTTTAAGAACTGAAAGTAATGATAATATTGTATGTGAATGAATATATACGCTACTCTGTGAAATCGATGATAGAAAGAAACAGTACAATAAATTCATGGGTATGGGTTCGAAAGTTATAGAATGATTTAAACGAGCTCACACTTAGGGCAGAGAATTACGTGTAACGTAGTAGAACATTAAAAGAAACAGGGATCGCTAAGTGTTCAGGACAAAATGACTAAGTATATGTGTTTATGTATTGAGGATAGAATGGAGAAGATATTAAAATAGGCTCGCGTGAGGAGCTTTAAAATAGGTTGGGTTTTCCGACAAAATGGTGAAGGTGTTAAAAGTAACAAAGAGGGTTCGTAATATGTAGTTATTTGTGAATAAAAGAAGTTTTAAGAAGTAATTACAAGGATTTGTAAGAACAAGACTATTTTCAATAAACTATTTTACATTTGCGTACCCTAATATTTTTGTGCAATATAAACTACACTTTTCCCTGTCTTACTTTAACTGCCTTGAGACAGTCAAAATATTAGCATATCGTTTATTACAACATTTAATCGTTATTTCAGCGATTTAAAATGTATAGTTCCTCAGCGACTGATAAGATGATACATAAAATAGTAAACTAGTATCAACGAAAGAAAAGGCTGCGAATGTTACTTGTCACTGATCATTTTAGGTACATCACTTGTCATTTGGCACATGTTAAATGTCAAAATCAAGATTTGATTTAGATCACGTGTTGAGAATGACGTCATAACCCGTGGTTAGTTATTGTATTTTAATGTTTAATGACTAGGACTGTCGAAACGAACAACATGTAGAGGAAGTAGAGGGCAATAATTTTATGCTGACATCCTTTTAGTCATTAGCTTGTAAGAATGCTTGTCTGTCAGTTCGTTTGTTCGCATAACTTATTAAGGAGGTTATTCCTACGTTGGAACGTATTTAGTTGAGGGCTTCCGGTCAGTCTTATTTTATGAACGTTAATTATAAAGTTCTGGCAATTATTACAAACATTATTAAACATTATACAGGTATAATATTTAATTTAATATTTATAATATTTGTTAAACTCATGTATATAACAATTGTAAAATAACACCTTAACACCAGACGTGAACTGATCCCTCAAGCGCGCTCCAGCTCGATTTTTATGGATAAAAACGATTCTTTCAAAGCAAAACCCGTGTTTACTTAAACAAATTAATTCTATATTTTTAGTTTCTTTATTAATTACATTTACTTTACAATTTTATATATTTGTTATATCCGAGTTTATTATTTAATTACAGTCTGTTCTTTGCTTCTTATATCCATAGGACTCAGAGTTACATCAGGAAGAAACTTTCTCTTCACTGAATTCGGTCTGTACAGCCTGGTTTCCGTATTTGTTGTTGCAGTATGGTCTTTCGTTCGTCGAATGTTCTTTGATATAATAAGTACTGGGTCTGTCCTGTGGAGAATCATATTTTTTATTGTTTCAAAATTTATTAATTTTGATGCAGCATAATTTGAAGAGATACCTTTTACCTTACAAACTACTTCTTCTGTGTTTCATTTTGTCGAGTGAACTTAATGCGTAATTCTTAGGACCTCCAGAAACGAACTTGGTGATATAACTACCGGAACCATTGCACTCTAATTCATTAGTCAGATCTCCGATAAATTCACCTGTTGGTAAATCAATCTGACCCGGTCTGGACACATAAATTACAGAGTCCGTGTCGTAATAAAGGACCCCGTCTTCGAGTTGTTGAAGATAGCTGTATAACTTCAATCTAGCCAGTGCCGTTACGAAAGCAGCAATATACACATTAACAGTAGATAGTGGATCAGATGATTCTTCTGTGTGCTCATAACTAACAATCAATGTTTTTCATTAACAGGGAAAACGCCATTAACATAAATTCCGGAATTAGTAAACAAGGTAAAAAAAATCCTCTTTCATTGTATGTGGAGAGTAATATTCGATTGGGGAAGTGTTTCAACATAGTTTTCCTTAGCCTTGTTATTAAACATGTGAGGAAAATATCCTTTTTTAAAGGTGTCTGGAAGACCGAAAGCTTTGGGCACTTTTGCTAAAGCCATCGGAAAATAATTTAGCTAGTCTATAAATTTGACATTCCCCACCAACATCATAATGATTCTGGTTCCTCTCATAATAAGTTCAGGTGTTAGATCGGTTTCAGTCGGGATGTAATTTAATATAAATTGGTGATCAAATGCTTGACCATTGTGCGCAATAACAATTACTTCTTTAAAGTTCTTCCTAATCTGTAGCACGTGTTGTGTAAAGGCCTCTGCCGCGTGTGAACCTTTCAGCTTTTGCAATCTGATGCCACACCTCGTACAAATATCAATCGACCGTGATTTTATGCACATGTCGCAACACTGTTGAAATACACAAAGATTGACGCTATGACGGATCACACCGGGTTCCATCTCCTCTTCTTGCTGTGTCTCCAAATCATAAAATACAAATATTGTATCTTTAGTTTTGGGTTTTCCTGTATCAGGTTGAATGTGATAGAGATGATTGTCGGTAACGTGAGTACGACAGATCTTGCAAAATATCTCCCCACATATATGGTTTCTGGTACTTCGAATTATTTTAAAACATTGATTGCAATTTTTTTCCCATAAGCCAACTTTTAGATGATTTTCGTAACAGTCCTTTCCTTTAAAATACCGATGACAAGAATCACATTTAACTTTAATTTGATCATTAGGACAGAGGGAAGCTTGGAGACAAGATCGACATGTTTTACTACATCTATGTTTATGTTTATGATCATAAGGAATGAAACATTGCTCACAATAATAGCTACACACAAAGGCAGCTGTTAAAGAACTTATCACGTTGTAGTGATTCTCTTGTTATCACATTCCAAACATCCTCATAATTTACTTCTTCGGCTGGTTTAAAGCGAAGCCATCCTTCACCACGGCTAAAGTCCTTGGAGCAAAAACTAAATCCAACATAATCCGACGGTTGTAGGCCCTCTGTAGATCTCTGAATAACTTGGTGAATCGCTTCTCGCACCCAGCCAACCGGTTCAACTCCTTCGGGCACAGGTTTTAGCCTAAACTCCAATGCACGACCAGTAACATTGTATCTTCCAACTTTCTGAACGGTATCCTTAATAACAAGTAACTTTTCCATTTTAACTAGACACGTCCGTAAACTTCAGGAGACTAATGCGAAATGCTGTTTGCCTCCTCTATTTATAACTTCGGTTCGTCAGAAAAGAAGGGTGTTCAGAAAACCAACTGAAGCCCTGCAAAAGAGTTTCAGTTTTAGTATGCAGTATAATTAAATTATCGAGTACTTACTACCAATATTAATAAATACGAAAACAAGACCCTGCGTTCGAGAAGAATGTTCTCTGTAATAAATGTTTACGGATTTATTAGACAGCAGAATAATATTGAAATGTAATGATGTGGGTTCTCACACCTTCAAATATTTTAGTTACCAAGAAAAAACTTAATTACAGCAATGCATGTCTGTAACAATTAAACAATTTACCCCAACATTTTAAAAAAAGAAAGAGAATTTACCCCCACTACTTCGAAATTTAATATTTTACTTATCAGTTGAATATTCTAAGCGTCTGCGACAAAAAATAGTTATCGTGAATTTACCTATTACCACTTTTCTGTACTTTAGGAAGTTAGATAGAAATATTTTTATACTTACCAAACGAAAATAAATTTCAAAATTTCTAGTGCTTGAGCCTCAGGCACACACTCGCTGTTAAATAAGTAGGAACAGGACGACGATATCTGTAACAAATATCACAACTTTTACATCTTAGCTGTTAATATTTCGTCTAATTAAAATATTGACAAGCTATAAAAGTGTAAATAGCTTCAAAATGTATCTGAAAAATGCTAGATTTCAACAGTCAACAGCCTGTTTTGTCTTACCATAAAATCGAAAAACTAATAACCTTCTTTTTATCGTTTATTATCTTTGTCTCTCTTTTCTCAATAAATCTAAACACTTGGCGTGGCTGTCGGCTTTTAAAACACTCGAACCGCAGGTGGTCTTTGGATGATCCGGCAAAGCTGCTTGGCACTTTGGCTACCTCGGTCAATGGTTGCGAAACAACTGTAAAGGAAATAGGAAATAAGAAGAAACACAATATAACGCAACGACTTTAACATCCCCAGCGAGCATAACAGCTGGTCCTCCGGCGCAGGTTATAAACGACCAGCATACCTATTCGAATGAAAATTTCCTGCTCTGGTATGGACAATACGTACAAAAACAACAGTCATTTAAGCTTGTATTAAACGAATGTGCACCTTCAAAGCAGTACGCTTTATCAAAATAAATGAAAAATTACCCCTTTCCCAACTCTGTCCTTCTAGATCACTCTTAAGCGTCATTTTAAACCTTCACCCCCCTTACACCCTAGTGAGCGTGCTATATCTTAGCAAATTCAAAAGTGTTTTATTCAACTACACCACACCCTACATTACTACCTACTTATGAACTGAAAAATCAAAATCACGCCTAGCACCCGCTTCCAATACCAAAAATATTCCTCTATAAATAACTAATCTCAAAAATATTACTGTCCTTACTTATTTTTACAGATTTATCTTTCAGCCAAAAAATTTTAAGCTCAAGTTTATCAAAATAAATAAAAAATTTTCCCTTTTCTCAACTCTGTTGTTCTAGTCCGCCTTTCTAAGTGTCTGTTACATAAACCCTTTGCCCGCACTGTCATCAACCCCAAATGAACGCACTAAATCTGAGCATAAGCATTTACTACCAGAGTAACCCGAAGTGTTTTATAAGACTACACTATACCTCTCATCACTAATCACCTAGGTACTAAAAAACTCGCTCCTAGCACCCTTTTTGTTGTTGTAAATGGCGCATGCGCTTTCATCAAAAAGGGGCTTTTTTACCAAAAAACAGAGCAAGAATTACATACTCCCCTTTATCCTATCGTTACAGCTCGCCCTCTAACCCAATAATATAAGTTTGAGCCCTTCCCTAACCCAATAATATAAGTTTGAGCCCTTCCCTCCTTCCCTCTAACCCTCACAGAGACGTTCTAATGTATGTTCAGTTCCTTGCATACTCTCATCACAAACCCCATACTAAAAAACCCCAGCTCCTAGAAGCCTTTATATCCTGTAGCAACGCATGCGCATCTCATTATGTCCACTATATTTTTAAAAAATTCCTTTAAATGTCAAAACTACAAAAAAATATTTTTCTAGCACAGGTTTAACAAAAAAAATCAAGTCAAAAAAGAAGTAAAAACATAATAATATGTACATTATCTTCAATTATGAAATAATTGAATAAAAAAAAATCAATCTCTGATTAGATGGCCTATGTAAAATATGTAAATAGCTTTTTAATTCTCTTCTTCTGTATCCAACGCCTTTTTTATTCTATAGATTAACATTTGTATTAGAAAGGGTCGGAAATTCTAAGTTTTAAAAGCTGATAAATATGTTAAGGCAGGCCTACGTAATACCATTCTACACACCTGTCAATTCTAGCTGTACTGTGTAATATACGCAAGCCACCCACCTTCTCATTTAGATGAATGCGGTTTAAAAACGCCTCTTATTTACCTAATAACAGTAAAAATGTAATGTCCTAAAACGATAATGTAAAAAATTCATATATCAGTTCTTATACCCTGTAGTAAATGGCACAATAATTAAAAGCGCATCCCCTAATTAAATTTTGAAATATTCACACATAAAAATCATTTCGAATAGCTAAAACAAGTAATAGATAATAATGAAGAAAATTAGAGTCTTTCCTGTCTCGACAGGTTTTGATAAGTCCGGACAAGTTTAGCGAACTAAGAAAAACTACACTAGTTAAAATCAAAATACTGTATATTTAAAAAGTATTGTTTAGGACTGTTACCTTTTATTATGTTTCCCTAATCGCACTGTGCTTCTTGGATGTACATACTAGGGTATGTAATTCCACAAGAATGTTACTAAGTCCAAAAAGGATAAAAAACAAGCAAATATCTCAAAAACTGAGCCTTTTATCAAAAAAATAAACGCAATTTTATCCCCAGACCCCCTGTCGACTTTGGCTTTGGCAACGCTTTAACACTTCAGGTACGTTTCAAACCCCTACGCCCAAGGGTTCCATCCCTCCACACCACAAACCCCCTCAGGGTATACCTCTAAACTCACGTAACGTAGACCGAACTATTAAAATTTAAGCCACCTACCTTATAAACCCCGCCGACTAGACACTTCGCGACACAACACCTTCCACATACTGAAGAAAATTCTCACCCCGCGACCTTATATAGTAAAAAGTCAACTGACGATGTACGAAATAGTTTAAAAGAGAGGTGGGATTCACTTTACAACACTAAATCCCCCCACTCCTTCATATAAGGAGTAGGGGGATATGATATATATCCATGCGGGCAGCTAAAAACAGCTAAAAACCAGCTAATGACAGCTAAAAACAGCTAAAATCCAGCTAACAGCAGTTAAAAACAGCTAAAAACAGCAAAAACAGCTAAAAACAGTTAAAAACAGCTAAAACAGCTAAAAACACCTAAAAACACCTAAAAACAGTTCAAAACCAGCTAAAAACAGCTATTTTTAGCTGTAGGAGGTATCATAAGAGAGAGGTCTAATAACAGAGAGAGATAGCATAAGAGAGAGATGGTAGGATGGAGGGAGCGAGGTAGGTAGCACAAGAGAGAGTTCAGGTTTGCGCGTTTGCGCTGTACATACATACGAGTACTAGGGTTTGTAATTCCACAAGAATTTTTCTAAGTCCAAAAAGGATAAAAAACAAGCAAATATCTCAAAAACTGTGCCTTTTATCAAAAAACTAAACGCAATTTTACCCCCAAACCCTCCTGTCGACTCTGGCAACGCTTTAACACTTCAGGTACGTTTCAACCCCCTACGCCCAAGGGTTCCATCCCTCCACACCACATATCCCCTCAGGGTATACCCGTAAACTGACATAAAGTAGACCGAGCTATTAAAACTTAAGCCACTTACCTCATAAATCCCGCCCGTTTATAGACCTCCAGACTAGACACTATGCGACACAACACCTTCCACACATACTGAAGAAAATTCTCACCATGCGACCTTATTATATTGTAAAAAACCAACTGACGACGTACGAAATAGTTTAAAAGAGAGGGGGACACTTTAAAGTGAATCCTGCATATATCCATATACAATATGGGTCGGGTTGGATATATGGATTATTTCGTTTATTTTTTAAATTATCGTTTTAATTTAAAGCGCATCTCCTAATTAAATTTTGAAATATTCACACACAAAAATCATTTTGAATAGCTAAAACAAGTAATAGGCAATAATGAAGAAAATTAGAGTCTTTCCTGTCTCGACAGGTTTTGACAAGTCCGGACAAGTTTAGCGAACTACGAAAAACTACACTAGTTAAAATCAAAATACTGTATATTTAAAAAAGTATTGTTTAGGACTGTTACCTTTTTATTATCTTTCCCTAATCGCACTGTGCTTCTTTGATATACATACTAGGGTATGTAATTCCACAAGAATTTTTCTAAGTCCAACAAGGATAAAAAACAAGCAAATATCTCAAAAACTGAGCCTTTTATCAAAAAATAAACGCAATTTTACCCCCAGATCCCCTGTCGACTTTGGTAACGCTTTAACACTTCAGGTACGTTTCAACCCCCTACGCCCAAGGGTTCCATCCCTCCACACCACAAACCCCGCAGGGTATACCTGTAAACTCACATAAAGTAGCCAGAACTATTAAAATTTAAGCCACCTACCTTATAAACCAGCCGACCAGACACTTCGCGAGACAACACCTTCACATACTGAAGAAAATTCTCACCCCGCGACCTTTATATAGTAAAAAGCCAACTGACGATGTACGAAATAGTTTAAAAGAGAGGGGGGATTCACTTTACAACACTAAATCCCCCCACTATATATCCCCTCACTCCTGCTGTTAGCTGGATTTTAGCTGTTTTTAGCTGTCATTAGCTGGTTTTTAGCTGTTTTTAGCTGCCCGCATGGATATATATCATATCCCCCTACTCCTTATATGAAGGAGTGGGGGGATTTAGTGTTGTAAAGTGAATCCCACCTCTCTTTTAAACTATTTCGTACATCGTCAGTTGACTTTTTACTATATAAGGTCGCGGGGTGAGTTTGTGAGAATTTTCTTCAGTATGTGGAAGGTGTTGTGTCGCGAAGTGTCTAGTCGGCGGGGTTTATAAGGTAGGTGGCTTAAATTTTAATAGTTCGGTCTACGTTACGTGAGTTTAGAGGTATACCCTGAGGGGGTTTGTGGTGTGGAGGGGTGCGTAGGGGTTTGAAACGTACCTGAAGTGTTAAAGCGTTGCCAAAGCCAAAGTCGACAGGGGGTCTGGGGATAAAATTGCGTTTATTTTTTTGATAAAAGGCTCAGTTTTTGAGATATTTGCTTGTTTTTTATCCTTTTTGGACTTAGTAACATTCTTGTGGAATTACATACCCTAGTATGTACATCCAAGAAGCACAGTGCGATTAGGGAAACATAATAAAAGGTAACAGTCCTAAACAATACTTTTTAAATATACAGTATTTTGATTTTAACTAGTGTAGTTTTTCTTAGTTCGCTAAACTTGTCCGGACTTATCAAAACCTGTCGAGACAGGAAAGACTCTAATTTTCTTCATTATTATCTATTACTTGTTTTAGCTATTCGAAATGATTTTTATGTGTGAATATTTCAAAATTTAATTAGGGGATGCGCTTTTAATTATTGTGCCATTTACTACAGGGTATAAGAACTGATATATGAATTTTTTACATTATCGTTTTAGGACATTACATTTTTACTGTTATTAGGCAAATAAGAGGCGTTTTTAAACCGCATTCATCTAAATGAGAAGGTGGGTGGCTTGCGTATATTACACAGTACAGCTAGAATTGACAGGTGTGTAGAATGGTATTACGTAGGCCTGCCTTAACATATTTATCAGCTTTTAAAACTTAGAATTTCCGACCCTTTCTAATACAAATGTTAATCTATAGAATAAAAAAGGCGTTGGATACAGAAGAAGAGAATTAAAAAGCTATTTACATATTTTACATAGGCCATCTAATCAGAGATTGATTTTTTTTTATTCAATTATTTCATAATTGAAGATAATGTACATATTATTATGTTTTTACTTCTTTTTTGACTTGATTTTTTTTGTTAAACCTGTGCTAGAAAAATATTTTTTTGTAGTTTTGACATTTAAAGGAATTTTTTAAAAATATAGTGGACATAATGAGATGCGCATGCGTTGCTACAGGATATAAAGGCTTCTAGGAGCTGGGGTTTTTTAGTATGGGGTTTGTGATGAGAGTATGCAAGGAACTGAACATACATTAGCACGTCTCTGTGAGGGTTAGAGGGAAGGAGGGAAGGGCTCAAACTTATATTATTGGGTTAGGGAAGGGCTCAAACTTATATTATTGGGTTAGAGGGCGAGCTGTAACGATAGGATAAAGGGGAGTATGTAATTCTTGCTCTGTTTTTTGGTAAAAAAGCCCCTTTTTGATGAAAGCGCATGCGCCATTTACAACAACAAAAAGGGTGCTAGGAGCGAGTTTTTTAGTACCTAGGTGATTAGTGATGAGAGGTATAGTGTAGTCTTATAAAACACTTCGGGTTACTCTGGTAGTAAATGCTTATGCTCAGATTTAGTGCGTTCATTTGGGGTTGATGACAGTGCGGGCAAAGGGTTTATGTAACAGACACTTAGAAAGGCGGACTAGAACAACAGAGTTGAGAAAAGGGAAAATTTTTTATTTATTTTGATAAACTTGGGCTTAAAATTTTTTGGCTGAAAGATAAATCTGTAAAAATAAGTAAGGACAGTAATATTTTTGAGATTAGTTATTTATAGAGGAATATTTTTGGTATTGGCAGCGGGTGCTAGGCGTGATTTTGATTTTTCAGTTCATAAGTAGGTAGTAATGTAGGGTGTGGTGTAGCGCCCTGTGCCTAGTTGAATAAAACACTTTTGAATTTGCTAAGATATAGCACGCTCACTAGGGTGTAAGGGGGGTGAAGGTTTAAAATGACGCTTAAGAGTGATCTAGAAGGACAGAGTTGGGAAAGGGGTAATTTTTCATTTATTTTGATAAAGCGTACTGCTTTGAAGGTGCACATTCGTTTAATACAAACTTAAATGACTGTTGTTTTTGTACGTATTGTCCATACCAGAGCAGGAAATTTTCATTCAAATAGGTATGCTGGTCGTGTATAACCTGCGCCGGAGGACCAGCTGTTATGCTCGCTGGGGATGTTAAAGTCGTTGCGTTATATTGTGTTTCTTCTTATTTCCTATTTCCTTTACAGTTGTTTCGCAACCATTGACCGAGGTAGCCAAAGTGCCAAGCAGCTTTGCCGTATCATCCAAAGGCCACCTGCGGTTCGAGTGTTTTAAAAGCCGACAGCCACGCCAAGTGTTTAGTTTTATTGAGAAAAGAGAGACAAAGATAATAAACGATAAAAAGAAGGTTATTAGTTTTTCGATTTTATGGTAAGACAAAACAGGCTGTTGAAATCTAGCATTTTTCAGATACATTTTGAAGCTATTTACACTTTTATAGCTTGTCAATATTTTAATTAGACGAAATATTAACAGCTAAGATGTAAAAGTTGTGATATTTGTTACAGATATCGTCGTCCTGTTCCTACTTATTTAACAGCGAGTGTGTGCCTGAGGCTCAAGCACTAGAAATTTTGAAATTTATTTTCGTTTAGTAAGTATAAAAATATTTCTATCTAACTTCCTAAAGTACAGAAAAGTGGTAATAGGTAAATTCACGATAACTCTTTTTTGTCGCAGACGCTTAGAATATTCAACTGATAAGTAAAATATTAAATTTCGAAGTAGTGGGGGTAAATTCTCTTTCTTTTTTTAAAATGTTGGGGTAAATTGTTTAATTGTTACAGACATGCATTGCTGTAATTAAGTTTTTTCTTGGTAACTAAAATATTTGAAGGTGTGAGAACCCACATCATTACATTTCAATATTATTCTGCTGTCTAATAAATCCGTAAACATTTATTACAGAGAACATTCTTCTCGAACGCAGGGTCTTGTTTTCGTATTTATTAATATTGGTAGTAAGTACTCGATAATTTAATTATACTGCATACTAAAACTGAAACTCTTTTGCAGGGCTTCAGTTGGTTTTCTGAACACCCTTCTTTTCTGACGAACCGAAGTTATAAATAGAGGAGGCAAACAGCATTTCGCATTAGTCTCCTGAAGTTTACGGACGTGTCTAGTTAAAATGGAAAAGTCTCTTGTTATTAAGGATACCGTTCAGAAAGTTGGAAGATACAATGTTACTGGTCGTGCATTGGAGTTTAGGCTAAAACCTGTGCCCGAAGGAGTTGAACCGGTTGGCTGGGTGCGAGAAGCGATTCACCAAGTTATTCAGAGATCTACAGAGGGCCTACAACCGTCGGATTATGTTGGATTTAGTTTTTGCTCCAAGGACTTTAGCCGTGGTGAAGGATGGCTTCGCTTTAAACCAGCCGAAGAAGTAAATTATGAGGATGTTTGGTATGTGATAAGCAACATTTATCAGTCGAATTCGTTGGGTCTGAATACGGAATCCTTTTGTCTTAAAGTAACAAGTGTACGCTTGCCGTCTGGTCAAGGCAGAGGAAAAACTACAACAGTTTGAAGAGGAATGTGGCATGAGAAAAGGAATTATCACCATCAAGAACACGGAAAATATGTGTTTGCCAAGGGCATTAGTTGTTGCAATGGCGAGTGTTGACAAGGATCCTACATTAGCTAAAATTAGAAGAGATGTTGGAAAAATTCAAACAGAGATGACTAAAACTTTATTGGAGGTAGCGAGCTGAAATTTCTGAACTGGAAAAGTTTCGAGAACATCTTAAGGACTATAAAATTGTTGTCTACAGTTATGGGTCGAAGGGAAGAGACATTTTATTTGAGGGGTCATCAGAAAGTAACAAGAGAATCACTACAACGTGATAAGTTCTTTAACAGCTGCCTTTGTGTGTAGCTATTATTGTGAGCAATGTTTCATTCCTTATGATCATAAACATAAACATAGATGTAGTAAAACATGTCGATCTTGTCTCCAAGCTTCCCTCTGTCCTAATGATCAAATTAAAGTTAAATGTGATTCTTGTCATCGGTATTTTAAAGGAAAGGACTGTTACGAAAATCATCTAAAAGTTGGCTTATGGGAAAAAAATTGCAATCAATGTTTTAAAATAATTCGAAGTACCAGAAACCATATATGTGGGGAGATATTTTGCAAGATCTGTCGTACTCACGTTACCGACAATCATCTCTATCACATTCAACCTGATACAGGAAAACCCAAAACTAAAGATACAATATTTGTATTTTATGATTTGGAGACACAGCAAGAAGAGGAGATGGAACCCGGTGTGATCCGTCATAGCGTCAATCTTTGTGTATTTCAACAGTGTTGCGACATGTGCATAAAATCACGGTCGATTGATATTTGTACGAGGTGTGGCATCAGATTGCAAAAGCTGAAAGGTTCACACGCGGCAGAGGCCTTTACACAACACGTGCTACAGATTAGGAAGAACTTTAAAGAAGTAATTGTTATTGCGCACAATGGTCAAGCATTTGATCACCAATTTATATTAAATTACATCCCGACTGAAACCGATCTAACACCTGAACTTATTATGAGAGGAACCAGAATCATTATGATGTTGGTGGGGAATGTCAAATTTATAGACTAGCTAAATTATTTTCCGATGGCTTTAGAAAAACTGCCCAAAGCTTTCGGTCTTCCAGACACCTTTAAAAAAGGATATTTTCCTCACATGTTTAATAACAAGGCTAAGGAAAACTATGTTGAAACACTTCCCCAATCGAATATTACTCTCCACATACAATGAAAGAGGATTTTTTTTACCTTGTTTACTAATTCCGAAATTTATGTTAATGGCGTTTTCCCTGTTAATGAAAAACATTGATTGTTAGTTATGAGCACACAGAAGAATCATCTGATCCACTATCTACTGTTAATGTGTATATTGCTGCTTTCGTAACGGCACTGGCTAGATTGAAGTTATACAGCTATCTTCAACAACTCGAAGACGGGGTCCTTTATTACGACACGGACTCTGTAATTTATGTGTCCAGACCGGGTCAGATTGATTTACCAACAGGTGAATTTATCGGAGATCTGACTAATGAATTAGAGTGCAATGGTTCCGGTAGTTATATCACCAAGTTCGTTTCTGGAGGTCCTAAGAATTACGCATTAAGTTCACTCGACAAAATGCAACACAGAAGAAGTAGTTTGTAAGGTAAAAGGTATCTCTTCAAATTATGCTGCATCAAAATTAATAAATTTTGAAACAATAAAAAATATGATTCTCCACAAGACAGACCCAGTACTTATTATATCAAAGAACATTCGACGAACGAAAGACCACAAATACGGAAACCAGGCTGTACAGACCGAATTCAGTGAAGAGAAAGTTTCTTCCTGATGTAACTCTGAGTCCTATGGATATAAGAAGCAAAGAACAGACTGTAATTAAATAATAAACTCGGATATAACAAATATATAAAATTGTAAAGTAAATGTAATTAATAAAGAAACTAAAAATATAGAATTAATTTGTTTAAGTAAACACGGGTTTTGCTTTGAAAGAATCGTTTTTATCCATAAAAATCGAGCTGGAGCGCGCTTGAGGGATCAGTTCACGTCTGGTGTTAAGGTGTTATTTTACAATTGTTATATACATGAGTTTAACAAATATTTTAAATATTAAATTAAATATTATACCTGTATAATGTTTAATAATGTTTGTAATAATTGCCAGAACTTTATAATTAACGTTCATAAAATAAGACTGACCGGAAGCCCTCAACTAAATACGTTCCAACGTAGGAATAACCTCCTTAATAAGTTATGCGAACAAACGAACTGACAGACAAGCATTCTTACAAGCTAATGACTAAAAGGATGTCAGCATAAAATTATTGCCCTCTACTTCCTCTACATGTTGTTCGTTTCGACAGTCCTAGTCATTAAACATTAAAATACAATAACTAACCACGGGTTATGACGTCATCCTCAACACGTGATCTAAATCAAATCTTGATTTTGACATTTAACATGTGCCAAATGACAAGTGATGTACCTAAAATGATCAGTGACAAGTAACATTCGCAGCCTTTTCTTTCGTTGATACTAGTTTATTATTTTATGTATCATCTTATCAGTCGCTGAGGAACTATACATTTTAAATCGCTGAAATAACGATTAAATGTTGTAATAAATGATATGCTAATATTTTGACTGTCTCAAGGCAGTTAAAGTAAGACAGAGAAAAGTGTAGTTTATATTGCACAAAAATATTAGGGTACGCAAATGTAAAATAGTTTATTGAAAATAGTCTTGTTCTTACAAATCCTTGTAATTACTTCTTAAAACTTCTTTTATTCACAAATAACTACATATTACGAACCCTCTTTGTTACTTTTAACACCTTCACCATTTTGTCGGAAAACCCAACCTATTTTAAAGCTCCTCACGCGAGCCTATTTTAATATCTTCTCCATTCTATCCTCAATACATAAACACATATACTTAGTCATTTTGTCCTGAACACTTAGCGATCCCTGTTTCTTTTAATGTTCTACTACGTTACACGTAATTCTCTGCCCTAAGTGTGAGCTCGTTTAAATCATTCTATAACTTTCGAACCCATACCCATGAATTTATTGTACTGTTTCTTTCTATCATCGATTTCACAGAGTAGCGTATATATTCATTCACATACAATATTATCATTACTTTCAGTTCGTAAAAGTTCGTCAGAGGAAAGCAAAACTTGGATGTAGTAGTACTTTTGAGGATGCTGCCTGGGTAAGATATTTTATTTTATTCTAAGCTCCTACTCTGTACAATATTATTCGCATCATCATACATAGATCAACCCTGCCCTATTTATAATTATTCTTAACAATTCTGCAATTAAAACTGCATACTTTAATCATTATTATCTACTTAATCTTAAATGCGTTGTAATTAAATTTTTTATTTATAGATTTTAATAGTACCGTCATGTGAGTGATATACCTACGTGGAGATTAATAATTTCTAAACTAATAAATTATGTCATTATATCCTATCCTTAAAATCATCATTTTGTTATTTTTACATTACTGCCTTTGAGCTTTAAACCTCAAAAAGGTTGTGCTCTCTGCCATGGAAAAAGTTTGTTACGCCGCTTAATGAATGACTTGGACTTGAAAGGCTAAATTATTAATATACTTCGGTGGCTCGATGGATACGGCGTTGGAGTTCTAATCGGAAGGTTGGCGGTTCAAGACTCATTCGGTCCGAAAACGTTTTTCAATTTAATAAATGATTAAATCGAATGACTACAACAGTGCGTCATCTATATCCCTGTAAAAGTGAGGTTATGTACACATTCTTCTTCTTCGTCTCAGGTAATGCCATACCTACTGGTATAGAGACCGGCCTGAAAGGCGGTCTCTAACTAGTATACGTTGACCGCCTAATCGCCCCCCGAGGGGGCTCTATAAAGTCGGTAATATCATCATTGTCATGCACTGAAAGGGAGCTCCATAATGTCGGTAATATCATCATTGTCATGCCCTAAAAGTTTCGTGTTTCTAGAGCATGTATTAAGGAAGATATCACACTCCTTCGGACTGATGATGCAGAATAGACCGCCCTTCATAACCGTGTCGCGTCACACATACAAACACCACACGTAGAAACTATTTTTGCCAACAAAACACTTTTCGGACATCCTGTATACATAGATACAAACATAAACACATATTAATACAAATGTATTCGATTTGCGTGAAATCCGACCTAATAAAGTTTATCTAAGTAATAATAGGAGAATTTGCCCATACCAAGACTTTTCGGACACCCCGTATACATTCAAACTAACACAAACACGTTTAAATAGGAATATAGTCGATTTACTTAAAATCCGAATTAGGTAGGTTTATCTCGGTACTACTAGAAGTATTTGCCCATACCAAGACTTTTCGGACACCCTGTATACAAACATACAAAGGTAAACACATATTAATACAAATATATTCGATTTGCGTGAAATCCGACCTAATAAAGTTTATCTAAGTAATAATAGGAGTATTTGCTCATACCAAGACTTTTTGGACACCCTGTATACATTCAAACTAACACCCACACGTTTAAATAGGAATATAGTCGATTTACTTAAAATCCGAATTAAGTAGGTTGATCTCGGTACTAGTAGAAGTATTTGCCCATACCAAGTCTTTTCGGGCACCCTGTATACATACATACAAACATAAACACATATTGATACAAATTTAATATTCGATTTGCGTGAAATCTGACCTAATAAAGTTTATCTAAGTAATAATAGGAGTATTTGCCCGTACCAAGACTTTTTGGACACCCTGTATACATTCAAACTAACACCCACACGTTTAAATAGAAATATAGTCGATATACTTAAAATCCGAATTAAGTAGCTTTATCTCGGTACTAGTAGAAGTATTTGCCCATACCAAGTCTTTTCGGACACCCTGTATACATACATACAAACAAACACATATTAATACAAATATATTCGATTTGCGTGAAATCCGACTTAGGTACTTAGATAAGCTTTATTAGTAAAGTTTATCTAAGTACTAATAGGAGTATTTGGCCATACCAAGATTTTTGGACACCCTGTATACATTCACACTAAGACCCACACGTTTAAATAGGAATATGGTCGATTTACGTAAAATCCCACCTAATTAAATTTATCTTGGTACCTACTACTAGAAGTATTTGCCCATACTAAGACTTTTCGGACACCCTGTATACATACATACAAAGATAAACACATATTAATACAAATATATTCGATTTGCGTGAAATCCGACCTAATAAAGTTTATCTAAGTAATAATAGGAGTATTTGTCAATACCAAGACTTTTTGGACACCCTGTATACATTCAAACTAACACCTACACGTTTAAATAGGAATATAGTCGATTTACTTAAAATCCGAATTAAGTAGGTTTATCTCGGTACTAGTAGAAGTATTTGCCCATACCAAGTTTTTCGGACACCCTGTATACATACATACAAACATAAACACATATTAATACAAATATAATATTCGATTTGCGTGAAATCCGACCTAATAAAGTTTATCTAAGTAATAATAGGAGTATTTGCCCATACCAAGACTTTTCGGACACCCTGTATACATTCAAACTAACACCCACACGTTTAAATAGGAATATAGTCGATTTACTTAAAATCCGAATTAAGTAGGTTTATCTCGGTACTACTAGAAGTATTTGCCCATACCAAGACTTTTCGGACATCCTGTATACATACATACAAAGATAAACACATATTAATACAAATATATTCGATTTGCGTGAAATCCGACCTAATAAAATTTATCTAAGTAATAATAGGAGTATTTGCCCATACCTAGACTTTTTGGACACCCTGTATACATTCACACTAAGACCCACACGTTTAAATAGGAATATAGTCGATTTACGTAAAATCCCACCTAATTAAATTTATCTTGGTACCTACTAGTAGAAGTATTTGCCCATACTAAGACTTTTCGGACACCCTGTATACGTATATACAACACAAATAAAAACAAATATAATCGATTTGCCTGAAATTCGGTTTAATTACATTTATCCTGGTGCTACTAGGAGTATTTGCTCCAACCAAGACTTTTTGGACAGCCTGTATACAGACATATATGTAAATCCGCACACATGGAAATGGAAATATATACGATTTGCTTTAAATCCGACAATTAAGTTTATATTTGTACAAATAGCAAAGGTATTTGCCCATACAAACTTTTGTACTTTTCGGACACCCTGTAGACATATATACAATCACGCACATGCTGGAAGATATAAAATGTATTTTCGAATTGTTCTGGTTACTTTAAAACGATCCGAATCAATTCATTTCCCTAAAATTAAATTAAAATGATTTAATAATAATTAATATATTGCCCCAAAGGTATACCCGCTCATGGATGCCACTGAGCGCAATATTAGAATCTTCAATGATGTGTTGTAGCGTCATCGGAAAATCGATAAAATTTGTATTTAAAGCCAAATTTATCCAATGAAATGTCTTTCTACTGAAAGTATAAGGTCCCTAATTCCCTTGCCCGGTAAATTTCAAGCCGAAGTTGGTCCAGCCTTTTTCCAATCTCCCAAGAAAAACTGGCATTTTTGCGACATTTAGACACATATTTGAATACGTTTTTCCGTATAAAACTGATTTTGACATGCATTTGCATGGTCTGAGAAAAATTTAAAAAATTCGTATTTAATGCTTAAATCGTCCAATGAAATGTATTGTAAATAAAAATATAAATTCCGTTTTACCTTTGCCATGTATATTTCAAGCCGAAATCGGTCCAGGAAGCTTCCAATATCGCTACAAAAACTGTTATTTTCATGACATTTTGACAGGTCATATTTTAATTTCGATGTTTCGATTTCAATTGTTTTTTCAAGGCAAGGCTTGTAATATAGGTACTTTTTAAAAATTTTCCTGCAGCGATGCGAAAAAGGGTATCTATTTATAACTTTAACGAAAAAATATGGAATTTTAATTAGTTAGAAGTGTTCTGAGATGATAAGGGATGAAAATAAACCAAAAAAGAATCGTTAAATAAGAGAAATAATATATAATAATGCCTTTTAAAGATGACTTTTGATGGAAAAAAAAACAGAAAAAATGAGTTTTTACCCCCTAAATTCGGCCCTAGATTACCCATTCGCGATTCATTTTAAAGCCTGATTATATCCCCAAGGGGTAGCGTTGAAAAAGTTGGAAGAAATTAGATAGGAAAAGATACAGAGTGATTCGAATGTAGAGATGTCATGAAAAAAAATCGTAAAAAATCGAAATTTAATTATCGATTGCTCCTTTCCTATTAGGAATAAAGGAACTAAAAAATACGATTCTAACGTATTTCGGCGAGCTCTTTCCGATAGGACACATGGAATTTCGATTTGAATCCATTTTGACCCCCAAAAAATTTAATTCCATCAAAAAATTTCATGAAAAAACGTAATTTCCAGTTTTTCCCAAATTTTTCCTATTTCCTGTCGTTTTAGGTATAGGTAAATGTATTGCAAAAAGAAAGTATTTGAGATTCTTTAGTTTTATGTTCAAATACGTTTTTCTGTCCGAGGCTCCGGCTTCGACTTATTCAGTGCCAAAATGGGGTCTACGAACAGCATTTTTCGACATAAAAAATTCAAAAAAATTACTTCCCATTTTCCGAATACCGCCAGTTTCAATAGGGTTCTGAAGCTCCCGGTCCTCCACAACCTCCAAAAATTTAAATCGATTTAATTCACTTTTGCGACCTGTACCCGATTTCAACGGAAATCGCTGAAATTTCGAATTTGACGTTTTATATCTCCGAAACGGAACACCCTGTATAACTGAATTTTTTACCGAAGCTAGCCGCACTATCCCTCTATGAACCCAGAAAATTTGATTGCCCACCCCCTCTAACCGTTTTCGAGAAAAAAAAATTGAAAAGGTGAAAACGTCGAAACGGACGACAACATACACACGCACGAACACACACACAACTTTTTTCCAACGGCTCGGTATAGAGACCGTCCCGGAACGGGCGGTCTCAACTAGTACGGGTAGACCGCCTAATCGCCCCCTGAGGGGGCTCTATAAGGTCGGTAATATCATCATTGTCATGCCCTGAAAATTTCGTGTTGCTAGAGCATGTATTAAGGAAGATATCACACTCCATCGGACTGATGATGCAGAATAGACCGCCCTTCGTAACCGTGTCGCTACACACATACAAACACCACACGTAAAAACTATTGTTGCCAACAAAAAACTTTTCGGACACCCTGTATACATACATACAAACATAAACACATATTAATACAAATGTATTCGATTTGCGTGAAATCCGACCTAATAAAGTTTATCTAAGCAATAATAGGAGCATTTGCCCATACCAAGACTTTTTGAACGCCCTGTTTACATTCACACTAACACCCACACGTTTAAACAGGAATATAGTCGATTTACTTAAAATCCGGATTAAGTAGGTTTATCTCGGTACTAGTCCAAGGATTTGCCCATACCAAGACTATGTGTATACACACATACAAACATAAACACATATTAATACAAATATATTCGATTGGCGTGAAATCCGACCTAATAAAGTTCATCTAAGTAATAATAGGAGTATTTGCCCATACCAAGACTTTTTGGACACCCTGTATACATTCAAACTAACACCCAAACGTTTAAATAGGAATATAGTCGATTTACTTAAAATCTGAATTAAGTAGGTTTATCTCGGTACTAGTAGAAGTATTTGCCCATACCAAGACTTTTCGGATACCCTGTATACATACATACAAACATAAACACATATTAATACAAATATATTCGATTTGTTTGAAATTCGACCTAATAAAGTTTATCTAAATAATAGGAGTATTTGCTCATACAAGACTTTTTGGACACCCTGTATACATTCAAACTAACACCCACACGTTTAAATAGGAATATAGTCGATTTACTTAAAATCCGAATTAATTAGGTTTATCTCGGTTGTAGTAGAAGTATTTGCCCATACCAAGACTTTTCGGATACCCTGTATACATACATACAAACATAAACACATATTAATACAAATATATTCGATTTGTTTGAAATTCGACCTAATAAAGTTTATCTAAATAATAATAGGAGTATTTGCTCATTCAAGACTTTTTGGACACCCTGTATACAGTCAAACTAACAACCACACGTTTAAATAGGAATATAGTCGATTTACTTAAAATCCGAATTAATTAGGTTTATCTCGGTTGTACGTACGTGAGTTAGAAGTTGTCAACTTTATCCTTAATTGTTGCTATAGAAACCATGCGAATCAAAATTTACACATATAATTTTGAATGATTGACCGAATTCTTCCCATATATCAAATTTCAGCTCTCTAACTCAATAAATATCGGAAATAGCAAATTTTTCGTCGTCATGCCAACGAAATGTCGAAATTATTTTCAAATAAAATAGCTTACTTCCTCCCCTTTCGATTGCCACATCACTCTTTTCAATCAAATAATCCATTCTCAATTAATAACAAATCTAAGCAAAATTTAAATCAGACCCGTCATTGTGATTTACCCCGTATACTACCTCATGGAATAGCCTTTCTATGATGCTTCGCCGCGTCATCGAAAAATTGTTAAAATTGGTATTTAATGACTAATTCTTCAAATTATATGTTCCGAAATCCACACGGGAAGGTCTATAGGGCCTTGTCCAGTATTTTTCAAGTCGAAAACGGTCCAGAAACCCTAAAATCTCGCAAGGAAAACTGACATTTTTGCGACATTTCGACCCTTCATATTTTAATACATTTCTCCGTATGAAACTGATTTTGACATGCATTTGCATGGTCTGAGAAAAATTAAAAAAATTCGTATTTAATGCTTAAATCGTCCAATGAAATGTATTGTAAATAAAAATATAAATTCCGTTTTACCTTTGCCATGTATATTTCAAGCCGAAATCGGTCCAGGAAGCTTCCAATATCGCTACAAAAACTGTTATTTTCATGACATTTTGACAGGTCATATTTTAATTTCGATGTAAAGAGGGTCAGTTTCATTTGTTTTGTCAAGGCACGGCTTTTAATATATGCACTTTTTAAAATTTTTCCTGCACCGATGCAAAAAAAGGTATTTATTTATAACTTTAACGAAAAAATATGGAATTTTAATTAGTTAGAAGTGTTCTCAGATGATAAGGGATGAAAATAAACCAAAAAAGAACTGTTAAATCGGAGAAATAATATATAATAATGCCTTTTAAAGATGAATTTTGATGGAAAAAACAGAAAAAATGAGTTTTTACCCCCTAAATTCGGTCCAGGATCACCCATTCGGGATTTGCTTTAAAGCCTGATTATATCCCCACGGGATAGCGTTGAAAAAGTTAGAAGAAATTATATATGAAAAGATACAGAGTGATTCAAATGTAGAGATGTCACGAAAAAAAATCGTAAAAAATCTAAATTTAATTATCGATTGCTCCTTTTGTGACAGGCCATTTTTGCCACATTGTCTGGGTATGTGTTTACTAATTATACTAATTAATTTTATTCACGATTACCTGTTTAGTTTTACTTAATAATTTACCTTGATTCTGAACTTCGCTCTTACACTGGGTAGGCTCGCTTTGCCCTGTGTTCCAGGTTACTCCCTGTCCATCTTGTTTGCCTTCTTTCTTGTCCAAGTCAGCTTGACATCAGCTTGGCCATCGCTCACATGGCTCGTAGTTCGATTTAATGTTCTTTGTGTGTTGGGCCCTGAATTTTCGCCTTGCTTGGAGTCCTCTCTGTGTATAGACAAGTCGCCCTTAGTCTATTTATAATAACATATTTTTAAAGGATAAATTTAAAAGGCTACCTACATTTTGGATGAAATTTAATCCCGGTGTTTTCCACGGCCTTCACTGTTCTGGATTCCTGAATTTAGCGTTCTCTATTAATTAAACTCCAAGATTTCCTTTTCCAAGATCTTGTTGAATTTTATAAACATATTTAATAAATTCAGTTGTATATTGAAGGCTGAGACGGTGGTGTGCTCCGTTCGGCGGAACTATAAGGTGGGACTGTTTCCAGTTCGGACCGCGAGGTCGATTCAGGTAGAGACGGTGCATCGGGGGTAAGAATCTGATCTGTTCGCATACACGAACAGTCCCAAAGCGCTTTCGAGAGCCGTCGATTTGTGAACACAGCGGCTGCAGTGGCATTTTCGAGTGTGGGAAGGTTGGAATTTTGTAGCACTACATCATCGTCTTCCTTTCTGTAGTTTCGACATTCGGGGTTTCAGCTGTTAGTATTTGGATGCATCGTACTGAAATAGTGCGTCTCGATCAGTACCGGCGTAGGTACCTATAACGGTCAGTATTTCCGTAACTTTATTGTTTCACGCAAGAGGCCTCTGTATGATTTCAGTACCCTTGTTTGGTGGCGCGGCGACGGTTGGAGTTCTAAGTTTCGGTGTTTTTTTGCGTTTGTTTCTCCGTTTGGGGTCGGAGACTTGTGCCATTCTGCATTCGGGGTCATTTGAGGGAGCAGCTTCTGGTCCATGCTTGGTTTTGGTTTGGATTTCGTAGTTCTTGCCGGTATGCCGTGGCGCCATCTTTAGACTATCAATTACTGTCATTCCGGTCAGTGTAGTTGCTTTCGCCCCGATCATCTTCCGTGTTCTGTGGGTCCTTTTTGGCGCTGGCGCAAATATTAATGTAAGAACCATTTTGTTCGGAAGGGCGGTCCACTGTCGGGCATTTCCACCCTGGTCTTCGTCGAAGATTGCAGATTTGCGGTGTCGGTTTCAGCCATTTTGAAGGCTCAAGTTTATGGATTAAGTTCCGGGACTGCGATTAAAATTCATCTGCTGAATTATTGTCTGCTGGGCAAGATTTTATCTGCAACTTCGTTCGATAACATCATATCAGCCATTACATCGGCCTGACGATCTGGAGACCGCTGGTAGCTGCCCCCGTTTTTGGGTGTTTTGTATGTGGAGTCTGCAGTGTCTAACCCTCCTTGCTTAAGGGGGTCCTTGGTGGGGGCCACGAACCTCCCTACTTCTTCCGTAGGGGCTACAAAACATCCCTATTTATTTTTGGTGGGCGCTAACCAGCCTTCATATTTTCTACAGGGGGCGCTAAGGAGCCACCCTATGATTATGTGTATGTGGGGCAGACTTCCTCACGAAGATTTTATTTTATTTTTTTTTTTCCTGTTTGGAGTAAAATTAATTGGTCTATTTTGCGAGGGCAAACCGCCCAACCATATTTGTAACCATTTTTTTTTTTTGTAACCTTTTTTGTGTACAATAGATGTATATAGGGTTAAACGTTGTTTTTATCCAGCTCACTGCGCCCTCTGTTTAATTTTTAATTATGAATAGCGGGATTGTTGTGTGAGAAGCAGGTCCCTAGACCAACTAGGCGACTTCCAGTTTGTGTCGGTGTAAAAACTGGTGGCGTCCAATAGAACCTACCCAGCCTAACTGAGCTGAGGGCTAATTTGCAACGCGCTCTACTACACCTGCTTCCCTCAGAACACCCTGTTGTTCCTGTGTTTTTCTCTAGAGTACCTTTAAGAGTGATTTTAATGTTTTCAAGTTAAGCGGTAAGTACTTGGTCAATGATACTCATCATAGTATCTTTGACGGTTTTTAATCAAACACCTTTTTTTTTGAACAAAGTGCGTCGCAAATTTTTGGCGCCCAACGTGGGGCTTATTTAAAAAAAAATTACCGCTTTTTTTTAATTTTACTCTTGTGCGTCTAGTGAGCTGGATGGAACTTTGAAAATTTCCATCAATTTTAACTCTAACTGTACTAGCCCTGTATTACTGCATTTGATTTTGGCGATTTATTACCGATTTTATTTTGCGTATTACGTAACTTTGATTGTCTTTGAATTTGTGGTTTATTACCGATTTTATTTTACGTCTTGCGTAACTTTGATTGTCTTTGATATTGCGATTTATTACCGATTTTACTTAATTTATTTACGTGACTTTATCTTTGCGTACTGTGTTACGATTGCTTGATTACCTTTTTATTATTTCGTGCTATTTTTGCTGATTTAATTACCTTTATTTGCTGTATTTGACTACACCATTGGTGTAGTTTTGGTAAATTTATTCGATTTACGCGATTATACCTAGATTTGATTTTTTTTATTGACTTTTGAGTTGCTGTTGTTTTTATCCGCTCCAAAATGGATTATAATATGCAAGTTCATTGCCTTCGGAAAGAAATGCTTATTTACGAGCTCACGATTCGTGGAATTCCGGCTAGCAATGCTAATACCGCAAAAGAACTTGTATCATCGTTACGTCCTATTTTAAAAATGGAAAGAAAAGGCAAAATTTTTACTCGTCCGGCCTATAACTTTGTTTTTGACGACGAATGTGACTACATAACCAAGACTTTACACGATATCGAAAACGCGATCAAGAATATTTCTGGTGACTCAGCCAGAGCGAAGTTCGTGCGTTTGCAGTCGCAACTTGTCCATTTATTCACTCGTGTTGACCGAATTCCGGTTGAGAACCTTAGTGCCGAGGAATCGCAAACTCGGTCTAATTTGCTACTTCAAACTTTGAGCAAATTAAACAGTTTGGATGATCTCTTAAAACAAGATCCGAATCTAAGCGCCTTACTTGATCAAACTCATCTCAACGACTCGGATTCGGATTCGTCTGTAGTTAGCAATGCGTCCAACAGTCGACCGCGTCACACGCGCTCGTCGCCCAAAGTCACTCCACCCGTGGTTAGTCCCAATGTAACAGCTGCTGCCACCTCCGTTAGCCATCCTTCGTGTAGCAAGGCGCAGCGTGTCGAAAAATGGGGAATTAGATTTACCGGCGAGGCTAAACAGATGACGGTGCATAATTTCTTGGAGCGAGTATCGGAACTACGCGAAGCTCGTGGTATTTCAGAACGCGAGTTGTTTGAATCCGCTATCGACCTATTTACTGGTAGAGCGCTAAATTGGTTTCGCGCAAATCGTCATCGATTTTCGGACTGGTCTAGTTTGTCTGACCTTCTGTGCAAACATTTCGAGCCGCCAGACTATCGTCATCGGCTATTTAGGGAAATTCTGGACAGGACTCAGGATTCGAGTGAAAGTATCGTCGATTACCTCTCAAGTATGAGCGCGCTGTTTAGACGACATGGCTCCATCACGGAGGACGTTCAACTTGACATCATTATACGAAACTTGTCACCTTTTTATACTACCCAACTTCCGGTAGTTAGCAAGTTGGAAGAACTGGAAGGAGAATGTCTCAAGTTGGAGTTAAAGAAATATCGTGCAGAGAACTATGTACCACCTCCTAGAAAAAGGCATAATTTTGTAGAGCCAGACTTTGCATTCATGGCTGCTGAAACACCAGGTTTGAAAGACGATGAACAGTTACCAGTCGTTGACGTAGTTACCGCATCATCTCCAGCACCATCAACATCTCGAGACGTGAGACAGTTACCAAGAGAGACACGTCCAATATCTTCAAAAATATCTAGATCAATCTTGTGCTGGAACTGTAATAAGCCAGGTCATCGAAATAGTCAGTGCCCTGAACAGCGTAGAATCCATTGTTACCGCTGCGGTGCACCAAATGTGACCAGTAAAAACTGCCCTAAGTGTTTATTGTCAGAGAAACGATTCTCGGGAGAGCTGATAGGTCGTAAGACTACTCCCGTTGCTCTCACTTTACCGACCAACAACTTTCCTTCCAATGAAAACGCTTTGCTGAACAACAACTCCGTTCCTAATAAAACCCTTCTACCGACCAACAACATTCTTTCTGATGAAAACCTTTCACCAACCAACCCTTGTCTTTCTAACGAAAACCATTCACCCCCTAGCAATTCTGCCCCCAATAAAAATCTTTTGCCAACCAACAACTCTCTTTCTGATGAAAACCCTTCGTCAACAAATAACTCTCCCTCCCGCCAAAATCCTTCACATGCGAATAACTCTTTTCCAAATCAAAAACTATTAGATCCTATCATAGCTCATGCGCATGGCGACCAGCGCCCCTATTTAGAAATTTCGATTTTAGGTTACAAAATATTAGGCTTATTAGATTCTGGAGCATCACGCACTATTGTAGGTCAACCCGGTTTCCGAATTTTGGAAAGTCTGGGATTAAAACTTATTAGGCAACAGACTGATTGTACTGTCGCGAATGGCCAAACTTGCTCCAGTTTGGGCTATTTTCAGGCTCCTATAACTTTATTAAATAAAACTCGGGTGATAGATATTTTAGTCCTTCCCGAACTGTCCCACCAATTAATATTAGGCATTGACTTTTGGAGAACCATGGAAGTGATCCCCGACTTGAAGCAGGATGTCTGGCATTTTTCCACTGATGATCAACCTACGGAAATTTGTAGCGTTATAGATGGCAACTCTTTATCTGAAACCGACCGAGCGTGTTTAAATGCACTAGTTAAGGAGAAAATATCGGAAATGGGTACTGGTCTTGGCTGCTGCAAGGTAGCAGAACACGTCATTGAGCTTGAACCCGGCACTAGGCCAATTAAACAGCGTTACTACCCAGTTTCTCCATACAAGCAAAGGATTATGGACGAGGAAATCGACGAGATGTTGAAACTTGGCGTGATTGAACCTTCTAAAAGTCCTTGGTCCAGTCCAGTGTGTTTGGTACGCAAGAAAGATGACAGCTATAGGTTTTGCATAGATTTTAGAAAGCTTAATACAAAAACTAAGAAAGACGCATATCCTATACCTTATATCTCCGCCATTTTGGATCGCCTCAGAGACGCCCGCTACATTAGCTCCATCGACATAAAATCAGCGTTCTGGCAGGTACCTCTTAGTGAGTCCTCACGTGAATTAACTGCTTTCACTGTTCCAGGTAGGAATCTTTATCATTTTCTGCGCATGCCCTTCGGCTTGACCAATGCGCCAGCCACCTGGCAACGTATAGTGGACCGTGTATTAGGCGTTGATTTGGAAAATCACGTGATGGTGTATCTTGATGATATAATTATCATCTCCAGAACCTTTCCTGAACACCTCAGAATTCTGGGCCTAGTTTTTGACCGTTTGAAAGGTGCAGGACTCATAGTTTCCGAGGAGAAATGTCACTTTTGTAAGCCTGAATTACGATACCTGGGCTACATCGTAGACTTCATTTATAAGACATTGGTAATTTTCCCCATACATCCAAGAGTTCCAAAGGATCTGCATAATTAATTAGATATTCCAAAGGTAACATTTCTAGTTCATCTGTAGTAAAATCCTGCAAGATTTTCTTTCCGCTTACATGACTAAACATTACATTTGCTGTTGGGCAAGACATAGTTTTTTCTTTTTTGCTTCCAATTCTTGAACTTTCTTTCTCTGTTGAGTTCGAAACTTTTTTTTAGCACTCTTAGATAGATTGGGAGGTGGATTTATTATTATTAAATTGTTTTCTATGTACTCTTGTGGATTATAGCTTTCGCAATGTTCTGTGTCCCATGAATAATCAATAGGGACTGCTACAGACATCGTTGTGAATTGTGTTAAATACTGCAAATATTGAGAATTTATAGCAATAAAAGTGGTGTGGCGGGTAGGAGGAATGGATTTGATGTAAGAGTGGTAGGATTTGGTAGTGTGAAGAGTGCGTGTTGTGGAATGGTTTTGTTTTTTTGTTTTTGTTTTTTGATTTGGAGCGGGGAGAGGAGAGGGGAGAGGAGAGGGGAGTGGTGTGAAGAGTGGGGAGATTTGGTAGGGTGAAGAGTGGGGGGATTTTGGTAGTGTGAAGAGTGGGGGGATTTGGTAGGGTGAAGAGTGGGGGGATTTTGGTAGTGTGAAGAGTGGGGGGATTTGGTGGGGTGAAGAGTGGGGGGATTTGGTGGGGTGAAGAGTGGGGGGAATTGAATTTTGGATTTGGATTGGACTGATGCGCACACAAACACTCTACTGCCAACTTTTTCCTTTCATTTCTTTCCAATCTTGCTTTGCAGGATTCTTTCTTCGCGGCCTTATTATTTTTCAGCTTTGCCATATTGCCTAAAATATGAATTTTATCTTAAAAATCAAAACCTATCACTTCATATTTTAATGGGTCACTTTTTATTACTTCCCTTAATTTACGCATAGCCAACTTTTTCCTTTCATTTCTTTCCAATCTTGCTTTGCAGGATTCTTTCTTCGCGGCCTTATTATTTTTCAGCTTTGCCATATTGCCTAAAATATGAAGTTTATCTTAAAAATCAAAACCTATCACCTCTGTGAAACACATCTCACCTCCATTACCACCATTTGATAATGGAGGTGAGGTAACGGAAGTGAGGATCCTATAGGTTTTTCACTAATAAATATTTTATTTTACTGCCGTTTTTTTTTCTCAATTTACTTTTGGATTCTTTACCCATTTATACATTAAAAATAATTATTGACAAATTTTAATTCTTCAAAATAGTCTTACAAACAGCGGTAACAAAAATGAGAAAATTGTACTTACCTCTTAGTAAAATCAACACATGAGCGCACAAACTATTAACTAAGCAAAGAAACACATCCACCTTATACCGCCGACGTGAACAGACTGGTCTAAACCAATACTTCTTAGCCGACCTGAACTCCCTCACTACTCTTTCTCGATTTTTATTTGGATTAACAACTTTGACCACGGAGGTGAGGTATAACGTTGGGGACAACCAAATTATAGTAAATATTTATTAAAAGGAAACATCTAAAAAATACATAAATCTAACTTTTCAAAAGATTTTGAGTTTTCATAGACCCCAGAAATATATGATTTAAATAAATATTTATTAAAGTAAAAAAATTTCGAGCTGGTATATTACTAACTATGCCTGGGGACATGCCATGGAGGTGAGGAATGACACATTGGGGATTCGAAAAACAATATTTAAAATTAAAAAACTTAAGATTTTATGCTTGATCCAGGAAAACTGTTATTATTTCTTTGCATATCAACAGTATTAAAACAAATTTAGAGAAACACATAATAAATAACTTCCAGGGACACAAGAATTACGTTCGTGGGAGAATGACCCATATATATATATATATATATATATATATATATATATATATATATATATATATATATATATATATATATATATATATATATATATATATATATCAGTGGCGATCCGTGGTCAGTAAAAGAGGTGAGGCCAAAAAAGTTATCTTTACCAAACTTGAAAACATGATTGCATGCACCAACCTTTAACTCCAGACACGATTTGATGACGTTAGCCCCTAAAATAAGGGCACTTTACTCTTGAAAATTTTCAAATAAGCTTATTGACCGGGGGTCTAGATTAAACCGATTCTTACCAAACACTGCAAAATTATTACACGTAACAAGCTTTACCATCCACCGTAATTTCAACTCGATGGCCCCTAAAATAGGGGTACTTTGCTCTTTTCATTTTTCATTAAAATTTATTGACTGGGGGTCAAAAATGAGATAATCTTTACCACACTTGAAAACATGATTGCGCGCACCAACCTTTAACTCCAGACACGATTTGATGACGTTAGCCCCTAAAATAAGTTCACTTTACTCTTGAAAATTTTCAAATAAGCTTATTGACCGGGGGTCTAGGTTAAACCAATTCTTACCAAACACTGCAAAATTATTACACTTAACAAGCTTTACCATCCACCGTAATTTCAACTCGATGGCCCCTAAAATAGGGGTACTTTGCTCTTGGCATTTTTCATTAAAATTTATTGACTGTGGGTCAAAAATGAGACAATCTTTACCAAACTTGAAAACATGATTGCATGCAACAACCTTTAACTCCAGACACGATTTGATGACGTTAGCCCTTAAAATAAGGGCACTTTACTCTTGCAAATTTTCAAATAAGCTTCTTGACCGGGGGTCTAGATTAAACGGATTCTTACCAAACACTGCAAAATTATTACACGTAACAAGCTTTACCATCCACCGTAATTTCAACTCGATGGCCCCTAAAATAGGGGTACTTTGCTCTTGGCATTTTTCATTAAAATTTATTGACTGGGGGTCAAAAATGAGACAATCTTTACCAAACTTGAAAACATGATTGCATGCACCAACCTTTAATTCCAGACACGATTTGATGACGTTAGCCCCTAAAATAAGGGCACTTTACTCTTGAAAATTTTCAAATAAGCTTCTTGACCGGGGGTCTAGGTTAAACCAATTCTTACCAAACACTGCAAAATTATTACACGTAACAAGCTTTACCATCCACTGTAATTTTAACTCGATGGCCCCTAAAATAGGGGTACTTTACTCTTGGCATTTTTCATTAAAATTTATTGACTGGGGGTCAAAAATGAGACAATCTTTACCAAACTTGAAAACATGATTGCATGCACCAACCTTTAACTCCAGACACGATTTGACGTGATTGAACACAGCTTTATCATACGACACAGTTTAATAACTTTGGCGTATAAAGTAGTGGTACATCGATTTTGACATTTTTTAAGCAATGAGCGGGGTATACAGTCAGCTAATCTTTACCAAATTGTGTTACATTATTGTACCTTCGAAGCTTTATTACCCACCGCAATGTAAAGTGAATTGTCCCTAAAATGTGGATTTTCTCTATTGACAGTAAAAAACTCATCGAAGTTTCATATGCAGCCTATATTAGATCGAGTAAATAGTATTAATGCTTACATATACACTTTACTACTTACAATTTAAACATACAAAGTTTTTAGGAATATGTTTTATTTTTAAACATTTCTCATTTGTTGTCCAGATTAATATACTAAAAGTCCCCACCCCTTCGGGGGTGCAAACAACCCCAAAACCACCCCAATAGGTACAATTTTTAGATACCGTACTTGCTAAATATATCGGATACGGCTAATTTTTGTAAAAAGATGCTAGAAAATAAAATAAAAGCCAATAAAATTACCTACAAATTGGTACTTATATGTAAGTGCATAATTTGATGAAACCAGTGGCGTGGAGCAAGTGTCTAAAATTGTTAAACATATAAGGAACCCTCAAATATTACGTTCTGCGTAGTGAAAATATTCCCAATTAGTCTGTTCAAGAGAATTAAATACTAAATCATTGTAAAAAAGGTATAACAATGGAAACCCATCAAAATAGGTTACATCAGTGCCGTTCGGCGAGTATCTGAAGTCGGTAATTATTTTTCAACGTTTAAAAATAAGGTATGCCTTAAGTATAAATTGTTTGAAATATTCTGTTTAGAAGTTTTAAACTATTTAAAACTTAGATAGAGAAGTCAAAAACCAATCAAAATATATTCTCAGTGGCGTGCAGCAGTCTTTAAAGTCGTTATTTTTGCTGCAAAACATTAAAGTAAGATAATTAGGTATATATCAAATATTCTCCCACATTTAAAAAGTTACATGACAAGCGAAATCTTTGTCCGGTGATAAAGATTGGTGCATAACATTACTTTGCCAAGTTTGGTAAATATTGCTTTAATTTAGATCCCCGGTCAATAGCTTTTTTCGAAAAATGTCAAGAGCCAAGTCCCTCTATTTCAGGGGCCATCGAAATTATGGTGGGTTTGCTAATAATTTTGCGCTGTTTGGCAAAAATCGGTTTAATCTATCCCCCGGTCAAGATTATTTGAAAATTTTCAAGAGCAAAGTACCCCTAATTTTAGGGGCTAACGTCATCAAATCGTGTTTGGAGTTAAAGGTTGGTGCATACAATCATGTTTTCAAGTTTGGTAAAGATTGTCTCATTTTTGATACGCAGTCAATAAATTTTAATGAAAAATGCCAAGAGAAAAGTGCCCTTATTTTAGGGGCTAACGTCATCAAATCGTGTCTGGAGTGAAAGGTTGGTGCATGCAATCATGTTTTCAAGTTTGGTAAAGATTGTCTCATTTTTGACCCCCAGTCAATAACTTTTAATGAAAATGCCAAGAGCAAAGTACCCCTATTTTAGGGGCCATCGAGTTGAAATTACGGTGGATGGTAAAGCTTCTTACGTGTAATAATTTTGCAGTGTTTGGTAAGAATCGGTTTAATCTAGACCCCCGGTCAATAAGCTTATTTGAAAATTTTCAAGAGTAAAGTGCCCTTATTTTAGGGGCTAACGTCATCAAATCGTGTCTGGAGTTAAAGGTTGGTGCATGCAATCATGTTTTCAAGTTTGGTAAAGATTGTCTCATTTTTGACCCCCAGTCAATAAATTTTAATGAAAAATGCCAAGAGCAAAGTACCCCTATTTTAGGGGCCATCGACTTCAAATTAGGGTGGGTGATAAAGCTTGGGACGAAAAACAATTTTACCAAGTTTGGTATTGATTGCCTTAATCTATACCCCTGGTCAATTGATTTTTATTTTGGTCAATAAATTAGGACATCCCGTTTTATTTAAAACATACATCAAAACGTAAAATAACATAAAACGGAAATCAAATGGCAAACTTAAAAACAAACTAAGAAAAATGCAAAATTATGTTTTATAGATTAGGTCTATCTTTCTGTTGCACTTAATCGCAAACGATCCTATTACTAAGTTATAAAATGAGTCAGAAGAATACATTTTAATTATTAAGCCTTTTCTATAGACACTACAGCCAAACCATTTAACTTTTCTTGTGCAATCGAATTTCTCGAATAAGTTTTATGAGTTTTAAAGCTAAAAAATTTCTTTCAACTGAAACCGATGCTCCAGGTAGTGTTGGCTATTAAACAACAATTTGTACATTTCTGATAAAACCTCGTTTAGACCATTTTTGTACATTTTGTCTCTATAATCTCTGGCAAAGATAAGGAACGGAACTGTTTATCAGCAAAAAAAATTGTGAGCTCGGTTTTGCATCGGTCTTTTTGGAAAAGATTTTTATAACTTTGAACTAAATTGTTAAATAACTGATTTAAAAATGATACGTCAAAATCGGCAAAAAGCGTCTGGTTAAATTAGGTTCAAAAATAATAACTTATTAATACCGTTAAATCGATCTGTAATTTGATTATTATCAAGCACCTCATAAAATAACGCCTGGTAAGTCAATGTAACATCATTGTTAATTAGGTCCTTATTTTCGGTTCTTGCCCGTATACTTGTATAATAGTACTTCTGAAGTAGGTCTCCCATTACTAACAGTTTCATTTTTTTCGCGTTGAGAACGCATAGAAAATGATGCTTGCCGCAGCAATAAAACATCATAAAATAACGTAGCTCCATTCTCAAATAAAATATCTAGAAATCAGGAGGCCAAGCGCTTTACAGGCCTCTCTTCACTATAAATTCGCACGTGGAAGCAACGAATACCAATTGCGTGGAAGTGAGTAATATAAACATACTAAATAAAGACAGAACCATTCACACACGTCCAGAGACGATCTGCTTCGAGAGTCCAGCGCTCACCGGGCCTCTGCTGCATAGGCCGTTCTCTCATAGAAGAACTTATTGTTAATACAGCGCGTACTGCGAATATCGCATGTGGTTCTTCTTTAGTCGAATATATTGTCGCAAATATTAGCGCTTCCCTTGTAAATAAAAGTGGCTTTATAGACGTTTGCTAAACCTTTCCACCTTTATAATTGCCAAATTTATATAATAAATTTTAGATTTGAAGTAATGTGATGAAGAAGAGCAAAACAAAACATGTTAATTAATCTTACGAAAATTTTCATTTTTACATTTTAAATTAATTGTAGTGAGGAGATCTTACGAAAATTTTCATTTTTACATTTTAAATTAATTGTAGTGAGGCCGGGCCTCACCTGCCTCATGCTACCGATCGCCACTGATATATATATATATATATATATATATATATATATATATATATATATATATATATATATATATATATATATATATATATATATATATATATATATATATATATATATATATATATATATATATACAGTGACCGGCAAAAAGTTCGCAACATATGGGAAAAATTTTTATTAGGAGAATATCGGAAAAACTTTCTCAGGGGATCGGTTCTGCATGTCCGATAACCTAAAAATCGATTTTGACATACGTCACGTGACCACTGGTATAGCGTCAAATTAAAAAAAAAATTGTTAATTTACAAAAAGTGAGGTTAGTTGACGAGATATCAAAAAAAGTTATTTGAAAAAATTGCTTAGAATTAAATTCTAGGTCCTTGTGCAAAATTTTAAGATTTTATTTAAAAAAATTGGAAAACTCAATTTTTTTTAAATATTTTTTTATCGATTTACAAATTTCCGGTTTTTTTCGTTTAGATAGCTTGGCTAATGTAAAGCCCATGTATCTGGATGAAAATAAACGAATGTAGTAGTTTTTTCTACAATTGACAGGACAAAATTAAAAAAAACAGGGTTTCGCCGGACGCTAGCTGTTGCAATGATTTGTATCTAGCAGCAGTGTCAAAATTTTAGAGACATTTCAATGAGATTACATTGAGAAAACCTTAATCGTCTTAAATATATCTGAAGTTCGACTTTTTGTAAAGTTAAGGGGATTAAAATAGATAATAAAAAAAAATTACCTGTTTATTTAATCGAAATTTTATAAACGAAAACCAATGTAAGAAAAACTTAAAAGTAGTCAAATTCTGTACTAACAACACAAAAAATCATTGTTTTTCCTTGGGTGCACAAAATTTAAAACTCAGTATGACCACCATTTCTCTCCATACATACTGTTGTTCTCGAGCGCAACTCTCGATTAACATTTCGGAGCATTTTACGATTTATTTGCAATACACAATTTATAATGACATTCTCTAAATTTTGTATATTCCTAAAGGGTCGATGTTTGTACACAGGGTTCTTTAGGTATCCCCACATAAAAAAATCTAACGGAGTCAGATCTACAATTCTACAATTGACAGGACAAAATCGAAAAAATAGGTGTTCGCCGGACGCTCGCTGTTGCAATGGTTTGAATCTAATGAAATGACTGTATCAAGATTTTATTAAGATTTTTCGCACATAAATTTAACAACCAGGTCTATTTAGTTGTACTTAAAACTACCAAAGCAGGCTCTGAAATTAAAACAACCAAATAATCTAGTAGGTTAAAAACAACAGAAAAATGTCAAACAAATTATAATTTGTTTGATTTCAACCTATGTCATTGGTTTATGTCTCGCATCTTACTAAGTTTGATATTTTACATAAGTTTATTAATATTTTATTCCTTAAAATGGCACCCACACTACTTCTTCAGGAAAAGATAGAAATTATTTTAATTTCTGGAGATAATTACAAAAGCCATAGAGAAACAGCAGCAATTTTTAATGAGAGGCACCCCGATAAATCCCTCCATTATTCCACAGTATCTCGTCTAGTCAATAAATTTAAAGAAACGGGATCGGTAGAAAATCAGTATAAAGTTTCCCATGAAAAACCGGTAACAGGTGACGAAGGTTCTCTGGATGTGTGTTTGTCGATCACAGAAACACCCCAATTAGCAGTTAGTCAAATATCGGAGATCACTAACATTCACGAAAGATCTGTGCGGAGGATATTAAAAAGAAACAAATTTCATCCGTACAAACCTAAATTTGTACAAGTATTAAAAGATAGGGATTATGACGCCCGCTTCGATTTTTGTGCCTGGTTCCAGGGTATGATTGAGGAAGATTTTAATTTCCCAAAGAACGTTCTTTTCTCGGATGAAGCTACAGTTACCTCTAACGGAACCGTCAGTTCACAAAACTGTAGATGGTGGGCCACCGAAAACCCAGACTTTGTAATTCAGAGTAAAGACCAATATAGTTTTAAGGTTAATGTGTGGTGCGGAATTTTCAACCTCAGAATAGTGGGACCTTTTTTCTTTAGAGACAATTTAAATTCAGAACGATATTTAGAATTTCTACAAACTGAGATATCTGACTTTTTAGACAATTTGTCATTAGCCGAAAGAAGAAATTTATACTTTCAACAAGACGGAGCTAGCATTCATTCCACAAATGAGGTGAAGAGATGGCTGGGTCAAGAATTTGGAAACCAGTGGATAGGACGGTTTTCTGAAAATCCGTGGCCTGCGAGATCACCAGATCTGACTCCGTTAGATTTCTTTATGTGGGGATACCTAAAGAACTCTGTGTACAAACATCGACCCTTTAGGAATATACAAAATTTAGAGAATGTCATTAGAAATTGTGTATTGCAAATAAAACGTAAAATGCTCCGAAATGTTAATCAAGAGTTGCGCTCGAGAACAATAGTATGTATGGAGAGAAATGGTGGTCATACTGAGTTTTAAATTTTGTGCACCCAAGGAAAAACAATGATTTTTTATGTTGTTAGTACAGAATTTGACTACTTTTAAGTTTTTCTTACATTGGTTTTCGTTTATGAAATTTCGATTAAATAAACAGGTAATTTTTTGTTTATTATCTATTTTACTCCCCTTAACTTTACAAAAAGTCGAACTTCAGATATATTTAAGACGATTAAGGTTTTCTCAATGTAATCTCATTGAAATGTCTCTAAAATTTTGACACTGCTGCTAGATACAAATCATTGCAACAGCTAGCGTCCGGCGAAACCCTGTTTTTTTTAATTTTGTCCTGTCAATTGTAGAAAAAACTACTACATTCGTTTATTTTCATCCAGATACATGGGCTTTACATTAGCCAAGCTATCTAAACGAAAAAAACTGGAAATTTGTAAATCGATAAAAAAATATTTAAAAAAAATTGAGTTTTCCAATTTTTTTAAATAAAATCTTAAAATTTTGCACAAGGACCTCGAATTTAATTCTAAGCAATTTTTTCAAATAACTTTTTTTGATATCTCGTCAACTAACCTCACTTTTTGTAAATTAACAATTTTTTTTTTAATTTGACGCTATACCAGTGGTCACATGACGTATGTCAAAATCGATTTTTAGGTTATCGGACATGCAGAACCGATCCCCCGGAAAAGTTTTTCCAATACTCACCTAATAAAAATTTTTCCCATATGTTGCGAACTTTTTGCCGGTCACTGTATATATATATATATATATATATATATATATATATATATATATATATATATATATATATATATATATATATATATATATATATATATATATATATATATATATATATATATATATATATATGTATATATATATATATATATATACAGGGTGTTATGAAATTCACTGCATATATTGAAACCAGTAAATCCTGATATGAATTCAGATTGAATAAAAATATTCATAAATAGCCCTTCACTATAAAAAAAGGTTGATATCGGCCCTCAAAAAAATTTTTTTTAGTCTCAGCGCACCACTGGTAATAAACACATGGCCATATAAAAAACCACGAGCAATGTCAGTTACAGAAAAAACTCATTTGTTTTTACGTGAGATGTTGCCAAATCTTTCTAGTCCCTCCCATGTAACAGGTTTAAAAAAATAATATTTTTATTATCTTTAAATAAAGAAATCCTACTACTTAACTCTTTCAAAACACTCAATTTCAAAAAGTTAAAATACTACAACACAAAAAATCCAACAGCTGTTCAAACAAAGATTACAATAATAATTTTCAAATAAGCGGACCAGACATTTTTAGAGGAAAAGGCTACCTATCCAAAATTAGCTTCAAACAAAGAAATTTTAATTGCGCAATAAAAGCTAGCAACAGTTTAACAAAAATAACTCAGAAGAATTGTATGAAGCTAACGTATACAAAAAAGTGAGGAAACACTAACTTTTGTACTTTTCAGTAACTAGAACTAACCAAAATCTAAACCAAAAAGTAATTAGGTTGACAACTTATCACCCTTATTAATCCGCTTCTCAACATTTTGACACAGATCAAAGGATAAATATGTTATCTATTTATATCAGCTAATATCACTCTCGCTACATTTCATTACAGTTAAAAAAAGTAATAAACACTAAAATCACAATAAAAGCATTGTAGAGAAATAAACATCATAATATGACACGAAAAATACTGCCTTTTTTAAACTGGTGAAATGATATTACTAACTCAAATTTACTATAACTATCTCAAAACACTAAATTTCAAAAAGTTAAAATACCTATAATAATCCAGGGATCAGCTGTTCAAACGAAAACTACCACCAAACACCAAACTAAACATCCAGAAATCTGTTTTGCAAAACTTAATATTCTACAACACTCAGCCGATACGATAATCTATTAAATAGCACTGTAATAAATAATTAAATGTGTTAGGATTATTTAATGAACACTGCAAAGCAACTACAAAGTATAAAACTGTTTTAAGGAGCAGAATAAAATATTCCAACAATGACCATAACTTGTTGAAAACGTTGAAAATACTACTCAAAGAAAATAAATAGGGTAAGATACTACTGTTGTAGTTAAAACTATATTCTTAATAAAGACATAGGGTTACAATATGCACCGGTGTATAAGTGGTTGCCTATGACTAGAGCATATTGGCTAGTAATAAATAAAGCTGTGCAAACGGGGTTATTCCAGGGACGGCTCTAACCTAGTTGGAAATAAAATTATGATTCGATTTGAAAATTTATCCACATTGTATAATTTGAAAATGCGAAACACGAAAATACTTCGGTTAAAGTAATATAACATACAGGGTGTCTAAAAAGTCTTAGTATGGCTAAATATCTTTGCTATTAATAAAGATAGAGACACCAAATTTTAGTTATATCTTATTGATTAATAAATCTACTTTTTATGTAATTTGACTTTTTCAATCCCCTTGGGGGTGATGCTAGGGAGTTGAGGTCCTTTCTTTTAAAAGTCTTCAGAAAAGAAACATTTTACCGCAAACCACATATTTTAATTCATTTTTAAATGGCTAGCCTATAAAAATTATAAATCGTATAATCGGCGGGACATATGTCGACCGTTGGCCGACCTCTTGTGCCATACAGTACCAGTCTTCGTGCACATTTATTTTTTGTTTTGTGGGGCACATTTTTTTCTAACTTTTTTCCAACTTTTTCTACTTCTTCATTTGTCGTTTTATATTTATTTGTTCATTCACTTTTAAGAATATATCCCCAATAGTCAACGCCCATGAATAAAATTATTTTTGTCAAATACCGTATACGTACGTACTTATTTTCGGCATTGAAGCCTCTTGTTATTTATTCAAGGGTTAGCCTTACCATAGTTATTAAGACTTTTGCGTCTTGTGAGAAATTCACAATATTGTAGTGGCACCATTTTTTTTCACACAATCACGGCAACGCCCATGAATTAAATTATTCCTGTCAAATACCGTATACGTACGCATTTACTTTAGGCATCACCGCCTCTGGTAACTGACTAACAGTGCCTGCCTTACTTATTACGTTAAAAGTTGTTTAGAATGACCACCATGAACTTCTTGGCAGTAATAAAGTCCATTTTGGAACTCTGCCAAGAAGTAACATCTGCCATTCTCGAAAAGACCTTTAAAATGAGGTACCACACGGCATAGGGTTGCATTTAGAATTTTTGACCTCAACTCCCTAGCGTAACCCCCAAGGGGGTTGAAAAAGTGAAATTACATAAAAAAGTAGATTTATTAACCAATAAGATACAACTAAAATTTGGTGTCTCTACCTTTATTAATAGTAAAGATATTTGCCCATGCTAAGACTTTTCAGACACCCTGTATGGTATATCACTGTAACCGAAGTATTTTCGTATTTCGCATTTTCAAATAACACAATGTGGATAAATAAATATTTGTATTTTATTTTCAGATCGAATCCTAATTTTATTCCCGACTAGGTTAGAGCCGTCCCTGGAATAACCCCCGTTTGACAGCTTTGCTTATGACCAATAAGGACGCGGTTAGTTCTAAAAGCTAAAAGGTGTCTGGTCCTCCCATGTTGCCGATTCGGGGCAAAACGATTCGTGTTGATTGCATTATTAAAAAAAATATATTATAAAACGAGAGCTTTTTCTCATTTTTAATGTAATATAAAATGGTACGTATGTATTTTTTACATCGATATTCGCGTGGCACGGTGAATGCTGTATTTCTTCTGCACTGCTTCTATAATTTGGCAACAACGTTGGACAATAATTTGTCTGAATGTTTTTTTTGCCGTCAGTTCGTATAAGTTTTAGATTTTAAACGATTTCTAATGTTTCTTAATCCAAGATTCCGAGATGCTTAGCTTACGGATAGCGTTTTGCGGGGTACGATGAAGGAAATAGTGTATTATAGTAAGTATGCCAATTGAAAAAGTGAATTAACTGCGAAGTCGCGTTGAATGGAGAAAATCTTTCAACGGGTTCGGGGCCCCAGAGTACCTTAGTGTTCGGGACAATAATGAGGACAATATGGTACGAATCATGCTTGTTTGGGAGCAAATTAGAGACATTTTCGGTACATTCCCGGCTAGATAAGTACCAATCATTTTTTGCAACTTTTTATTAGTTTTACTTATTGATATTTAAATTATGTTAGGCAACTACTGGTTAAAACTAAGGCTGCGGACAGAAAGGAGTGAGTGGTTTCCCAGTGGCCTTTTTAACATTTTTTTTAGTTTTTCCTTCGGAAAAGGTTTAAATTTGTTTTATCTTTGTCTTAAATTACGGGTAATAACAGAAAATAATTAAGATTCATAATATCTGGCAACGTTTACACAAATTCAATTGTTTTTAATTTTTCGCGCGCAAATTTACGTCAAGCGCCTTGTGTATGCTTAGTCAGGTGCGGCGAATATAGACTGGTTTTAGGGTATTTTTGAAAATTTTTAAAATGTTCGATTTAACAAAAAAAAAGTATTGGGTATGTCTGTAGACTACCCCAGGAGTCACCCATTCCAATATATGCAGTGAATTTAATAACACCCTGTATATATATATACAGGGTGTCTGGAAAAGGTCTGTACAAAATGCTACCACGTATTCGTGAGACTAAAATAAGACGATTTAACCCAACTTACCTATATCCAAAAGTGTTTCGTTAGGGAGATACAGAGCCCCAAAGGGGTGCTTAACGATTTACTTTTTTGGCTCTAACTTTTGAACTGACTTGTATAATTTAATGAAATTTTAATATTTTATGTTGGCCATAAAGACTCATAAAACCATACTACCGTAGATGTTTGAGATCGTCAGGGAAGTCAGGAGCGGACTTGCCACCACACTCGTTGGGCCAAATTTTTGACAGGTATCATTTTACAGAGCTCAAAACTGATTTTTTAAATACTTTGGTCATTCCTCTTTAAAAAAGGTACTCTACATTTGTTTCGATAAAATTAGCCGTTTTCGAAAAAATTAAGGTTTTGTATAACACGTTATTGAAATAATATTACAATACTACAATAAAACACCAGTCGTTGTTATTTCGTTAACAATGGGTTAGTGACAGGTAAAAGATAAATCATAAAAAGTACTTAAAACTGAATCTTTTTGATATTTTAGAAATCGCTTAAACAGAAAAATGTTAAAAATGGGATTTTCTTCATGCCAGATATGCAAATTATGGCAATTTATTACACCGTCTCGGGTGAAACCGGCTTCGTCCGTGAACAAAACAATACTAGTAAAATTTGGATTTTGCCTAAATCGTTGAGAAAACCAATGTGCGTAATCGACTCTTGCAGGATAATCAGCGGGAGACATGGCATGTACCTTTTGGACGTGATACGGATGTAGCAGTTGTTCTCGAAGGGTCTCATGAACAACCCACTTTGTCGCATGAACTTGAACCGACAACTTTCTTACACTATTAGAGGGATTTTCAGCAATCTCGTCCAGAATTTCCTCCTCTAACTGAGACTGTCTTGCTCTTCTTGGAGACCCTTCTCCACCACAGCGCGGCAAAAAACTTCCTAAAATTGATTAGCAAAAGATTCGCTATTTTCAGCATTTTTTTTTATTTCACCTTTTTTACCTGTTTCTCTTAAGCTACGATCCACCCTTTCAAAAGTTCTTCGGTGCGGTAAACGTCGATTTGGAAATGTACCAGAATAAATTCTTCTTGCCTCCACACAATTGCCAAGTGCTTGTCCATAAATTAGATGCATGTCAGCATATTGGCTATAGGAATAATGCTCCATTAGGTACTTAGTTCTTGTATAATCAGTCAGACAATATCATTGGTAACGAAATAAAAACAACTGGCGTTTTATTGTAGTATTCTGATACAATTATTTCAACAACGTGTTATACAAAACCTTAATTTTTTCGAAAACGGCTAATTTTATCGAAACAAATGTAGAGTACCTTTTTTAAAGAGGAATGACCAAAGTATTTAAAAAATCAGTTTTGAGCGCTGTAAAATGATACCTGTCAAAAATTTGGCCCAACGAGTGTGGTGGCAAGTCCGTTCCTGACTTCCCTGACGATCTCAAACATCTACTATAGTATGGTTTTATGAGTCTTTATGGCCAACATAAAATATTAAAATTTCATTAAATTATACAAGTCGGTTCAAAAGTTAGAGCCAAAAAAGTAAACTGTTAAGTACCCCTTTGGGGCTCTGTATCTCCCTAACGAAACACTTTTGGATATAGGTAAGTTGGGTTAAATCGTCTTATTTTAGTCTCAAGAATACGTGGTAGCATTTTGTACACACCTTTTCCAGACACCCTGTATATATATACAGGGTGTCCCGAAATTAGGGGGCCAAAGTTAAACAGTGCATTCTGCATAGGAAAATAACACTAACTTGTTTAATAAACATGTATCGAAAAATGCCCCCTACCGGAGCTACGGCCCCCTAAAGAGGGGCCCATGATAATGGTGTTTTTCAAATTATTCCTACAGGGTTGAACATAAAAACATGAGTTTTTGGTATTTTGGTAATTTTGACATGCTGAATCTAGATCTAAAATCAAAACTCTCAAAAGTTTATCATAGGCGTAACATTTGGGGGGTAAAGGTACAAAAACAGCCCTAACTTTTTTACGAGTTAATGTTTTAATTTTTTTTTCTGAAATTATGAAAATCTAGAGCTTTTTACCAAAAAAAGGTACTCTTGATTTACATCGCTCAGATGCACCATTTGTGAGAAAAATGCCTTTAAAAGTAACACTGTTTAGCATAGACGGATCAAGTAAAAATTAATTTTCCAATAAAACTTAGTGGCAGGCCATGAAATCGAATGTTTTTACCAATTTTTCTAAAAAATAATGTTACTTTTATAAGCATATTAACGTTTATGTTGTTTTGTATACATAATTTTAGAGATGCATTCTTTCACGCGAACATGCACAATGGCTATTATTATTATTATTATTATTTGAGCAATAAGGATAAATTAGTTTTATGCGTAATTATGCATTGAAAGACTAGCCACTAGAGGAACACTACTTTACTTTGATTAAATGTTCAAACAAATTTCCATTTTGTTGAATGCATAGTCTGGCCCTTTTCCTGATATTTTGCGTAGTACGAAGTATTTCGAACCGGTTTGCTTTAATTCGATTTCCAGCCGCATTAATTCGTCTTAGAAGCTCTTCTAGGCTATTTACCTCTGAGGTATAAATAATATTGCACATATTACCCCACAAATAATAATCTAAAGGGTTTAGATCAGGAGATCGAGCTGGCCAGTTTACCGGGCTACCTCGACCTATCCACCTGTTTGGAAAATTTTCATTCAGGCAGTTTCTCACCGGTTAGCCAAAGTGGGCTGGCGCCCCATCATACTGGAAGAGTAGAGGGATATGATGCTCCCCGAGTCTCCGCATGCGCAGTAGGGTCGACCTTGAACGCCCAGGTGTGCTATTGTTATTTGGCCTTGATATGCGCAGGTGTTATTCCAAGGTCAAGGTCAAGAACTTGGCCTTGAACGCGAGCAGATGTTTCTTTGTTTGGTGATGACCAGGTGTACGATGCTTATTTCAAGGTTACATTTGCGGTGCATATTTTCAATGAATGCGAGCAGCTGTTTCTTTGTTTGGTGATGACCAGGTGTACGACGCTTATTTCAAGGTTACATTTGCTTGGCCTTGAACGCGAGCAGATGTTTCTTTGTTTGGTGATGACCAGGTGGACGACGCTTATTTCAAGGTTACATTTGTTTTGTATTTTTCGAGGTCGTCGGATGTATTCCTCCCACCATAAATAAATACTTGACCTTGGATTACTTCCTAATAAATATGGCTCATTTCGAAAATAGCTTTCATTGTCACTCATACATCGTATGCGTTAACTGTTGCTTTGGCATATAAAGTATTGTGTTTGTGGTGTGTTCTACAAGTGTTTATTCAAGGTACTTGACAGTAATTGTTTTTATTGTATTTTAAATCATGAGCATTTCAAAGCAGACCATAGCCGAAATTAATAATATGATAAACCAAGATATTCAATTTCTGGAACGTAGAAAATTCTCTACATTAACGGTGGGCAAAATTTATATGATAAAAAAAATTAATTCTTTGACTTCACGTTTTGGAAAAGCCATTATCGTCACATTGTTTGATCCAACACATCAAGCAACATTTGAAACATTTTTACCATCACGCGTAGCTGAAATTCTGACAGAGGATACTATTGAAATGATGAATAACTCCGGTGATCAGTACACCTTAACTTATTTGGGGCAAAGCTCACATGTATTCTCTGGAGGTAATACTAGAGCGTTGTTAAATTTTGGTTGTTTGTAATATATTGTTGATTAGGCTATTTTAATGTTGATTTAAAATGTAATAAAATAGTTCTTGTTAAGTATATATCGAAAAACACACAGTCACACACAATCACATATCCATTATTTTCTATTTAAGATGTGTGACTGCCCTACTGTCATTGAAAATCGAGATATGTACATTAATTGGTTATCATGTAAATTAAGAGAGCTGGCTGAAGAAATAGTACACTTTGCAAATTATGGTAAATCCGATGTGGGTTTTAGTGAAAGTCAGTATAGGAAGTATATGAAAGACGCCGTAAATTTCACGGCTGGAGCACATACTTGCGAGAAATACCTATATGGAACCATTGATCTGGACGAATTTTGCGCTGGAATGATAAATGAAGAATTGGGAAGCTACCTATTCGAAGTGCCCCATTTACCCGATGAATTAGCTACAAAATATGGTTTGGCTCCCGCAGATGATACCACTATTCTTGATGACCTTGGAAATAAAGCAGTCACCAATGAAGTTGATAGTAAAGCATTGGCTACTGTTAGCGATGACGAAATGGAGTGTGTTCAAGAAGATGAAGAAAATCTTTAATTCATTGTATAATATAATAACATGAGATGTTAAATAAATGATTATGTACCTAAATTATTGTTTAATTTTTTATAAATAGGCAACCTTCACAAAAATCACATCAGTTTAAGCTAAAAATGGGTCGTGTTAACAACACAATTGATAAATTTGGGCGCCAAAAATTTAATGACCAAAATCACATTGTTCTTGTTGGACAACCAGGAGTTGGATTTAGATTGACCGATGATGGTCAATATGATATACAAGGGAAATCTTTAACTAATGTAGCACCACCAAAGAATCCTGGGGATGCCGCTAATCAGGAATATGTTCTTGAACAAAGGCGTGAAATTATTAAAAAACTTAGTGAATTAGTGAATAATGATGTTTTGGAATATGTTAGAAAAGAACTTAATGAAATGAATAAAAAGCTTGCTGAAGAGGCGAATGAAGATTTTTTGCAATCTGTTACAAAAAGACTTAAGGAAATCGATTCAAAATTGTTGAATCAAGAAAAAGCTATTCAGCGTATACGTATTACGCGCATGTAGATAAAGAAACAAGTCTATTCTGTGTATGGTGACCTCGATTTTACATGGGATATGAGAGTGGAGGGGTTTGAAGGTCACCTAACAGATACAAATAGAGGCACAAAACTTTCTTGTTTCAGTCTGCATTTCAGTACTTCCAGAATACTACATAGTAATTTATTTTCTCAAAATGCAGTCACCAAAAAGTGAACGTCAAATTGCAGTTGTTCGCCCATTCTCTGTAAACGGTCGTCAGATGTGTGCCAATTGCGAAAATTGGGAATTTATTAGTGGAATAATGGGTTTCTGTGAATGGTGTCAAAATGAGTACCATAAGAAACATGGGATGAAATCACCGCAACAAATATCTCGTGAAAATTCTAGTGAATCTCTGCAAAGTCTCGCTGTCTCAGTGGGAGGTTCATCAGAACATAATAATCACGATACGCCGGAATTCAGTCAAGAAGGGCAGCGCTGGACTTCTTCAAGCAATTTTGAAGATCTCGAAATAATTAACGAATCACCGCAAAGTCCTGTTTTCTTAGAAGGAGGAGGAGTAGGGGGAGGAGGTTCATCAGAACGTAATAATAGTGAGACCATGGAATTCGACCAAGAAGGGCAGCGCTGGTAATTCCAAAAAATAGAGACAATTTAGATATAGTGTAAAAGTTTCTTATGATAGTCATGTAATTTTAAATTTATGTGAAAAAGTGCGTTTTTCTAATGATAGTGTGTATGTATTATTTAAATCTTAATAAAAATCTTTTTGTACTAAATATGTTTATTATTCACCATACATTTGAATTAACAAATCGCTCTTGATATATATTATTTCTGTGGTTCCGTTCTAAAATCCTCGCTAGCATTACATCCATTTTTCCAATTCTCCTTTGAAAACGATATCTATCAAGTATTAGTTGCTGAAAATTACTTTGTCTGGCTTGTCTATATGCAAAACACCAAACAGACATACGGTGGATAATATTTCTTTCTTCGTCAAATCTTACTTGCTTCATGGTGTATTGTAAAATGAATTTTTATTAGTTATGTCATTTATATATAGGCTGAACATAAAGAGAGTGAATTAGTTTTACTTTAAAATGGGTCGTGTTAACAACACAATTGATAAATTTGGTCGACAGAAAACTCCTGTTTGTAACAACTTATCGCGAGGGTTGCCCGGAATCGGATTTAAACTTACTTCAGATGGACATTTTGATATAGAGGGAAAATTATTAAGGAATGTTGCCCAACCGATAAATGATAATGATGCTGCTACCAAAGAATATGTCCTTACGGAAGTTCATCAACTTGGTTCGCAGATAAATACCATACTTAGTAATGTGCTAGTACCGGTTTTTCAAAAAATGTTTGAAGATGATGAGACCAAAATTACGTACCTTAAGGAAAAAATGTATCAAATTCACTCACATGCTGCACGGTATACTACAACGAAGATAAAGGATCCAAAAAAACCAAAATGGAAACCAACCTAGATAAAGTTCTATTTAAAAACATAATTATACTGTTAAATTGAAAATAAAACGAATAATTATGAAAAGCAATATTTATTTTTATTATTTATAATGCATACATACGTAACGTAAAACCTATTTGATAATATTTATACAATATCTGATTTGTCTATCCAAGAATTAAATTGATTTGGAAAACCTAACCATTTTACAAACAATTGATCGTTTTGATTGTTCTTGCGTTTTCTAAGAATTTTCTCAACTAAATAAACACCAGGGCTAGCTGTCTTTTGCAGTTCTGCTTCGTAAAAACATCCTTTAATAGGTTGACCTTCCAATGATTGCAGCAAGTAGGTGGGTGGATTTGTAATATTAACTTTTGCTATTTCAAACAGTTCCGTGGACCAGGAAGGCGTATATCCTTTGTCAAATACACCTTTGTACTTGCTAATGCGAACAACGTCACCCAAATGAAATTTTTTTTTCTTCGGAGCAATTTTCAAATAGTCATATGCTTTAATAGGGGTATCCTCTTTTACACTGTTAGGCTTCATTCCAATGGTGCGGTGTTTAGTGTTATTATAGGTCTTCGTTATAGCTGGTAATATTTGTAACCATCTGTAAGAACCTCTAGCCGAGAATTGTTTATATAACTTATTTTTCAAAGTTCTTATAACACGCTCAACAATTGCCGCTTTTTTCGTGCTATATGTGGAATAATGGTTTATATTATATTTTTTCATGAGGGCTTGAAAGGTGCTATTATAAAATTCCTTTCCTTGATCACTCTGTAAATTGTTTGGTGCATATGATGCTTCTTCAATGATGCTTTTCATGGCATTCGTAACTTCAACACCGGTCTTATTCTTAACTGCTTTGGTGTACACGAATTTGGAGTAACAGTTTATACATACAACAATGTAACGGTAACCATCATTGTCAGTAGCATATTGCTGCATTTCCGCCAAATCAATTTGCCACAAATCTCGATATCCTTTTATGACTGTACGTCTTCTAACAAAATTTTTCCTTGCTGTCCTATGTAATTCATTTACGACTTTAATTTTTTCTCGGCTAGGATCCATATTATAAGGTTCCACGTCTTATCAGACACTGAGGATGGCAACTACGTGCAAAACTTAATATATTATTCCTTCTTCTCGAAGCTCTTCCATAATTGACATAATCTCATTATCATGTCCGGTATGTCCAGCTACTTTTGACCCCCACAATAATCGTAATCTATCCACTAACTCCTTAGGTTTATTCCAATAAACATATTCAGATGATTTCGACGATAGGCGCTTTTTTGCTGGTAGTTGGATTTTGTTGTCGCCTTTTTTTCTTCCTACACCACCACCACCCAGTTTGGTTCCCATAATTAGCGGTTTTATGATTCGTAAATATTTTCTCCATCGGGTTTCCCTTAAACCACGTTTCTTGTCATAACCGTCGTAGGCCGCATCCGTCAATTTCAAAATGGTTTGGTATTTTCGAAGTACATCTAGACTAATTTCGTCTTCATTATCTAAGCATGCTGGATTTTTTAGAAAAATCAAATCGTAAAGCTCAGCCGTTCCATCGAATTCAGCAATGTTTGTTTTGTTCTTGTATAACACCATCTTTCCGTTTGTTAGAAAACGAACCACCAAGTTGCCAATATATTTTGTTGATTTATTGTCTTTTTTACCAAAGCGTACACCATACACGGTATCATAACGGGACGGTTCGAATTTTAATCCATTTAAATAATCTTGAATAGTTTTTGCGGCTGAACTGCTACCACTTGATGTGTGTGGTGATGTGTAAGATGATGTTATCGTTGATGGGGAAGGGGTTTCGAACAGTGACTCACGATTTCCACGTTTTGGTGTAGGAATTTGTGTTTTTTGCGAAATCGGTGTAGATGTTTCAAAATCCGCTTCTGTTGGATGTTCTTCAAACATTTTCGCCATTCCCACCGAGCTGCTGCTGCTACTCCGACTTTGTGGTTTAGTCGTAGTACTTGATTTTTTAGTTGCGTACTGTTGCTGCTGCTGCTTTACGGCTTTAGATATAGATTCTAGTGGTTTAGAAACTGGTTCATAAAACTTTTCCAAATCATGTTCATTCTGCACTTTAGCTGCTTTAATTTGTTTAAATTTTTTTCTAACCGCATTTGTAGTTTCCAGTAGCTTTCGTTTTAATTCGATTTCTTCATTCATGATGCTTTCAAAGCACCGTTCAACGATGAAATGATTATCCAAGTTATTATTATAGGAATATATAACTATCGAATCCCTTGCGGTATCTGCCCGAATTTACATCACTGTCCTTGTCAATAACTAAAAAACCATATTTATTATCCCAACATTTAGCACACATCTCTTGAAATTGTGTAAACGTCAGGTCGGGTGAAACGTGATCGGAAAATATATGTTTCATATTCATCTCATCTTGTTTAAACATAATAATGAAGTTGGCATTATCCCGGACGAGCTGCTTAGGAACACGAGAATACGTTTGCGCCAAGTAAAAGGCATCCACATTTTTGTGACGTCCCATGCTAAAATACGATCTTATAACGTCCTGTTTCTCACACATAACGTCATCAAAAATAAATATTGAATTAGGTTTAGCATCTGACGGTTCCACAATGTTATTTGCGCCGCTAAAAGCGTAGTAGCCAAGACCTTTGATTGGTGATAAAATTTTCTTTAAATATTCATATTTCGGTTGATAGAGCGACTTTGAGTAGATATAAACATTTTCGAAACGCAGTCCCGAGGGGTGAGTAAGCAGCGAAATCATAACATTTGTTTTTCCACAGTTTGAAGGTCCTATTAATAATCCACGAATAGATGACGGTAGCAAAGGACCATGTCTTTTAAATAATTTTTGTTCTAGTCCAGATCCGACCTTTACATCGAGATTATCGACGGGAAGTTTTTGTTTAAGATTGACGACACGCATCTTAACAAAATCTATATTTTATACTGAACTTTCACGTAAACTATCATTCAGATGTCGCTCGTCAGACGAAGTAGACGGTCTCGTTTATCAAGTAAGACTGGAAGCGGTATTGTTAATTCAGTAATTAATAGGCTACCGTTTGAGTTACACATTCCCGGCTATCAGTATTGCGGGCCCGGGACGAAAGTAGTAAAACGTGTGGCAAGAGGAGATCAAGGAATTAATTCTTTGGATGTCGCATGCAAAAAACACGATTTAGCCTATTTGCGTAATAGTGAAAATTTAAGTGCTCGCCACCAAGCAGATCAGGAACTCGAGCAAAGCGCGTGGAAAAGAGTAAAATCTAAAGACTCTAGCGCTGGTGAAAAAGCTGCAGCTTGGTTGGTAACCAACATTATGAAAGCGAAACAACGTTTTGGTATGGGTGTATCATCATCATCAAAATCGAGAAAAGCATCCACTAGAGGTAAACGTCGCTTCCAGCGCCGCCGCCGCCACACTAAAGGTAAAGGCGTTGGTAAACATAAGCGACTACACAAAGTAGCTTTTGGATCATCTATTAGACGACCCGTTCGATCAGAATTGTTAAAAGCTGGTGGGAAAAAACTTGTCGAGAAAAATATCATGAAAGCATCGAAAATAGCTGCAGTAGCTGCACGTAAATCCCTAAGAATAGCCGGTGGCAAACGAAAAATTCGCACGCCTAGAATCATTCCAATTCCGAAGACTGGGGGGATATTACCGTTAATACCAATATTTGCAGGACTATCGGCCTTAGGTTCATTAGCAGGTGGTGCAGCAGGCATCGTGCGTGCCGTAAAAGCAGTAAAAAAGTCGACTGCAGAAAAAATAGGTACCGGCTTACATCTAAGTTCAAGAGGAAATGGATTATACTTGAAACCATATCGCACAGGTTTGGGATTATATATAAACAACGGCAAAAATAAGAAATCAAAAAACTAATAGAATCCCTACCTCAAAGACCACTATCCAATATTGATATAGAAAAGTACGCCTTAAAAATGAAAATACCACACTTTCGAGGCGTATATATGAGAGATTCATTACCTGTACGCGGTCCCAAACGTTATGAGGCCGCCATTATAAATTTGGATAGTATGTCGGGTGTAGGGACTCATTGGGTAGCATATAGAAAAAGCAATTCTGATGTAACATACTACGATAGTTTCGGTGATTTACCCCCACCTATGGAATTGGTACGATATCTGCAGATGGGTTCCGAAGCGACGAAGAAAATTTACTATACATACGACCGTCAACAAGAATTCGGAACAGTCTGGTGTGGACATTTGTGTTTGAAGTTTCTTTTACAATCGTAAAAAGTATGTCTTTGACACCCCAAATGGAACGTGACAACTACACCAAAATGTTGCTATCACTTAAAGCATATCGTGAAGTCGGAGGATTACAAAAAATGACTGCCGAACAGTTAGAAAATACGCCCAAAGAAGTGTTGATCGCATTAGCTCCAAATGAAATAGCACTAGTTTGGGATAGGTTACCTAATCACCTAAAAAGTGACGTCGATATATTGAAATATCAATACTGTTTCGAACATTATAATAGCAATAATTCAGATTCGGACGAGGGCGATGGACCGATACCAAAAAAAATATTTTGTTGTTATTGCAAAATTAACGATGTGAATATAAAGGCAGAAAACAGTTTAAAAACGTCCAAAGGAATAAAGCAACGCTTCAGCTTAAATCCATTTAACTGTTGCAAACAGCAATAAAATAGCTACACAAATAGTTTCGTGGTCAGTCATGTCTTACACATTCACTCTAACAGGACATACAAGTGTCTTAAGTGCGGATTTTTACCCACCCATCGAGTTAAATACAACAGACAAATATGGAGTTGCACTGCTGGGATTTTACACATATAATTCGATTTTTAATATCGACGAAAGCAATAATTCATTCAGCCATTTGAAAACAGCGATACCAAAGTATGTAAGGATTCCACCAGGAGCTTACGAAATTAATGAAATAGCAAAAGCCATGTACACCGCTTTAAAAGAGTCATGCAATGAAGTTGGTACCGATTTATTTTCATTAACAGCCAATAATAATACGTTAAAATGTGAGCTAAAGTCAAAATATAGCATCGATTTTCGAGGTAGCAATAGTATCGGCAAAGTGCTCGGATTTGGCTCTGTGCTGCTGCAAGGTGGACAACGACACGAATCAAGTACCATCGTGGACATAATGAAAGTGCGCATCGTACGTGTGGATTGTAATATAATTTCCGGAGCATACCTGAATTCTCTGGAAAGTCATACGTTATTTGAATTTGATATTGACGTCGAACCCGGTTACAAAATCTCTAAAGAACCGCAAAATAATATTTATATGCCGATAATGCCGGATGGTCGTCAGTTTATCGACAACATTACTCTACGCATCTTGGACGATAGCGGTGATTTGATCGATTTTCGAGGTGAGAAAATAATAGTTAAACTAGAGTTGAAAAAAATCGTATAATGGGTTTTTGCTTTAACCGTCAACTGCATAAGCTGTCAACAATTCAAGATTCAGTTAAACGACATAAAAGTAAGCAGACAACACAGTCAAGGTTCATTCGCAAGTCAGACGGACGATCGAAAACACATCCGCACAGCAATCGCCAGCTCTCCGCGAAAGATTGCAAATTTCTACAATCGATCGGTTTGAAAGTGAGAAAAATTAGAAAATGATGGCCGCTAGCAGTGACAAAATCGAAGTTTTTACCGAACCCATTTTTGATAACTCCATTATTAGTTTTCAAGAACACACATATAAACCTTACGGTTCTCCAACATTCCGCAATTCCGATGAAATTCGTATACCTGTACACTTTCAAGATATCATTTTGGATATATCGGATAGTTACATTTACATCGAAGGAACATTTAAACCCAAAGATGTTAGTAAAAAATGTTATCTATCAAATAATGCCATCGCCTTTCTATTCGACGAATGTCGTTATGAAATGGGAGGGGAGCAAGTTGCCGTCGTTCGGAAACCCGGAATTACCACAACGATGAAAACTATGGTGTCATTGGGTGCCGCACAAAATAGAGCTCTCATGGCATGCGGATGGGGTCTAGACGAAGCAAATCAAGGGATACTAGATTCCACAAGTAACATGTTCTCCGGCAAGCTTCCTCTAAAATATCTCATGGGTTTCGCAGAGGATTATTCAAAGGGTATTTTTAACGTCAAGCAAGAGTTGATTTTAATTATCGCCCGCACTTTCAACAATTGCTATATCGGCGAAGTAGATGCAGACATTTCAATTGAAAAAATTGAATGGAAAATTCGTCACATTATTCCAGACGATCGACAGAAGTTAAAGATATTATCACGCATGAATAAAGGTGGCAGTAACGCAAACGTTCCAATGGCTTACCGTAAATGGGATCTTTACGAGCTACCTTCTTTGAGAGAAACATCGTCAGACGTTTGGGCCTTAAGAACTAGCACGAGTCTCGAAAAACCGAGATATTTGATTATCGGTTTTCAACCAACTAGCTCGTCCGACAACAGAGCAAAAGATAGCACACAATTTACAACGGCCGATATAAGTGATATTAGGCTCTATCTGAACTCTGCCGTATTTCCGTACGAAAGATGGAATTTAGATTTTTCAAAGAAACTATGCCGCAGCCTATTATAATTATGAGAATTTTCAAGCTAGCTACTACCAGCGAGAACTGAGCGATCCTATGATGAGTTTTGCCGACTATCTGAAAAATCCGTTATTCGTAATCGATTGCAGTCACCAACCAGAAGCCGTGAGGACGTCCACAGTGGACGTGAAATTGGAGTTTGAAACACGCAAAAGTAAATTTCCTAAAGACATTAAAGTGTACGCGTTAGTTATTCACGATGCATTTTTTAGCTACAATATACTTAATGGTTCTGTTACTAACAAATCAATACATTAGTTTGAAGTTATGTAATTCTCCAAATTATATATTTTTACATATTTAAAATAAACTTATAAAGGACATATTTGCGTTTTATTTTTACTATTGCCTTATTTTAATAGTTCAAATGTGGGGCTTTGGTAAATAAGGTTATGAGGCGAAAAATAGAGAGAAATTTAGGAGAGGGGTGGGGAAAAGAAAGTATATAAGACGGGATTTAGAAAATTAAATTCACTCGAAGCCACAATGTCGTCAAGCTCGGATAATGGTTATTCTAGTGACGACGAGCAGGCAGTCGCACCAAATGTGCAACATAGGCTCGTACGCAGACCGCGTAGGCTTAGACCTAGGTATTGCATCATGCAATCCTACGTCTCATGGGGGTCTAGAGATTTGTGTATGAACTGCTACACGAGAGGATTTGGAGCTGCGATTATGGATGTTCATTTCGTCACAACCCATTTTACAGTGGGTTCGCGAGGTGATCAAAGGCGGAACCACTCGAGGTGTGCTTTGTGTAGGGAGAGACTGTTTACCGTCGTTCATCAGCAGTCTTGCCTTATTTGCAATAGAATGTAAATTCTATTACAAATAAAGCTCCTCATACGACAACCCTGCCTGTCCCCTGACAAAATCAGTCCTTTTCAGGACTACAGAATATTTGATCGTAGTTTGTAGTTAAACACTATGTTTCCTAAGGAAGATATTTCTCGAAGGAAAAATTGTGTTAGTTTGGGTGAGAGATGCATTATGTGTTTAAATCATACATAGATGGCGAGAGAAAGAGCATTTGCAAGATTTAGCTTGTAGTTTTTATGTATTATAAGAACGCATATGCCTCTAGTTATTCAAAGTGACATAACTTTCTATCAAGAAACATATTTTAAACAATAAATTCACTCTGGGTTGATACGCTCAAAAAGATACATCTGAATTTGTGTCGTTTCACATAGAACGTTGGCAAACCTGCTCTTAAGTATGACAAAAACAGACGTATCCTTTCAGTGTAACAAAATATTTCTAACAAGAAATCTATTCTATAGGAAATATTTTGTTACTCTGAAAGGATATGTTACAACTGTTTAGCCCCACTCTCACCCCCACTCTCACCCCCCACCATCCTAAATGCTTTTAAAAGCGGGAGCAGCCATCACAATTTTCATTTCTCAACCAGCCATGAAGTGGGACAGGCTGATGTTAAGGACGACAAGGGAGTCCAAAATAAGCGAGTTTTGGGAGGCTTGGCGTTTAAAAAACGCGAATAAGCCAACGGCGATCGTACAGCCGATTCCAAGACCGCCGCCACCACCGGAGCCGGCTCCAACAGAGCCGGTGGAAGTGGTGGAAGGACCCCAGATGCTGCTGGGTCCGGAAGAAAGGGAGGCTCTCTTACAAGAGCTCACGGAGCGCCGTCGGAGCCGTCGCAGCACGCGACTGGAGGCACGAAGACGGCGCGCCGCACCGCGATCGGTTCAGATCGCGAGAGGGGAACAACCACTCTAGGTTTCCCTCTCTAACCCAACCCACCGCGAAAACGGTCCTTTTCAGGGCCACAAAAGATTTGATCGTAGTTTAGATATTCTTAGTCACTTTGTGTTTGACACTGAATCGGTGAAAAATGCAAAGATGACCAAGGATGACATTTTCAGGACGTTTAAAAATAGACGTTGGCATTTTTGCATAACTCTTTTCGATAATTTACCTAGAAGTGTCTAAAACTTATTTTAAGTTAAAGGTCCAAGATCCGTTAAAATTGTTATTTTTCTAACTTAAAAATTGTATCCATTTAGTTATTTCCGAGACGTATATTTTTGGAACTAGAAATCGATATTTGTCGACCCACTAAGATTTTTATTTTTGTATATTTTTAACAAAAAAAGCAACCACATTAACCCTTATATAACAAAAATATTTTTATTTCGGATCAAAGCAATGACAACAAGCACATAACTTGTGGGTTTGCTCAGGTTTGCTTGGGTTTGTTTAGCCAATACAAATAATAAGAATTTTGTTATTAATATTATTATTATTTGATAGTTCAAGGACATTTCAGAACATTTGACATAAAACTTTTTATGATCAAAATGATCAGACTAATCAAAATTTCAAGAATTATGGGGTTTGATTGGGTTTGCTCATGAATAACGGGAGAAGTGTAGCTCAGATCGAAAAAAGTTATAGGAAAATATTTTAGAGTAAACTTTTTGTGATTGGAAATGACTTTTCAATATTTAATTTGGAAAAATTGAAAAAGACATTTTTCAGATTTCTAATTAATTCAAAGGGGTAGTATAGGGAAGCTGTGGGGAATAGGGCGAAGGCATGAGGGATGGGTGGCATAATCGTTTTTAAATAAGACCCGAGTGATTTGAGTCATTAAAAGTAATAAGAGGTCGGTCAAAAAAAGACCTAGGGAGTAGGTATGTATTTTAGGGAAAACAGGGAACTATGAAAAGATAGTCAGGTCCAAACTAATGTGAATTGTACAACTTGACTGTTATTCCGGGGTTCGGGGGCGAGGCCCCCAAACCCCCGCCAGGGGCCACCGCCCACCCGCTGGCCCGCCTCCGTTGCGCAAAAGCCAAACGGGGTCCAGGGGCGGTAGCCCCTGGCGGGGGTTTGGGGGCGGAGCCCCCGATCTGGGGGGGGCCCGGGGGGGCACGAAGTGGCCACCCCGGGATTTTTCGAGGTTTTTGGGGGTCTTTGGGGGTCTTTGGTGCAATTTTAGACCTTCCAAAACTGAATTTTATATATTTCTTTTTCTTATATCTTTGCACGTAAAACACCCTTCAGCGTTTAAGTTTGTCATCTCCTAAGGGTTCTATCATATCTTGGTAGTCGTCATAGAATCGCACCATCATCCCCTCCTGTATTTTTAGCAAGGGTGGGGGAAGCTGAGGTCTTTAAAAGCAGCTCGAGTCGACTGCTTACTTCATTACATTCGCTCATCTCAACATGGCATCATCAGATGATGATGGATACTTAAGCGATGATACTCCTAGGAATTTGGATAATTGGGCACTTAGACAGAGGAAAGTTTTCCCCGTCCGATCCCGCCGGGTGTGCAAGATCTTAAACCTGGTGAAGGTGGGTGATGACGGCTGGTGTATTGGCTGCTATGCCGACTTGGAAAACAAGTCGGCTGGTGACCAATTCTTCAGTGGTCATGTAACCCAAGATTTCGGTAGTCGCGCGCACATACCGAACTGTAAAGGTTGTGGAGTAGCTCTTGGTACTCTACAACATAAGAGTGCGTGCCTTATTTGTAATCGAGCCTGATTACAAATAAGATTTTATCCCTTGAAAAACGGTCCTTTTCAGGGCCACAGAATGTTTCATCGTAGTTTTAGTTACCTAATGCCATAGTACATGTGGTGTTAGGTAGAAAATTATATAAGTCCAGTCGGATCGACTATAATTTTCCTTGCAAAATCCGTCCTTTTCAGGATGACAGGATATTTTGATCTTACTTGTATTTATCTAATGCCACGGCATCTGTACAGGATATTTTGATCTTACTTGTATTTATCTAATGCCACGGCATCTGTGACATTAGATAGAAATTATGTAAGTCCAGACGGATCGAGCATAAGTTTCTTTGTCGGTCACATTTCCACAACACAATTACACCATTTTTGAGAACTAAAAGCAGTTTTCGACAGTGAAGTCCGCCAGTATCATTTTTGGATGGAGGGCATTTGTATAATAAACTCTAGTTTGTTGGCGGTGGAAAGGTGGGGATGGAGTGGTGGAGGGGGTAGATTATCTCTATTTAAACGGTTACGAGCGGGTCACAGAATCACTTCATTTTTAAATCTTAAAGTACGAAGATATAACTATGGATTTCGAAAGACCATTGAGTCGCGGTTCATCGGTTTTTAGCGATGATACCGTTGACATGAATGATGTCGATATGGATGACCTACTCTTGGACATCGAACGACTTCTAGACATCGAGGCAGAAGATATGTTTAATGCCTGGGAAGATGAGCGGGCGGTCGAAGAAGCAGATGTGGGTCTGGAATTGCCAAACATGGATTGGCAAAATGGGGAGTTGTCGGCTGAAGACATGGAGCCAGACTCCAGCACTGATTGGGTGCCACCACCGCCGCCGGAAGGTCATGACGGTCCGGCCGATTCATCCACTTGGTGGATCACGGACCATCAGGATGATGATGGTCCAGCTGATTCCACCAACTGATCCCGGAACCATGCCCTCCCCGACCTACCCCGACAAAATCAGCCCTTTTCAGGGCTACAAAATATTTGATCGTAGTTTGTAGTTGATTCATGTCACATCCCAAGTAACATGATATTTCTCAAGAATTAATTTCTTTTGGAAAATATTGTGTTACTCTATAAAGACATGTACGTTCTTACCATACGTTAGAACTAGCTAAATTTCTAGTAAGTTCTCGTGAAAATGCCGAGAGTTTGGTCTATTATCTTACTTGCAGTAAAATTCACATTTTATTACAAATAAGATGCATGTTCTCAGGCATTGTAACGGGTAGCCTCTCTTCACAGACATAACACTTTATCGCATACTTAAGTTGTGTGCATCTAATGATTACACACCTAAAGTTACGGCCCTACATTTTTTCGTCTATTCTTTTTTCTATTTTGCATTTTTATTTTATTTTGTGTAACTTTCGCATACTTATTTTAGAAATAAAAAATATTGTTTCATTTAACTTTTTATTATCATATATACAAAAACATTTTATTTTACTTATATATACAACACTATTACAAAAATAACTTAACTCTATATTTACAATAAAATTCTAAAATTAATTATATGGAAAATTGTCCAATAACTTAAGTCTTTTTCTACACACTTCCCCTTCACTTTTACACTGTTCAATTTTCGCCTGCAGTTCCTTAATCTGTCTCTCGTATTGCGCCACATCACTATCGTTCTTTTTTAGTTCATCAACTAGTTTTTGCCTCGCACTAAAAGCCACGGAGAAGGCACACTTCTGGCTTGGAGAAAACTCTTCCATCCAGTCCGGTATCGGCACTTCTGCAGAAGAAGCAGCAGCAGGTTGACGGGGTTGACTAACCGCCTCGAATAGCCGCTTGCACCGCTTCTTTAATGGTTTGCGGCACATTCCACGCCCAACTATTGGCGATATCGGCGCACTCGCGATCGGCGATTTTTCGTCAGCGTCGGCCACCAACACAATCGGAGGCATGGACTTCGGCGGCTCGGGCGTTGTCGAGTTTGGGCCTTCATTAATGATGACGACCGGTGACAGAGGCTTCGGTGGTTGTGACGTCTCCAAAAAATCGGGGTATTGAACTGGCACTGTTGGTCGCTTGAACACGAATTTCTTCTTCTTCTTCTGTTCACCCTCCATAGCTGCATAAAATTGACTTTTATTGTTGCCGGCTGTCTTTGGCAATTTCAGCAGCTTTTCCAACTTCGTAGTGGGTTGCCGCCTCGCCTTCTTTACCACCACATCACTTATGATATTGATGCGCCCGCCGTCCTTCTCCGTCCAGTTGTTGACGTAATCAACCGCCGAAGATACTTTTTTTTCACCCACATTCTCTTCTTCCACAAACGCAGTGTTTAGCACGTCGTCATTGTGCCACTCGTCAAACACACCCGGGGTCAGCAGGTCAATAACGTCCTGCCCCATCAACTCTGCTTGGATACTTCCATCCAAGTTAAACGCATTTAACAACGACTCACTACCGGAATTCATTTTTCTAACTAACTCACTGCACTTAACTGACGAATGTATTTACTTGGCGAACTGTTCTAGCGAACTATGAAATGCTCTGCCTAGCAAACCAAATTTATACTTATCACCCCACCATAAACTCCCCCACCCTATCTGACGGTTGATGCTTTAGAGGCCAAACAAGTTAATTCAACTTACAAGGTTGCGTTCTACGGCTAAACAGCGATTCAAGGACATATTTTCAAGGTAATCGTGTGTCCTTACTTCTGTTATTGTTTGTGCTCTCAAGGTTATATGACCCAGACAACCCATATTTATAGACACTCTCTTTCCTTCGATGCCTATTATCAGAAACTATAATGTTGCCCGCAGATCAAGATAACAGTCGTCCAGCTGAGACTTTTTCGGGAGCACAAATAATAATTTCTGCTGTTTGCTATAATTGTAAAAGAGAAGTATATATTTGGACTGACCACATGCAATCTTACAGTTATATTGAATTGTTGATAGTAAGGATTGTTAAGTGTCATTACTGTGGAACGCTGATGTGTCGACGAGGGCCGATTAGCAGATCTGATATGTTGAGAAGACAATGGATGCTTCGAGAAGTTTACAAGCCAGACATTAATTAATTTTTATTTTTGTAACTTTATTACTATATTGTAAAATAAAACAACATATTATTGAAACAATTATCTATGTATTTTCCTATCCTGCGTTATAAAATTTCAACTATTGCTATTACTATAGTGGTTAATAAAACTACGTGACATTGGAGTTAATATTTTTTTATTTTTCTAAAACATAGACTTTCCAACATTTTTCTAATTATAACTAATATTTTCGGGTAAAAAACTTTGCATAGCTTGTATTAACATATTTAGGTTATCTTCAGGGTTTGTTTCGTAAAACTTTATGTCTGGGTGTCCCCAAGGTAGAGTTTTTGTTGTTGATGGTATAATATAACGTTTATCGTCGTGGTGACATAAAGCAACTTTATTAATTATTTCGGTATAAACGTCGTGTTTATAACTTCGAAAGGTTTTCATTTTTCGAAATATCTGACCACCACGTTCTACGATATTCCGATAATCTTCCAGGTGAAGCTGTTTTTCAATTACACGTTTTTTTATACCTTTCGCTTTTTTAATTTCGCTACTGATTGAGTTTATGTAATAAGCTTTGGCTCCGGTACCATAAAAACTTATTATTGGATCACCTGGAAATTCATCCTTCATTCTACCTACTACTGACTGGCTTTTTTTTATGTTAAAAATATTTCCTTCGGTATAATTGGATGTATCGAATTTATCCGGATTTTCTGCAATTATACGATAAAAATTTTCGGTGTAAACTTTTAATATTAACGAATCTGTGTCTGTATACAGTAAAGAAGCATTTTTGCCAAATTTTGCTTTAATGAATGAGTAGAAAAAATCATAAATTACTGTTTTCGACATGTCCAGTATGGAAAATCCGATATAAATTGGTTTATTATAAGTTACCTTTAATCGATCCATATGAATGGCAACGAATTCTTTATTAAAAACCGTTGAACTTTTAAAATAAGGACGAGAAATTAATGCTCGTGCCCCAATTTTATTCCTGTCATTTTCCCATCGGGTGACTAGTTTTATATCATTACGATTCTCCACATTTTCCATGGTCTTGCCGAAAACAGCATTAATGATTAATTTAAAAGTGTCTTTACCAAACTTTGTTGTTGCCCTATTGCGCAAATCTGTATTTAAGTCGATATATGTCTTTAACCAGGGGGATTGATTAAATTTTAAAATTCTGTGTGTTTGCATTACCATTAGGCCGTTATTGATTGCTTGTTTTAATGTTCGGTAATGAATGATGTATTTCTTTTTATCGTTTAAATTCGGAATTAACTTTGAAAATTTTGCCGATTCCGTGGGTGGTACAATATTTTCAACTAAAAAGGGTAAGTCGGAATGATCATCATATAGCGTATCCGGATAATGAACGTCAACTTCCAAAACGTATCCTTCTGGACCATTATCGTCCACATCCATAATATTTAAATTTAAAATTTCATGCTCTGATAACCATCTAAAGCCGCCAAATGGTAATGCTTGCGACATACTATGACCGTACAGATTTGTTGCATCAAGATAAACAATGAAAGATGATGGCTCGTTAGGATCGTAGTTTGGTACATATATGTTGTTGGCAGCGTGCATCCTTTCTGAACACTGACTTATACCGCCTCGAATACCTTTTTTGAAAAAATGAACCGTGTCGATATCGGTCAATAGCTCTAACTCTACCTTAGAAATACGCAACATACAATCAAACGAATAACTTGGAAGGGTATGGTACTGTGCTGGATCCAGTTTATACGTTTGTAAACAAGTATCGCGAAACTGTTCAAAAACATCGGTTAATAATAAAACATCAGATTTCAAATATAAATCCGAATAGTCCCCCAAATTCTTACAATTAAATGTGTCCCACACCTTTTTAGCTCTATCATAATCTTCATCGCTAATGTGCTCCTCTGACAAACTATCATAAAACTGATTTTTTGTGGGTAAAGTTGGATGGTTCATTTTGTCTATTGAATCGACAAAACTATAGGGAAAAACACCTTTTTTACGCATTAAATTAAACTGCTCATTATCAGAAAAATATTTTCCTGTTTCCCTGAAACTACCCACAGCTAATCCATTACCCAAATTTTCCAGTGATGTTGATAGAAATTTAAAACTATCGATGAACCGCAATTTCAAATATTTTTTCTTTATTGTCCCACTTTTATTATCGACATAATCGTGAACGTAAATACTTTTCGTAAACGAAATATACTTTTCCTTGCTTTGAGCTAAAACATCGATCTTGTCTCCGTGACGACACAACTCTTTAATAAACATGTGGCAATCGTACCCGCTCAAGTTATGAAATATAATTGGAATAAAATTGGGTAACTTATAATTTAAATTGCAAATCGAATGAGCAGCACCAGGTCTTTTTTTCCCAGTTATGTGACAGTGGTCCTTTACTTTACAATTATTATTTTCAAAAGGTCGTTCACATATACCACATTTTGTGGCATTATTGAACTCCGCTATTTGGTCAGCCGTTAAAGTTTCCATTGCTTTTATATCTCTTAAGTATGTATTGTAAAGAGATCTTAAATCACTTTCAAGTCGAGAAACGAAAACCTGGGCTGCGTCGTTTCCCCGGTAGAGCTCAAATTTTGAAATCGAATCGTCAAAGGAGCACTTAATTAAATACGCAAAAGAATACGGTTCATGTTTGATGCTTTTGACTAAGTAAGAATTTGTGGGATTCGGTTCCACTGTATCCAGTGGTTTAAGCACCGATTCAAAATCCGCGTAAACGACAAACGGTACACGCATTTGCTTTTCTATGTTGTCAAATTTTAATATATTTTCACTTACACTCCTTCCAAATTTATCTATTTTTAAATTTAGTGATGGTGTTAATGAATATTTGTGGTTACAGTCATTTTTTTGGTGTGATATCAAAGATGATGGTGAACTAAAATATATCAAACAACCATCACAAAAATACATTTTATCTCTACGTGATGTAATTTGACTGGAACATAATTTCGATAAGTCTTTTATCCAACAATAATGACTTTTAGAACAACGCGTATCACAAATATGTTCATCATCATCTTTAATACTACAATCCTTTGTTATTAACAACAAGTTGACATGTCTGTTAAGTTTTCTACCCGAATACCTTAATGGACCGACAACTTCGTACTTTAACATATTATTTTCGAAATTTTTTTGCAAACCATAAACGTTAACTGAAATATTATTCATTTCTTCAAATTTTGATATATCACGCAACTTTACTGGAAAGTCTATACCTGTAAAATTCAGCACTCTTGAATAGTGTGGATAAGATTGAATCTGTGATGCCATTCTAGTGGTGGGGCACAAAGCAGACACGATTGACCACGCAAAACAACACTCATCTTGATTAAACACATTGATGATGGCTTTTTTCAATTCGATGAATCGGGGTAACTTTATATATGAAGATCCACCAAAAGGTTTATACTCGTTGACATTTACTTCCAGGTATAGAATTTTTTCCAGAGCCCAACCTACGAAAACAAAAAAGAATGACATAAGTATTTATTTTATTTTTAGTCGTTAATTTATAACATACCTGAATCTTTTTCCTGAAACTCAGTCGATTGAGTCTTCATGGCTTCCACTAATGATTGATATATTTCTTCCAAATCGCTTCCTGAAGTGACAATTTCATTGCGTGTATTAAATGACTTGTCACTGTACATATTATCTTGTGTTGGTAAAAGATACCGACCAACAACCACCATATTAACTTTCAAAGCACAACGCACTCTTACTAGGTCACTTACTACCTCTAACACTCTTGCTTTAATTTCATCAAAAAATAATGAATAGTCAGTATGTTCATTATCACTTGATATACGGTATGTGGCAATCCTATTTCTAAAAGCACTGGACACTAGCTCAACACCAGCCGATATTGGTGAACATGCATTACTTTTATGGTGTATTGTTCTTTGATGACCTGCCATTCGATTTGCTGGTATGGTTATATTGCAGCAAGTGCAAGTACGCACCTCGGATGTTGATGCCCCATCGTCAACTTTTCGCTGTTTTCCACCATGCATATTTTCAAATCGTGCTACGCACGATTCTCGTTTATGTCGTAACATATTATAACTCCGAGTAAATGATTTACCACAATTTTCACACACGTACGCCATGACTTTCAAATTAACTTGCTTGAACCGTTTTACTCAACACAATGTTCTATACTAAAATTTAACCCCCCCTACCCTCATATATACCGATCCACATTTAGACCCAACCCACTCGACCGTAATACCAAAACATGTTACACCCCAGTAATAACTCAAGGTAAACTAACATCATAAATGTAACCTTGAAATAAGCGTCGTCCACCTGGTCATCACCAAACAAAGAAACATCTGCTCGCGTTCAAGGCCAAGCAAATGTAACCTTGAAATAAGCGTCGTACACCTGGTCATCACCAAACAAAGAAACAGCTGCTCGCATTCATTGAAAATATGCACCGCAAATGTAACCTTGAAATAAGCATCGTACACCTGGTCATCACCAAACAAAGAAACATCTGCTCGCGTTCAAGGCCAAGTTCTTGACCTTGACCTTGGAATAACACCTGCGCATATCAAGGCCAAATAACAATAGCACACCTGGGCGTTCAAGGTCGACCCTACTGCGCATGCGGAGACTCGGGGAGCATCATATCCCTCTACTTGGAAGGACATCTCTAACCGAGTGCGTATAGGAATTTCCTCTAGCAGTTCTGCAAACTCATTTTGAAAGAAATTTAGGTAACCCACCTTGGCCAACCGGTGAGAATCTGGCTGAATGAAAATTTTCCAAACAGGTGGATAGGTCGAGGTGGCCCGGTAAATTTGGTAAAAACATTCGATTTCATGGCCTGCCACCAAGTTTTATTGGAAAATTAATTTTTACGTGATGCGTCTATGCTAAACAGTGTTACTTTTAAAGGCATTTTTCTCACAAATGGTGCATCTAAGCGATGTAAATCAAGAGTACCTTTTTTTGGTAAAAAGCTCTAGATTTTCATAATTTCAGAAAAAAAAATTAAAACACTAACTTGTAAAAAAGTTAGGGCTGTTTTTGTACCTTTATCCCCCCAAATGTTACGCCTATGATAAACTTTTGATAGTTTTGATTTTAGATCTAGATTCAGCATGTTAAAATTACCAAAATACCAAAAACTCATGTTTTTATGTTCAACCCTGTAGGAATAATTTGAAAAACACCATCATCATGGGCCCCTCTTTAGGGGGCCGTAGCTCCGTTAGGGGGCATTTCTCGATACATGTTTATTAAACAAGTTAGTGTTATTTTCCTATGCAGAATGCACTGTTTAACGTTGGCCCCCTAATTTCGGGACACCCTGTATATATATATATATATATATATATATATATATATATATATATATATATATATATATATATATATATATATATATATATATATATATATATATATATATATATATATATATATATATACATATCAACCACCTTTAAGAAGCCAAAAATACCATGTTCTGCAGATGCTAGGAAGCCCACAGTGGTTTTAGGAAACCCGGTTCGGGCTTCTTAAAAAATTAGCATGTATTAAGCACAACCATGCCATATATATAATACCACGCCAATTTCAGAAAATTTTGTGGGGCTTCATAAAATCGATACAATATCTCAAAACATGTACCTTTAGTTCAAACGACTTGCCAGTAGGGGGAGATTGACTTTAGCAGTATATGTACTTAATATATGACACCGATTTTAGCCAGCCCAGTATGTCTTGCGCATTATAAGAAGCCCTCTAAAACTGGCAACATTGTTTAGATCGCCATTATTATATTCTTTTCTTGTTTTAATTTTAATAATCGTTTAAATGGTGTTGGGTTATAAAGAGAGGAAAGAGAGAAAAGTTGAAAGGAATGCTATGAGTTTTTCATAATAATGCTTTTTTACTTTAAAAGTAGTACACTTTTTTTTAAAGACCCGCCATGAGTGGGAATATTGAAGCATATTGGACTTATAAAGGAAGTGACATACTGCAATTGTGTACCGTGTGGCCAAACAATATTATACAAATACTCTACACTTAGAGAAAACTGTGAAAGATTTTCACTTTTTAATTTAAAAAATGCATGGCATGTTTCGTAGCACTGCTACTTCGTCAAATGCGACTAACAAACTTACAAATGAGAATTGTTCTTAAATAGTTTTGTACCTAATTTTGGTTATCTAATTAACACAATTTTACAGTGACATAATTGTATTCAGGTCATTTTTATTGCTAATATTCATAACAAAAGTATTGACTAATAAAACAACAAGAACAAATCAAACAACTTATTAAAATAAGTTTAATAATGGTGAATTGTTGGTCATTTAAGATTTGGTTTTTCTTTTTTAGTTCGTTAGTTAATCTAATAATTCTAACATGGAAAGTTTTTTACCTTTATTTTCTATATTTTTAACTTAAAATCTTCATTAAAATCATTATTATATGTCAAAAGATGGGTTGCATATGCTGAATTATGTTGTTCATTTAAAAAGTCTCGTTTATGTGCTTAAATGCGAATTTTGAAGTTATGTCCTGTTTGGCCTAGTAACTTTTTTCACATGAACCACAATTTAATTTATAACAACTGCGTTTTTGATCTTTATTTGTTTGGTTTTTATTATTTTTGGTATATTTACTAACATTATTGTTTGTTTTGAAGGATTTTTAAGGGCATAGCTGATTTTACTCGAAATAATTTCTATATGTGTTATTTCCGGTGCCTCCAGTGCTGACCGATTTATATTACGCAGTTCGTATTCATATTTCAAAGGAGTTTTAAAATACAGTAAGTTGATAAGAAAAGTTCGGTTACAGAAATGAAGTATTAACGAAGTAGATACTTATATCTACGATGGTAAAAAGACAAATTCAATAAAAAGTTAAAAATACGCTTTTGAACTATTTATATATCTATATTTATCTCGATATTTATATACTATAATAAGCGTCAAATTTACGAATAAGTTTCGTTGTATCATCATTTATAAAATGGAGTCACAAACGAATAATGTTTTTCTTTAAAATATATAGATCATACTCATACTGTGATATCTACCAGCGTACTTGCGTGCTTTATACAAGAAGAGGTATTTTTAACCTATCAAGCAGCTTAATATTAACGTATTTTGAAATATTTTATATCCTATCCCAAACTGGACAAGTATATTTTTTCAGTTTTCGTTTGTCCCTGTATATACAGGGTCCTTCAGCTCACCTCCCGTCTTCTGTAGCCCAGTTATTAATTAAGTTAGGATTTTGATATTTTGCAGGCTTTACGTATATCTTAGGGCGCATTTCATAAAAATATTTTTCATTATACAGGGTGTCACAAAAAAGTGTGACGTCATGAAGATATATTTTTAGACTGCATGCCACATATTTTGTTGCTTATTTGGGTGCCTCTTATGGGTACCTACATAACCCTAAAGTTTTATTGAAATCGGTTAGTGGATATGAGCGAAAAAAAGTAAAAACAAAAAAAATCAGTTTGGCACCACTGGTTTTAAAAAATAATAAAAAATACAAATAGTGCCTCGTTAATTAAATTATACAAGGTACTTATTAAGTGAGGTCTAGCAGTCTCGTTACCCAAGTTTGATTAATTCGAAATGTACAGGGTGATCAAAATTTAGTGTCAAACTTTTTCAAATTTTAAAGCACTTTATTTTTCTTATTTTCAATTGGAGCCCCTGTATATTTTTGTCATTCGATGCGGAATAAAAAAACAAACATTTTTCTAATTACAATCCTATCGCAATTCCTAACACATTAAAAATTATTCGCCGAAAACTCATTTTCTTAACTATTGCAATAGCAATTTTAATGAATAAAAATCGAAGGTGAAAAACAATTTATTGACATTAAAGTTTGTTAAAGAGGCAATAGTATATTACATAACAAGTGTTGAAAGTGACATTTTTCACACGAGTGGGAATGTTGTCGCACGAGGCGACAGCCGAGTGCGATAATCCCACGAGTGTGCGAAAATTACTTTCACACGAGGAATGTACAATAATTTTCCTACGACCACAAAAATATTTACAATAAAACCTCAATTTCTGTCTTTTAAAACCCTCACTTTCAACACTAATATTTTCATCAAGTGTGCTGAAAATAAAACAAATGAAATTGGCACCATCTATTTAAATGTCATGTTGACAAGTACTTTTCAACACACGTGTTGTAAAGTACTTTTCAACACGCGTGTGATATAAGGCACTTTCTCGCCAAGTTAACCGTGCTTTTTTACTCACTTTCATAGGTGGTCGTAGGAAAAATATTTTTCCTACGACCACAAAAATATTTACCAAGAAACCCCAATTTCTGTATTTATTTAATACCCCCACTTTCAACACGTGTGCTGAAAAATATTTCAACACACGTGTTGAAAATAAAAAAAATGAAATTGGTACCATCTGTTCAAATACTTTTCAACACATGTGTTGAAAAGTACTTTTCAACACGCGTGTAATATAAGGCACTTTCTAGCCAAGTTAACCGTGCTTTGTTTCTCACTTTCATAGGTGGTCGTAGGAAAAAGCATATTTTGAGTTTAGTAATGGAAAAGTTTGAAACACTGTTATTAATTATTTCAGCTGTTTACATTCAAGTATTATTTTTTGTCATGGAGTATAACCGAGAAGAGGACGTAGATATGATTTTCATATTAGGGAATGCGAAACGAACTGATGTTTTTTGGCAGGTCGAGTTTATGCACAGCGTTATCCGGAACGACGACATCCAGAAAAAAAGGAGCCTGCAAAACTTATTAGAGAGGTAATTGATAACTGATCTACAGAAGCCGGGAGGTGAGCTGCAGGAACCTGTATGTCCCAAATTCGATCACCATTGGGATCTCCACACAAATAAATATTCTTACCTCTGTGGATCTTTATTGCTTTTAATGTAGAGATGTGGTTAAATGGTAAATTTTAGAAAATTATGAGATCCAGCTAGAAACTCACAATAATTGAAAATTATCGAATAGGGATTTATTATTTAGTGAACTTATTTTTAATAATATCGAAAAATAAATTGTACATTCTAAGAGCATTTTCTCAAAACCTTTCAGGTGAATATATCATCATCAAAAGAATTTTAAGTACAGAACAGCGATTATTGCATATTTGTTAAAAGCTATCTAACTCCCGAATGCAACCATGTATCACACTTGATACAAATGGGTCAACCACTGACCCCAATACAAATTCGATATATGCATCTCTCTCTCTATCTCTCTCTCTCTCTTAAATCTTTTTGTACGTATAATCCCTGACATATGTATTTGAACTACTTTACTTTCAAATTTCTTTATTATCTTAATAAAATGTCACGTTGTCTCTGTCATTACATGTGTATATAATACAACATGCAATATACTACACATGAACATATTTATGTTCAAAAGTTTTCGTGGGCTTGTTGCGTGAGCGTCCCTACCCACGAATATTCCAGTGGAACTGAGAACTGATGTTACCTCTATGGGAGACCAGACTGGCTGCAGAATGATTATGTAACCATTGCTCCAGGAGTCCATTCAAGGTGTAAGAGAATTGCCTTGCATAGCTTAAAATTGTTTTGTTTTCTATTCTTTTAGTTAATTAAGTTATTGCTGGTTTGTTTTAAGTGGAAAAATGGAGAAAAAACCACCTAGATTTAAATAAAGATCTAACTTTTCCCTATTCCCTCTGGATCAGGTTTTATACCACCGACATAATTTACATCTTGCCGAAAGTAAAGACTGAACTTATTTCCGTTGGCGCGTGGCACGGCACCGCCTGATTGGTTATCGGCCACGCGACAGGGTGCCGGCCGTCCAAGCCAATCCGGGCACGACAACCTTCAGACTGTTACGTAGTAAGTGTATACAACAAACGGATATATCCCCAAATATTTTGTATTATAAAATGTGTGGGCTTCGTATAATCGGAAATGTATCAAAGAGCATCCTAAAGACATTTAAAACATATGCAAAAATCGATAGAACGTTAAAAAATGCTGTGGCAACGCCGCAGGCTTCTTAAAACTGGGAGTTATATACGGTATATACTTTTGGGCTTCCCAAATCCGTACATTTTAGCGGGACTCGTAACAACTAAGATATCTAGAAACAAATGCATCTCATATAAACCTATTATACTAACACAGGTAAACATTTTATTTAACGTTAAAAAATAAATTCCTTGAATATACAGCCGTAGTCGCAATTTTAGAGTGGGCTGCCCCTCACCGGTAGTATGTGCTGGGCTTCGTATCATGCATTGGGTATGTATATATATATATATATATATATATATATATATATATATATATATATATATATATATATATATGGGAAAATTTTTTACTGAAGTTGAAAAAAGTCACTTTGGTGTAGAGAAGCTCTGCATATTAATAAATTAAGAATCCCTATAAAAAAAATTTAAAAAGACCCATAGTATACAGGGTAGCGACAAAAACGTAAAATATACCCAAGAATAAAGTACCCTTATTTAGCAAGACACAAAGCAAAGTTATTTTAAATAATTATTTGGAATCATTTCTTCTCTCTAAATACGAAATCACAGCCACCTATGAAAAAAAATGTTTTTACATGTTTACTTTAGGTTACGAAATCAATGTTAGTACAAGTTAATAAAAAGTGATTCTCTTTCACACAGGTAATATGCTAAAAAAGACTTTGACATATACATTGACATGACTCGGCTGCATTATGCATGTCACTTTTGTTGTTATTAGCCAGGGCAACGCCTCTTGACTATAAGTTATTTTTCCCTAATTAGTGATTAGCGACTTGGTCAATGACCTGGACTAAGTTTGTCCTTTTTTCCAGACACTTAACATCGTCTGGATGCGTTGTGCCTGTTTCTTTTTATTGTCGCTGGCCAGGGCGACGCCGCTGGACCAGAAGTTTAGTTTTCCTTATTTGACTATTTTTGTTGTCCCTGGAATTATAACTTAGCAGGAGTTACTACCTGTCTAATAAACCATTTTCAACTTTCCTGGATTGTCATCCATTTCCCGCGTACTTAGAACGAACTGCTTCTCTCGAAAATTAGCAAGGACAGTTACGTTTGACAAAGAATTTTCCTATACTTATATCGGAGAGCACTAACTACGCCTTTTCCCAAAAGAGGAGTTTATGGTGAAAACTCGATCTTCCTACCTAGCCTTCCACAACCCGGGTTGACGGCTTTACGAGCGTTTTGGGTGTGTAGCTTAGCCTGAAACGCGACCGATATTTTATCTTCTTGTTTCTTTGTTTTTTCTTTCTTGGTTGCTTCACTTGACATTTACAAGTCGAGGCTGTACCAAATGTGACAAAATCCCAAACTGATATATGGATGAATGAGGTAATGGAAATTTTGCCGCCAATGCACAGTGTATATACACGCGATGTCCCGGGTACGCACGGGACTCTTGAAGCACACTATGAAGATCATTAGGGACCCTGCTATGTCCTGCTGAAATCCTGCTTTTGGTTCTCTGAATTTTTCTTGCTTCATTTCCAAAGTCTTCATTTTGACCGCGGTCGACCGTTGCTGCGAATGCTTCGTCTTACTGCATGTTGATTCTCGACGATCTTGAAAATCTTGGAGTTTCTTACGTGGCCATGCCCACCGTAATACTGCCTTGCTTTGTCTCGTTCTTGCGGATATTTATAGATTTTCCCCATTTCAGAAAACGAATCTTGTGAAAAGGGGCGGGGCTTGTTTAGGGAGTCAACTCTTATTTAAATATCCCGGAGCGATTGATGCTCTCAGTTGAAGCAAAGCTTTTGTAATAGCACAATTAAGTACTTTCGTAAAACTTTTTACTTTTTTCGAACTATTTAAACCGACATACCGCGTTGTCCGGCGATTTTCTACATTTCTGCTGAGAGAATCCAGTCAGATGTAATCCCCGGCGACGGTCGAAATCTTCAGTCGTTGCCTTGCCATCGCAGAAATACGTCGGTGCCCCATTCGATGCCCAATAATAGGGAGCCATCGCAAGACTATTTGAATTTATATTCATTTTAAGGATTTCGTTGATGTTTAATTTTTTGTCGGCTTTTTTAATTTTCATTGGAAAAGTCTGCTTCACAATATATATATATATATATATATATATATATATATATATATATATATATATATATATATATATATATATATATATATATATATATATATACCGGGTGCCCATGAGATTACTGGCCAGTTAGATAGCCATGCACGTATATATATATATATATATATATATATATATATATATATATATATATATATATATATATATATATATATATACGTGCATGGCTATCTAACTGGGCTCCATACGTTACACAGGCACCCAGGCCTCCACTGTAAAGAATAAAGCTTTGCGTGTATATTGTATTCAAATTGCATTAAACAGTAAATGTCTACGTGAGCAACGTGAGAGGGGTAAGAAATAAGCATCCAAAAAAGATACAAATTTTTACTATACTTTTAAATGTAACACGCCTCCATACATTTTACGTCTAGTAAGCCTCCATTGTATAAGTCTTTATGCGCCCAGCGATCGCATACGCCTCCGACAAAGTTGCCAAATTTAAGTAGCGCCTTTAACAAGGTGACACGTGGTAAATTTGTTGTTTACACATATTAACTTATAATAGTACTGTAAAATATAGTGAACAGCAATATTCCGTCGGTCTCTCTGCCTGTTAGCGAGAAACCTTAAAAACTAATTGACGGAAAACTAAAATATTTTAGAAATAGATTAGTCTGAGACCTAGCTTAAAACCCAATACATTTCCGATTAACTATGTACAGCATGAACACTTTAAAACATTAATTTCTAAAAATAAGATTTTAGTGTCCATAATAAATAATGTAGTGAAATAAAAATGTTTGGCGCATAACAGACAAGAAAGACAGTGTGTTCTGCGCTTGTATTAAAGTATGTGACATCCAAAAACTAATGGAAAATCCCGGGCCAGGAGTACCGTAAGCTTTCACCTTGTTGGGGATCATCAGACTGACGTAACCCTCAGGCAGCAGGTATAGTTATGTTTTAGAAGTAATGTTGACTATGCGGGATTGCTATTGATAGTTACGTCAGTCTGATGATCCCCAACAAGGGTGAAAGCTTACTGTTTACCCGTCCCGGGGCTTTCTATTAGTTCTTGGATGCTCCCTACTTTATGTCCGTTATGTCACATACAGTTCCATTAATTTCTAATTTGACTTTAACTTAAGAACTGTTTCTTAAAAGAGAATCTTTTGTAAATGACGAAGGGTTTTACTGTAGATATGAAGAAGAACACTTGATATAGAGCCAGAGGCGTATTAAGCCATCATAGGCGCCCTAAGTCCCCCCAAAATTTTGCGCCACATTCAGATTGTTGATCTTTTGACTTCTATCGCTAGAGAAAGTATTTTATTGGCGAAAAAAAACCTTTCGAGATTTTTTCAGATCAGGTTTGGGGGTGTCCAGATCAGGAAAAACATGGTTTCCAATTGCCGCCTGTATGCTGGTGCGGAACTTAAAAACAGTGTGAGCGAGCACCTTTTAATAAATAGTATCTATTTTTTGTAAAGAATGATTCATTTTACACAAATTATACTTTGTATATAGCTAAGGCTTATACCGTTGATATAATAGTATTTTTTGTTGTTTCTTTAATGCGAAAACATAAGTATTGTGATGAACCCTAAGCTTTTAGTTACAATTTCGATTTTTCATACAACAGAATGTGAAAGAATAGAAAAATGTTTGTTTAGTTTTGTAATAACTCTAAAACATTAGCTTAAAAGAAATAAACACGCAAACGATGATTTTACGTAAAAAGTTGACTTGATAAAGTTTTTATACAGGGTGGGAACTTTAAAAAAATCTCTTTCAAATGTCTTTGGCCCCCACTGGGATTAAGCGTAGGTTCGTGACTTTTTCTTTTGCATAGCCAGATGCGCATTTTACCTTGTATACAGAACGAACAAATATTATCTTTTTCTTCTCTCGCTAGAGGGGTTATACTACATTTGGTTTTTGTCGTTTTAACTAAAATACGATTAATCTTACAAAAATTGTGTTTCGTCTATAGCTAAGGCTTTTATCGTTGATATAATTTAAGGTACTTTTGATGCCGTAGATACAGGGCGGGCAACTTAAAAAATTTAATTTTGTTAGTTTTTGCTCTAATTAAGGCACTGCATATTTACCTAAGACAATACTTATTCAGTAGTCACATTCTGCATTAGTAAGTTATTTTATAAACTTGCATGTGCAACAATTTGAGTTGTTATTATAGCTTACTAGTTAATGTAAGTTACGTGCTACTGTTGACTATTAAAGACAAAATAGTTTGCATTTTGAAAGTTTATTATTATTTCACGACAGATAATCCATGTGAAGATATTTATATATTTTCAGTACTGAACTAATGTACTGAAGTTATAAGAGAGTATAGGCACAGCCTTCTGTCTCTGCAACAGTACGGGTTTCAAGCATCGAAATGTACGAGCGATACTATATCTTCGGGTTTCTGGAGCGCCTGTATGTTTCTTTAAACTCAGAGGTGGCGGCTGCAGCAGTGTTCTGTGATTTGTCAAAGGCATTTGACTGCGTGAATCACCGAATACTGCCGTGGAAGTTGGCGATGTATGGGATCAGGGGAGCGGCCCCGGGGTGGCTTCGCTCGTATTTGGCGGGGCGTGTGCAGACAGTTGTATTGAATAATGACTGCTCTGAGGAGATGATTATTAAGTCTGGGGTTCCCCAGGGGTCCGTTCTGGGTCCTCTTCTTTTTTTAATCTATGTAAATGACCTGCCTCATCTGCCCATCGAGGGGGAGTTTACGTCTTTGCTGACGAAACCACCATTCTCTGGCACGGTGCAGACACGGTTAATTGATATTGGTTCTGACATCGATAAAATAAAAAAAATGGTGTGATGCAAGTATGATGTCTTTCAATGTTTCCAAATCTAATGTGTTAAGCTTTAAATGTGAAATAGGCAATATCTCTTTGGAAAACGAAATAATTGCATCGTCTAATTTGAGTAAGTTTTTGGGTTTGTCAATTGACAGCTCACTTAAATTTGAAAACCATGTCAGTAATCTCTGTAGCAGAATTTCGTCTAACTGTTATGCGCTCAGGGTTATTTCGAATAATTTAGATTTTTGCATAACAAAAAATTCTTACTATGCCCTTATAGAGTCCCATCTCCGTTATGGCATTTGTTTTTGGGGTTCTTGTTCTCATTATTTGTTCCATTCAGTGCTTCTACTACAGAAAAGGGCGGTGAGATACAGGTGTAGGGCCAGATTTCGTGATTCTTGTAGGTATCTTTTTTAAGGTATAAAATTTTGACACTCTGCTGCATATTTATTTTGGAATCTGTCTGTATTGTATACAGGAAGCATAAGGGCGAAATTCTCGCAACTTCCCAACACAATACCGTCAGTCATATTTTCTGGGCTTGCATATTCCTCAATCGGGGCAAATAAAAAAATCTATAATTTATGGAGCCAAGAGGGTTTACAATCATCTTCCTCTTGGATGGATTTTAGTTTTTAAGAATTTAGAGAAAAATTAATGGTTGGTATTGCAGACCAGTTTTAATAACAGTAAACGCCGCAGGCTTTATCAATAAAAAAAAAAAAAAATCTTCCTCTTGGACTAAGAAGGCAGCAATGCGAGAACAAGTTTAGGAGGGGTATAAGAAAGTTTTTGGTCGGCAAGGCATATTATACACTGGAGGAGTTTTTTGGTTATCCACTGCAGTGACCTTGCTATTGTGTTTAAATTGAGTTATTTATTTTAGATTTTCTGTTTTTTAGACTACAACCCTAACTGTGATAAATTGTTGACTTTTTATTATATTTGTTTGTTTGTTATAACTTACGTTTCTTGTATTTTTTACATATACCGTAAAATGGGGTGAATAGGGTCAATTTTCAACTTTAAACTTCGATAACTTTGAAACCGTTGTCCGGAAAAATTTGGACGTAGGTGACTATTATGAGTCCCTACTTGTACAATAGAACTACCATATAAGTTTTAAGAAATTCAGTAGGAGTCAGCATATATATATTTTTTATGCCCTGACCCTATTCACCCCAAAGTCGGGGTCAATAGGGTCACCCATTAAAAATTAATCTAAAATACGATTAAACCGCTACTGGGTTAAAAAGGGTCAGCTAAACTGTTTTAAAAAGATAATTTTTGGCTTTTTTGCAAACATAGGTAACAAAAGTTATATATTACACTTTACATAAAATGTCTGCTAAAAAAGCCAAAAATATTATTGTAAAAAATAGGTTAAATAGGTAAATAAAGTACAAATTGGTCTCTAAACGTACCTATATTACGAATCAAGTGTGTTACAATATAGTAATGGCCAATAAACTATATCAAATTTTCGCCCTAAAAAAAATCGGCTTAACAGAAACACCAGGTAACATAATAAAACACTAATTATATAACTTTGTTGCTGGGACACTTACCTTTAAGTTACACAAACACAAAAATCTTTGTCCGTTAATTTTAACAAAAAGACGGGACACGTTTACGGGATAACTTTTTTGCCGCTAAATATTACGAATATTATCGTGGCTAACACCACCGCTGCAGGTTGTTTAACAGCACACATACATATCACATCCGGTGTTGGCAAGTGTCAATATGTAAACGCCACGTTCGAAAATCGGCACCATTCGCGCATTTTATTTTTAAACTGGATTTAGGTAACGAACACACTTTCGACCCTATTCAACCTCGAGACCCTATTCACTCCATTTTACGGTACATATTTTTTAATACAATTTTATATAAAAAAAAAACAAAAATTATTTTAAAAAATCCAAAAAGAGTTAAGTACCTCTATATATTCAAATAATGGATTTCATTTAGTTACTTTTTATTTGTTCTTTTAATAATTATAAACATGCTTTGTCAATAAGATTTTCTTCTTTGGACAATAAAGCTTTATTGATTTTATTGATTTGATATATAAACTGAGGACCAAGTAGGAATTTATTCTTACCTTGACAGTAATTTTGAATTATTAAAACTGATTTATTTAATTTTTTTTTAAATTCCTATTAATTTTTAAAAATTGCATCGCTTGCACCCAACCCAACCCAACCCTTAAAAGATTTTTTATCAAGCCCGAGCTTTCTAGGCTTGTTGGATAATATGGTCCTGTATAGGGCGGACAACTAGAAAATTTAACTCAATATTTATAATATATTAATATTTTTCACATATAGCTCTGTCGCTGGCAAAACTATATGTACTTTTTATTTATTGTTTCATCAGAGTATCTTATTCAATTTTACAAAATAAATCTTACTTATTCTTGTCTGTTATCCTTTTTTAGTGTTCCGTGAAATCGAATCACTTCGGTGTCCATCCGTCCATTCGGTCCCCGTCCGTCCGTCTGTCAGAGGGGATTTTCTCTGAAACTATTCATCGTAATAATTTGAAATTTAGCACAGAGATAGAGTGTGGTGGCCCAATTATAGACGTGAAGTATAGGAAGTTAAATTTTGATTCTGGGGGTTAATTTCGGATGGAAAATTGGAAAATGGAATTTTTTTTCAAGGGCATCGTGTGGGGAGTCAAATGAAAGCTTATTGAAGCACGAATTCAATAATATCTATAATGTATTTTCTATGCATTTTTTAAGTATTTTTCGGAAAAAACGCTTACAAATTGCTGTCCCCCACCACACTTATCACCAGAAGGAGCGCTCAGAAAAATCTGAAAAAATCATGAACATTGAGAATTAGATGTACCTAGATTAAACCAAAATTATCAGGATTGAAAAATTCTATCGCGATCAATTGTTATAAATAATTTAATAGTTTATTTCCTTATAACTGCTGAATCATTGGTTTTAGAAAAAAAGTTTTTCGACAAAAAATATTTCTCGCGATGTAAGGAACAACTTTTGTGCTTGCACGTTTCTCAAAATTTTTAATTTGGCCCACTCAGATCCGCGCATACACGATGTGATACGGCGTTGGTGCTGTCGGCGGCGGGTAGCGCAGCAGATGGGCGGAGATAGGGCGGCCGAGGTTTGCTCAGGTTAAGTGGGGGCTGATGGCACGAAACACTAATTGTGCTAGTATAGCTTACACTTGTCCGATTTTTTATACTTTTATTTCTGAATGAAAGTTCCACGAAAGGCAGATTTTTTGTATGATTTATAAGTTACACAGTGCAAATATAATAATAAAAATAAAACAAATTTAAGCTCTATTCTTTTACATTTTGCCTATTATTTCTTACACCTGTCTCACCTGTAATTTTTTTCTAAATAACGTTTAAAATCTAGCCAACCCATTTGGGTTTAGATTACTAAGCTGTAGATCAGTAAATGTTAAAGTTGATATATAATATATAATCTATTTAGAATTTTGTTAGCTTAAAAATCCACCATTACAGGTGTAAAGGGTAGAATTAAATTTTGATATTCAAATATTTTTTTTAAGCAATGATTGTCGACTTTAAACCAATTTTTTAAGTATAAAAAGTGAAAATAAATATAATCTTAAAAAAGAACCAAATCTATTTGGGTGTCTTTATTAATATTCATATTTTGCATGGATATTTTCTAGAAAGAATATTTTAATATTTTTTATTAGCTGCTATGCCATAGAAAATATAAGGTTCTAAAGTAAATTTGACCAATGCGTACCAATGTCTCACTTAAGGTGGACACAAGCTAATAGCTCGGTAAATTATGGAATTTCATTTTTGGCGTGTTGATGCAGCCACAACGCACATTTCCACTGTTTTAAAATTTTTTCTACTCATAGACGTACCTTTTCATAGCGGTTAAAAGAAAATTATTTGAAGTGCTTTGGGGACCTTTTAATTTAGAAAAAAATGTTAGATATGAATTTGCTACCTCCGGAAACCCAGATACGACGCTTGACAGAGTTGCGTCAATATAGGCTTTAAGCTTTTTTTAACGTTATATTTTAACGTTGAAAGTTGTGTATTTTTCCATTGTTACCTAACGTAAAGAGTTTTTTACATCTTTTTGTTTTTTTATTGCGTTAAGTCTTTAACAACGCTAAGCAACACATGGACTTTAAGAGACATTAAGTAATAAAAAAAGTATCAAAATTGGTAATAGATTTAAATATTAAAAATAAATAAATACGTTGTAGTATTTTAATAAATTCCTTCAATAAAGGAAAAAAATACAGTGGACTATTTAAACCAGGCAATTCGACACGTGTACGTTTCGATTCGTCAGTTCGTCAGTACAGGTCTAAAAAACCTATTGTTGAAAATCAGCGACCAACATTATTTAATGCTAGTCGCCAACAAATGCTAACCGCTGAAATTTAACAATAGTGTTTTTAAAAGTGTGCAAATGGATTCGCCAGCGACTCGAAAAGTATACATTTGCAGGCCCTTGTTTCAATAAAATAATTGATCCCACATCGAAAAAATTACGCAAAATCTCATTTATTGTATGTATGTTACAGATAATTAGAATGTGTCGATTATATTACGCCGCTAAATATTACGATAAAAAGTTTTTGTCGCATTTTTCAGTGGCAGGTACATTTAAACAAAAGTAACATGGTAATTTTGACAACTAGAATAGAAGGGTTTTGATATGAACTTTTGATTGAAACACTTTCATTCGAACGCTTTTCAGACATTCCTTTAAGGTCCAAGAACTAGTTCTAGTTTTAGTGAAATTTTAACGATAGAAATTGTATTATGAGCAGTAAAGGTTACACCTTCAGTGGCGTGTATGTAAGTTTAGCTCAGAAACAGACGAAAACATGCTCTTTAAAGAGAAAATCAAGAATCTTAAAAGCTCCTAATATTATATTAAATTAAAGAAAACACTTTAATATTTGTTATATTACTCTTGTGCTTAATATTTGACCACGCCTCTGTACAATATACGAACTTAAGCATAATCTCGACACCATTTGTGGACATCCCTCTAAATGTGGGCAATATCTTTTTTGTTTAGACTTGGTAATTTTTCGTGTTAGAGCGTGACAACAATTTAGCAAAAATAAATTTCAAAAAAGTTCTACTACTGCAACATACATTAGTAATAAGAGCACCTATTATCTATTTATATCCTTCTCTTATCATATAAAAAACTGTACAAATAAAGTTACAGACTCTTATATCAAAGCGTTCACCGATCTTATACACATACGTACATTTTCGGAGCCCTAATCGTAATTTCAGCAACTACTTTAAAACATAAAATAATCATAAAAGTAAATTATCTACACACGGTTAAATCTTCCGTATTAATTGGCCTCCTTACCTTGTTGCCATATTTCAGAGGCATAATAGTACGGAGAGCAGGTGGAGGTAAATGCGTCAGTACCATTAATTAAAGTGTATATGCGTATAAAACTGTGGCGCCCCGTAGGTAAAATATTGTGAACTGCATTGTATAACTGTACATGTATATCATCCCAAAGTGCCTCCAAACAAAAATTTGTGAAACTTCTTCTGCTGACTTAAATCCACAAATAAATCCATTATACACGCAAATTCACTTTGGCCTCCGATTTTTCGAATGCGCCTCCGATCTTGGAGGCGTGTTCTATGAAAGCATATATATTTTGGAGGCGTATAAGACATTTTGCATATATATATATATATATATATATATATATATATATATACTATATATATATATATATATATATATATATATATATATATATATATATATATATATATACAGGGTGTCTAAAATAGGTGATACCACTATTGCTATCTCCGAAACGGTAAAAGATACGAGGTCAGTTAAATTAGAGAAAATGTGTCTTTTTTAGTCCCTAATCATATTTCGTTTAAGGAGTTGCCAAATTCTCTATAGTTTTTTGTCTACAGGGGATTTTTTAAAAATAGTCAAAAATTTAATTCTTAAATATCTCGAAAACTATTATAGCTAGAAAAAAATTGTTGTAACAAAAATCACACGATTTTTAACCTTCTATAAAGTAACGTTATTGTTTTGTTTATACCATTTGTTTTTATTGAGTTACTGATACTAACTTATTTTTTTCAAATAAGGACCTGGAATTTTTGGTCCATTTGGTGAAAGAATACTTTACACCCTTTACAACTGTGCATGACTTCAAAATATTTTCCGACGTTTTGATCAAGAATAGCAACATCATCAGGATTTTCTAACAATACGGACTTCCATGGGATCTTCCATGTTAAGGCACGATTCACAACCTATCGCTATGGTTTGTGGTTTTTGTTGTTGCGAAATGGGGCATTTACTTGAAAAAGGCCAGGTCCGTACTGGTAGAATATCCTGATGATGCTATTCTTCACCAAAACGTCGAGAAACATAATCAAGTGACGCACAGATATAAAGGGAATGAAGTATTCTTTCAAAAAATACAGCAAAAAGTCCAGGTCCGTATTTGAAAAAAGCAAGTTAGTATCAATAAATAAAAACAAATGATATAAAGAAAACAATAACGTTACTTTAGAGAAGGTAAAAAGTCGTGTGATTTTTGTTAAACAAATTTTTTCTAACCATAATAGTTTTCGAGATATTAAGAATTAAATTTTTGACTATTTTTAAAAAATCCCCTGTAGATAAGAAACTGTAGAGAATTTGGCAACTTCGTAAACGAAAATGAGTAGGAACTAAAAATGGCACATTTTCTCTAATTTAACCGACCTCGTATCTTTTGCCGTTTCGGAGATAGCAATAGTGGTATCACCTATTTTAGACACCCTGTATATATATATATATATATATATATATATATATATATATATATATATATATATATATATATATATATATATATATACAGTGACCGGCAAAAAGTTCGCAACATATGGGAAAAATTTTTATTAGGTGAGTATTGGAAAAACTTTTCCGGGGGATCGGTTCTGCATGTCCGATAACCTAAAAATCGATTTTGACATACGTCACGTGACCACTGGTATAGCGTCAAATTAAAAAAAAATTGTTAATTTACAAAAAGTGAGGTTAGTTGACGAGATATCAAAAAAAGTTATTTGAAAAAATTGCTTAGAATTAAATTCTAGGCCCTGGTGCAAAATTTTAAGATTTTATTTAAAAAAATTGGAAAACTCAATTTTTTTTAAATATTTTTTTATCGATTTACAAATTTCCAGTTTTTTTCGTTTAGATAGCTTGGCTAATGTAAAGCCCATGTATCTGGATGAAAATAAACGAATGTAGTAGTTTTTTCTACAATTGACAGGACAAAATTAAAAAAAACAGGGTTTCGCCGGACGCTAGCTGTTGCAATGATTTGTATCTAGCAGCTGTGTCAAAATTTTAGAGACATTTCAATGAGATTACATTGAGAAAACCTTAATCGTCTTAAATATATCTGAAGTTCGACTTTTTGTAAAGTTAAGGGGAGTAAAATAGATAATAAACAAAAAATTACCTGTTTATTTAATCGAAATTTCATAAACGAAAACCAATGTAAGAAAAACTTAAAAGTAGTCAAATTCTGTACTAACAACATAAAAAATCATTGTTTTTCCTTGGGTGCACAAAATTTAAAACTCAGTATGACCACCATTTCTCTCCATACATACTATTGTTCTCGAGCGCAACTCTCGATTAACATTTCGGAGCATTTTACGATTTATTTGCAATACACAATTTCTAATGACATTCTCTAAATTTTGTATATTCCTAAAGGGTCGATGTTTGTACACAGAGTTCTTTAGGTATCCCCACATAAAGAAATCTAACGGAGTCAGATCTGGTGATCTCGCAGGCCACGGATTTTCAGAAAACCGTCCTATCCACTGGTTTCCAAATTCTTGATCCAGCCATCTCTTCACCTCATTTGTGGAATGAATGCTAGCTCCGTCTTGTTGAAAGTATAAATTTCTTCTTTCGGCTAATGACAAATTGTCTAAAAAGTCAGATATCTCAGTTTGTAGAAATTCTAAATATCGTTCTGAATTTAAATTGTCTCTAAAGAAAAAAGGTCCCACTATTCTGAGGTTGAAAATTCCGCACCACACATTAACCTTAAAACTATATTGGTCTTTACTCAGAATTACAAAGTCTGGGTTTTCGGTGGCCCACCATCTACAGTTTTGTGAACTGACGGTTCCGTTAGAGGTAAATGTAGCTTCATCCGAGAAAAGAACGTTCTTTGGGAAATTAAAATCTTCCTCAATCATACCCTGGAACCAGGCACAAAAATCGAAGCGGGCGTCATAATCCCTATCTTTTAATACTTGTACAAATTTAGGTTTGTACGGATGAAATTTGTTTCTTTTTAATATCCTCCGCACAGATCTTTCGTGAATGTTAGTGATCTCCGATATTTGACTAACTGCTAATTGGGGTGTTTCTGTGATCGACAAACACACATCCAGAGAACCTTCATCACCTGTTACCGGTTTTTCATGGGAAACTTTATACTGATTTTCTACCGATCCCGTTTCTTCAAATTTATTGACTAGACGAGATATTGTGGAATAATGGAGGGATTTATCGGGGTGCCTCTCATTAAAAATTGCTGCTGTTTCTCTATGGCTTTTGTAATTATCTCCAGAAATTAAAATAATTTCTATCTTTTCCTGAAGAGGTAGTGTGGGTGCCATTTTAAGGAATAAAATATTAATAAACTTATGTAAAATATCAAACTTAGTAAGATGCGAGACATAAACCAATGACATAGGTTGAAATCAAACAAATTATAATTTGTTTGACATTTTTCTGTTGTTTTTAACCTACTAGATTATTTGGTTGTTTTAATTTCAGAGCCTGCTTTGGTAGTTTTAAGTACAACTAAATAGACCTGGTTGTTAAATTTATGTGCGAAAAATCTTAATAAAATCTTGATACAGTCATTTCATTAGATTCAAACCATTGCAACAGCGAGCGTCCGGCGAACACCTATTTTTTCGATTTTGTCCTGTCAATTGTAGAATTGTAGATCTGACTCCGTTAGATTTTTTTATGTGGGGATACCTAAAGAACCCTGTGTACAAACATCGACCCTTTAGGAATATACAAAATTTAGAGAATGTCATTATAAATTGTGTATTGCAAATAAATCGTAAAATGCTCCGAAATGTTAATCGAGAGTTGCGCTCGAGAACAACAGTATGTATGGAGAGAAATGGTGGTCATACTGAGTTTTAAATTTTGTGCACCCAAGGAAAAACAATGATTTTTTGTGTTGTTAGTACAGAATTTGACTACTTTTAAGTTTTTCTTACATTGGTTTTCGTTTATAAAATTTCGATTAAATAAACAGGTAATTTTTTGTTTATTATCTATTTTAATCCCCTTAACTTTACAAAAAGTCGAACTTCAGATATATTTAAGACGATTAAGGTTTTCTCAATGTAATCTCATTGAAATGTCTCTAAAATTTTGACACTGCTGCTAGATACAAATCATTGCAACAGCTAGCGTCCGGCGAAACCCTATTTTTTTAATTTTGTCCTGTCAATTGTAGAAAAAACTACTACATTCGTTTATTTTCATCCAGATACATTGGCTTTACATTAGGCAAGCTATCTAAACGGCAAAAACTGGAAATTTGTAAATCGTTAAAAAAATATTTAAAAAAAATTGAGTTTTCCAATTTTTTTAAATAAAATCTTAAAATTTTGCACAAGGACGTAGAATTTAATTCTAAGCAATTTTTTCAAATAACTTTTTTTGATATCTCGTCAACTAACCTCACTTTTTGTAAATTAACAATTTTTTTTTTAATTTGACGCTATACCAGTGGTCACGTGACGTATGTCAAAATCGATTTTTAGGTTATCGGACATGCAGAACCGATCCCCTGGGAAAGTTTTTCCGATACTCTCCTAATAAAAATTTTTCCCATATGTTGCGAACTTTTTGCCGGTCACTGTATATACATACTAATATACTAGATTCTTGAACCATTCAAATATATTCTTTATAAATTTTTTCTTGGGTTTTTTTGGTTCAACATGTTGAACCAAAAAAACCCAAGAAAAAATTTATAAAGTATATATATATATATATATATATATATATATATATATATATATATATATATATATATATATATATATATATATATATATATATATATAGCTTGGAATCTCAAGAACTTCTACCTTTTAAAAACTTTCAGTTTGTCTTTTATAGGCAAGAACTGTGGAATTATATGGGAGCAGAAATGCTCATGCTACTGTCAGGCCTCTGATGAGTCGATGTGGTGTCTGTTAACAACTTAGACACCGAGGAAGACGAAACAGTAGTTCTACAGATAATTCCAAACATACTTAACTATATATATATATATATATATATATATATATATATATATATATATATATATATATATATATATATATTTATATATGGGAAAATTATTTATTGAAAGTTGAAAAAAGTCACTTTGGTGTAGAGAAGCTCTGCATATTAATAAATTAAGAATCCCTATGAAAAAAATTTAAAAAGACCCATAGTATACAGGGTAGCGACAAAAACGTAAAATATACCCAAGAATAAAGTACCCTTATTTAGCAAGACACAAAGCAAAGTTATTTTAAATAATTATTTGGAATCATTTCTTCTCTCTAAATACGAAATCACAGCCACCTATGAAAAAAAAATGTTTTTACATGTTTACTTTAGGTTACGAAATCAATGTTAGTACAAGTTAATAAAAAGTGATTCTCTTTCACACAGGTAATATGCTAAAAAAGACTTTGACATATACATTGACATTCTTTGCAGTATAGCTATATTAATACAGTTTATCAATTTATCATTTTCCTTAATTTATGCCCCCCCCCCCCAAAAAGTTCCAAATGAAATGAATAAATGAAGGAGTTATATGATATGTATCAAGCATTGAAATCGTATAGCTCTCGTACATGTTAACACTGCGGCGAGCCAGATTGCTCGCGTAGGGTGCTGTACACGAGTGCTGCTGAAAGCAAGTGTATTTTCTCTTAAATAGTGCATTTTAAAATTAAAGTTTATTTAAAGATTTTTCCCATTAAAGCTTAACACTAACGGTAGTTTAAATTTCAACAAAACATTATCATTGTTTCAGCTGAAGCTTATTCCTACAATTTAAATTAAATTTAATTAACCTGATACGAGGTGTTCGGAAAATGCATTAGGAAATTTAAAGAGGTGACTCTGGAATAATTGTAGTAGTTCCATAAAAAAAAATTAGAAATCTCAATATTTTCCAAGTTATAACTGTGCTAAGTTTAATTTTTTAAATTCTATTTTTATCATATTGGATTTAACTTTTCTTGAAAGATCAGATTATTAAATTGAACTTTTGCATACAAACTAAGTTTAATGCACTCTATAATCCTGAGGTAAAAGTACTTCACTGCTTTTCCGCTAGAGGGCACTTTACCTCAAACTCTAAATTTATTTTTATCATAAGTTGTTTATTTTGACAGATATTGAAAAAATAGAAGTGTCGTTTTAAAGGCAATGAAAAACATAACATCTTCATTTGAGTCGACAGACCTCAACGTTTAGTCGCAAATCGGCATTAAAGGTTTTTTTTTATCAAATTTGAAAATTCATCGACAAATCAAGTCGTAGTGCTTCAAATTTAATAAAATGTGACTTTGGATCATAATCAATAAGTCTTCTGACAAATTAATAATAACAATTATAATTTTTGTTATTTAAATCAAATTTCTAACAACGAAACTTTAACCAAAAAAAAATTATAACAAGTTTTCAAAATGTTAGTTTCAATTTAAATAAAAAAATTGTAATTGTTATTGTTTTTGTCATATGACTTATTCATTATTATCCAATGCTACATATTATTAAATTTGAAGCACTACAACTTGATTTGTCGATGTAATTTGAAAATTTGATTTAAAAAATAAAAACTTTAATGCCGATTAACGACTAAACGGTGAGGTTCATTAACTCAAATGAAGAGTATATTTATTAGTACTTTTACGTCAGGGTTATAGGGTCCACCAAACTTAGTTTGTGTGCAAAATTTAAATTTAATACATGAAAGATGAAATCCAGTATGACAAAAAATATATTTAAAAAATTAAATTTTGCACAGCTATAGCTCCGAAAAAATTGATATTTTAAAATTTCTTTTATGGAACTAGTACTAGTATTTTTCCATGTAGAATCACCTCTCCAAGTTTCCTAATACATTTTCTAAACACCCTGTATTTAACGGTTTCTTTAAAATTTGCATTTCTTGATAAAGAATAATGTTTAGTTTATTAGTTTTATTATCTTATTCAAAAATTTTAACATTTAAGTGTAATCGTCTTAATAAAAAGAAATATCAGACCCGTTAAAATAAATTTTCACTGCTAGGAACGTAAGGACGTTACACAAAAGCATAACAAAAGCTTTACGATTACAATACCCTTGATGTTTAACAACCCCAAAAGTCATTATCGTAACACAGAGTGTCAATGGATGCATAAAAACCTCATTAAATTTGGTTTTACTAGATATGGTGAAATAACACGCAATGTTGTTCTATAATTCCCAAAAGAAACCTTAAAGGTAATAATAACAGGCTTAGACAATTTAAGATAATTATATTCCTCTCGTTATAGTAAAAATGTTATAAGCTTCAAATAATATTAAGTAGGTTATACAATTTGTAGGTAAACCCCATTAAGAATGTAAGAAGCTATGTAGAATTGAGCTGTATTTCAGGTGGAGCGCGGATCACATGGCACTACTACCTGCTAATAAACCAGCTCTGGTGGAATTGAGGCTATTTTACTCACAGCTCCAATTCCACAGAGCTAGTTTACTAGCAGAGAATAAACTCGCCGGCGATCGGTGACTAAACTGGTTCCGTGTAATCCATGCTTTGATGGTATAAAGTAAAGTAAAATAAAGATATTTTAAATTCGGCAGCACCGAAATTGGAAAAGTGTGTGTTTATTCGTCTGCACCGGAGAAAACTCGTTCTGAAACCACGCACTGAAAACGAAAAATTAAAATAGATATCGACTGTCACGACTCATGAGTCATGAGTCATGACAGACACAATAACCCATAACCCAACAAAGAATTTAAAGAAACATTAAAGAAATCAAAGGAATAAGGAATACGCACATTTTTTTTATTGCATAAATCGTTTAAGGAAGTTATTACAACCCCAAAACTGCTATTTTGAAGAAAATTACTGGGTTAATAATTTAGCTAAAAAAATTTTACTTTTCGGTATAATTTATTACAATTTCAAAAGCAGCCATTTGCCCGCGCAAATAAGTTACGTCACGAGGATAAGTGGCAATCTACATGTTAACATAAAGCAGAAAATCAAGAATTTCTGTGATAGTCCGAAAGCAAGTCAGTATTTTCTCGTACGATTGTACCTATATCAATTGATTTACCAAACTGATTGTTAATATTGTAATGTTATATGCTTAGGAATAGAAACATGGCAGTCGACAAGACCTAAAGTCAAAAAGGTGATTTTTTTACAGTACCTAATTATAGTACATTTTTTCTGGGAGAGGAAATACAAGAAGTTTGCCGACTTTCGGACTAAGACAAGAAAATGGGTATACATAAAGCGAACTTTATCCGATACAGCTACCTGTGACAGCTGACAGCTACAGTACAGTTATGAGTTATGGCCGCCGCACTTCAAAGATGTATCTTCTCGGGTATAAGTTAATAGTATATTGTACAACGAGCATGGAATGACATGCATTTCCTACGAGTATGACGTTTGCAGCACGATGCCGCAGGCGAGTGCTGCAAATCATACGAGTAGGAAATGGTCATTCCATGCGAGTTTTACACTATACTTTTTCTACGAATGTTACTGTTAATAAAATGGGATTAGTAATATTTTTCTTTTTAAGATGTCAAAAAATGTCAGTGAAATTATAAAGATTTTGACGCGGCACCGGTCAACGCCACCTTTGTAAAATATACTCGCGCACAAAGTGAACTTTGTAGTTCAATCACCATGGTGATAGAAGCACAATGAAAATGTGTATAAAACAATGGACTATCTTCCGCAATTACTATTGAACATACAAAAAAGGTTTTTATTGACATGAGTAGAAAAAATACTTTGTTCATTTACGTACCTAAATAATATGCTGCGTTGCAATAATCCAAAAGTAGTGTAAGTAGATGCTTAGTGAGTTTCCGCATGCGCAGTAGGGTCGACCTTGAACGCTCAGGTGTGCTATTGTTATTTGGCCTTGATATGCGCAGGTGTTGTTCCAAGGTCAAGGTCAATAACTTGGCCTTGAACGCGAGCAGATGTTTCTTTGTTTGGTGATGGCCAGGTGGACGACGCTTATTTCAAGGTTACATTTGCGGTGTATATTTTCAATGAATGCGAGCAGCTGTTTCTTTGTTTGGTGATGACCAGGTGGACGACGCTTATTTCAAGGTTATATTTGCGATGCATATTTTCAATGAATGCGAGCAGCTGCTTCTTGGTTTGGTGATGACCAGGTGGACGACGCTTATTTCAAGGTTACATTTGCGATGCATATTTTCAATGAATGCGAGCAGATGTTTCTTTGTTTGATGATGACCAGGTGTACGACGCTTATTTCAAGGTTACATTTGTGATGTTAGTTTACCTTGAGTTATTATTGGGGTGTAACATGTTTTGGTATGAAGATCCAGTGGGTTGGGTCTAATGTGGTTCGGTATATATGAGGGTAGGGGGAATTAAATTTTAGTATAGAACATTGTGTTGAGTAAAACGGTTCAAGCAAGTTAATTTGAAAGTCATGGCGTACGTGTGTGAAAATTGTGGTAAATCGTTTACCCAGAGTTATAATATGTTACGACATAAAAGAGAATCGTGCGTAGCACGATTTGCAAATATACATGGTGGAAAACAGCGAAAAGTTGACGATGGGGCATCAACATCTGAGGTGCGTACTTGCACTTGCTGCAATATAACCATACCAGCAAATCGAATGGCAGCTCATCAAAGAACAATACACCATAAAAGTAATGCATGTTCACCAATATCAGCTGGTGTTGAACTCGTGTCCAGTGCTTTTAGAAATAGGATTGCCACATACCGTATATCAAGTGATAATGAACATACTGACTATTCATTATTTTTTGATGAAATTAAAGCAAAAGTGTTAGAGGTAGTAAGTGACCTAGTAAGAGTGCGTTGTGCTTTGAAAGTTAATATGGTGGTTGTTGGTCGGTATCTTTTACCAACACAAGATAATATGTACAGTGACAAGTCATTTAATACACGCAATGAAATTGTTACTTCAGGAAGCGATTTGGAAGAAATATATCAATCATTAGTGGAAGCCATGAAGACTCAATCGACTGAGTTTCAGGAAAAAGATTCAGGTATGTTATAAATTAACGACTAAAAATAAAATAAATACTTATGTCACTCTTTCTTGTTTTCGTAGGTTGGGCTCTGGAAAAAATTCTATACCTGGAAGTAAATGTCAACGAGTATAAACCTTTTGGTGGATCTTCATATATAAAGTTACCCCGATTCATCGAATTGAAAAAAGCCATCATCAATGTGATTAATCAAGATGAGTGTTGTTTTGCGTGGTCAATCGTGTCTGCTTTGTGCCCCGCCACTAGAAGGGCATCACAGATTCAATCTTATCCACACTATTCAAGACTGCTGAATTTTACAGGTATAGACTTTCCAGTAAAGTTGCGTGATATATCAAAATTTGAAGAAATGAATAATATTTCAGTTAACGTTTATGGTTTGCAAAAAATTTTCGAAAATAATATGTTAAAGTATGAAGTTGTCGGTCCATTAAGGTATTCGGGTAGAAAACTTAACAGACATGTAAACTTGTTGTTAATAACAAAGGATTGTAGTATTAAAGATGATGATGAGCATATTTGTGATACGCGTTGTTCTAAAAGTCATTATTGTTGGATAAAAGACTTATCGAAATTATGTTCCAGTCAAATTACATCGCGTAGAGATAAAATGTATTTTTGTGATGGTTGTTTGATATATTTTAGTTCACCATCATCTTTGATATCACACCAAAAAAATGACTGTAACCACAAATATTCATTAACACCATCACTAAATTTAAAAATAGATAAATTTGGAAGGAGTGTAAGTGAAAATATATTAAAATTTGAAAATATAGAAAAGCAAATGCGTGTACCGTTTGTCGTTTACGCGGATTTTGAATCGGTGCTTAAACCGCTGGATACTGTGGAACCAAATCCCACAAATTCTTACTTAGTCAAAAGCATCAAACATGAACCATATTCTTTTGCGTATTTAATAAAGTGCTCCTTTGACGATTCGATTTCAAAATTTGAGCTCTACCGGGGAAACGACGCAGCCCAGGTTTTCGTTTCTCGACTTGAAAGTGATTTAAGATCTCTTTACAATACATACTTAAGAGATATAAAAGCAATGGAAACTTTAACGGTGGACCAAATAGCGGAGTTCAATAATGCCACAAAGTGTGGTATATGTGAACGACCTTTTGAAAATAATAATTGTAAAGTAAAGGACCACTGTCACATAACTGGGAAAAAAAGACCTGGTGCTGCTCATTCGATTTGCAATTTAAATTATAAGTTACCCAATTTTATTCCAATTATATTTCATAACTTGAGCGGGTACGATTGCCACATGTTTATTAAAGAGTTGTGTCGTCACGGAGACAAGATCGATGTTTTAGCTCAAAGCAAGGAAAAGTATATTTCGTTTACGAAAAGTATTTACGTTCACGATTATGTCGATAATAAAAGTGGGACAATAAAGAAAAAATATTTGAAATTGCGGTTCATCGATAGTTTTAAATTTCTATCAACTTCGCTGGAAAATTTGGGTAATGGATTAGCTGTGGGTAGTTTCAGGGAAACAGGAAAATATTTTTCTGATAATGAGCAGTTTAATTTAATGCGCAAAAAAGGTGTTTTTCCCTATAGTTTTGTCGATTCAATGGAGAAAATGAACCATCCAACTTTACCCACAAACAATCAGTTTTATGATAGTTTGTCAGAGGAGCACATTAGCGATGAAGATTATGATAGAGCTAAAAAGGTGTGGGACACATTTAATTGTAAGAATTTGGGGGACTATTCGGATTTATATTTGAAATCTGATGTTTTATTACTAACCGATGTTTTTGAACAGTTTCGCGATACTTGTTTAGAAACGTATAAACTGGATCCAGCACAGTACTATACCCTTCCAAGTTATTCGTTTGATTGTATGTTGCGTATTTCTAAGGTAGAGTTAGAGCTATTGACTGATATCGACAAGGTTCATTTTTTCAAAAAAGGTATTCGAGGCGGTATAAGTCAGTGTTCAGAAAGGATGCACGCTGCCAACAACATATATGTACCAAACTACGATCCTAACGAACCATCATCTTTCATTGTTTATCTTGATGCAACAAATCTATACGGTCATAGTATGTCGCAGGCATTACCATTTGGCGGCTTTAGATGGTTATCAGAGCATGAAATTTTAAATTTAAATATTATGGATGTGGACGATAATGGTCCAGAAGGATACGTTTTGGAAGTTGACGTTCATTATCCGGATACGCTATATGATGACCATTCCGACTTACCCTTTTTAGTTGAAAATATTGTACCACCCACGAAATCGGCAAAATTTTCAAAGTTAATTCCGAATTTAAACGATAAAAAGAAATACATCATTCATTACCGAACATTAAAACAAGCAATCAATAACGGCCTAATGGTAATGCAAACACACAGAATTTTAAAATTTAATCAATCCCCATGGTTAAAGACATATATCGACTTAAATACAGATTTGCGCAATAGGGCAACAACAAAGTTTGGTAAAGACACTTTTAAATTAATCATTAATGCTGTTTTTGGCAAGACCATGGAAAATGTGGAGAATCGTAATGATATAAAACTAGTTACCCGATGGGAAAATGACAGGAATAAAATTGGGACACGAGCATTAATTTCTCGTCCTTATTTTAAAAGTTCAACGGTTTTTAATAAAGAATTCGTTGCCATTCATATGGATCAATTAAAGGTAACTTATAATAAACCAATTTATATCGGATTTTCCATACTGGACATGTCGAAAACAGTAATTTATGATTTTTTCTACTCATTCATTAAAACAAAATTTGGCAAAAATGCTTCTTTACTGTATACAGACACAGATTCGTTAATATTAAAAGTTTACACCGACAATTTTTATCGCATAATTGCAGAAAATCCGGATAAATTCGATACATCCAATTATACCGAAGGAAATATTTTTAACATAAAAAAAAGTCAGTCAGTAGTAGGTAGAATGAAGGATGAATTTCCAGGTGATCCAATAATCAGTTTTTATGGTACCGCAGCCAAAGCTTATTACATAAACTCAATCAGTAGCGAAATTAAAAAAGCGAAAGGTATAAAAAAACGTGTAATTGAAAAACAGCTTCACCTGGAAGATTATCGGAATATCGTAGAACGTGGTGGTCAGATATTTCGAAAAATGAAAACCTTTCGAAGTTATAAACACGACGTTTATACCGAAATAATTAATAAAGTTGCTTTATCTCACCACGACGATAAACGTTATATTATACCATCAACAACAAAAACTCTACCTTGGGGACACCCAGACATAAAGTTTTACGAAACAAACCCTGAAGATAACCTAAATATGTTAATACAAGCTATGCAAAGTTTTTTACCCGAAAATATTAGTTATAATTAGAAAAATGTTGGAAGGTCTATGTTTTAGAAAAATAAAAAAATATTAACTCCAATGTCACGTAGTTTTCTTAACCACTATAGTAATAGCAATAGTTGAAATTGTATAACGCAGGATAGTAAAATACATAGATAATTGTTTCAATAATATGTTGTTTTATTTTACAATATAGTAATAAAGTTACAAAAATAAAAATTAATTAATGTCTGGCTTATAAACTTCTCGAAGCATCCATTGTCTTCTCAACATATCAGATCTGCTAATCGGCCCTCGTCGACACATCAGCGTTCCACAGTAATGACACTTAACAATCCTTACTCTCAACAATTCAATATAACTGTAAGATTGCATGTGGTCAGTCCAAATATATACTTCTCTTTTACAATTATAGCAAACAGCAGAAATTATTATTTGTGCTCCTGAAAAAGTCTCAGCTGGACGATTGTTATCTTGATCTGCTGGCAACATTATAGTTTCTGATAATAGTCATCGAAGGAAAGAGAGCGTCTATAAATATGGGTTGTCTGGATCATATAACCTTGAGAGCACAAACAATAACAGAAGTAAGGACACACGATTACCTTGAAAATATGTCCTTGAATCGCTGTCTAGCCGTTGAACGCAACCTTGTAAGTTGAATGAACTTGTTTGGCCTCCAAAGCATCAACCGTCAGATAGAGTGGGGGAGTTTATGGTGGGGTGATAAGTATAAATTTGGTTTGCTAGGCAGAGCATTTCATAGTTCGCTAGAACAGTTCACCGAGTAAGTACAGTTGTCAGTTAAGTGCAGTTAGTAAGTGAAAATGAATTCCGGTAGTGAATCGTTGTTAGACGCGTTTAACTTGGATGGAAGTATCCAAGCCGAGTTGATGGGGCAGGATGTTATTGACCTGCTGACCCCGGGTGTGTTTGACGAGTGGCACAATGACGACGTGCTAAACACTGCGTTTGTGGAAGAAGTGAATGTGGGTGAAAAAAAAGTGTCTTCGGCGGTTGACTACGTCAACAATTGGACTGAGAAGGACGGCGGGCGCATTAACATAATTAGTGATGTGGTGGTAAAGAAGGCGAGGCGGCAACCCACTACCAAGCTAGAAAAGCTGTTGAAATTGCCAAAGACAGCCGGCAGCAGTAAAAGTCAATTTTATGCAGCTATGGAGGGTGAACAGAAGAAGAAGAAGAAATTCGTATTCAAGCGACCAACAGTGCCAGTTCAATACCCCGATTTTTTGCAGACGTCACAGCCACCGAAGCCTCTGTCACCGGTCGTCATCATTAATGAAGGCCCAAACACGATAACGCCCGAGCCTCCGAAGACCATGCCTCCGATTGTGTTGGTGGCCGACGCTGACGAAAAATCGCCGATCGCGGGTGCGCCTATATCACCGACAATTGGGCGTGGAATGTGCCGCAAACCATTAAAGAAGCGGTGCAAGCGGCTATTCGAGGCGGTTAGTCAACCCCGTCAACCTGCTGCTGCTTCTTCTGCAGAAGTGCCGATACCGGACTGGATGGAAGAGTTTTCTCCAAGCCAGAAGTGTGCCTTCTCCGTGGCTTTTAGTGCGAGGCAAAAACTAGTGGATGAACTAAAAAAGAATGATAGTGATGTGGCGCAATACGAGAGACAGATTAAGGAACTGCAGGCGAAAATTGAACAGTGTAAAAGTGAAGGGGAAGTGTGTAGAAAAAGACTTAAGTTATTGGACAATTTTCCATATAATTAATTTTAGAATTTTATTGTAAATATAGAGTTAAGTTATTTTTGTAATAGTGTTGTATATATAAGTAAAATAAAATGTTTTTGTATACAGGGTGTTCCTAAATGTCGTGCTGATAATAAAGAGGGTGATTCTACAAGCGATTTTAAGAGAAAAAGTTCATGTGACCATATGTCCTAAATCGTTTAAATTTTAAAATACAGGGTGTTAAAGTTTAACTTTTTTATTCGTTTTTGGCGTATACCTTGTATATTTTTTACGATATTTAATTTAAATTTGGTATACAATCTACCATAATTAAGCTTTATGAAATGGTAATATTACATTTTAAGAAATTATACAGAGTACTCCTTTTTTTGGGACACGGTTCCTTTAGGCCCTCCCAACTTTTTATTGGAACGCCGCTGGTTATTTTTGCTTCTGGAATCGTATTTCGCATTTTATTTTGTAACTTTTTTATGTCTTGTAATTTTCTGATATTTTGCATTGTTTAGAAGATATTATACCTCACATCTTCTCCTCATTAATCCTCGCACTCAAAAAAAAAATCAAGATTGCTATGGATACATTTTTATTAAGTGCTTTCTATTGTAATCTTGGACAGTACTATCATAAAGCTTAGTTATGGTAGACTGTGTACCAAATATTTAAATTAAACATACCTAACTAAGCTTTCTGAAATATTAATTATTCTAAAAATATATTATTAATAATACAAGTTAGTTAACTAATTACAATAATTGTTGAAAATGGCTCCCTCCTGCCATTAGGCACGCCTCAGATCTTCTTCTCATTGAACCCCGCACTCTTTCAAAAATACCGGGAGTGTTTCTAACCGTTTCAAATCCAGCGATTATGCGATTTCTTAAATCGTCCACAGTATCCACTGGTGTTACATACACTAAGGACTTAATATGTCCCCATAGGAAATAATCTAAACTGTTTAAATCGGGTGACCTAGGAGGCCATGGTTGTGGTCCTCCACGACCTATCCACCTTTCAGGATACATTTCATTTAAATATTAACGTGCCAGAACACTGAAATGTGCTGGAGCGCCATCGTGCATATACCAATGTTGGTTTCTTAATAAAAGTGGTACTTCCTCAAGTAGAAGTGGCAATTCTTCTTGCAAGAACTGGCGATATGACTGACCATTAAGGCGAGCAGGTAAAAAGAAGGGACCTATCAAATAATCTCCAATAATACCAGCCCATACGTTTAATGAAAACTGCTCTTGATAATGCGCTTCTACTATGGCGTGTGGATTTTCCTGAGCCCATAAATGATTGTTATGAAAATTAGTTATTTGATTTCTTGAAAAGTTAGCTTCATCTGTAAAAAGGATTTGACTTTCAAAATGGGGATTTACTGCGAGCCTCTGTAGGTACCATTGACAGAAATTAATCCGTAAAGGAAAATCACGGGGAAGCAGTGCTTGCACTCTTTGAAGATGGTATGGGTAAAGTTGCTGGTCCGACAAGATTCTCCAAACAATTTGATGACAAATATTTAAATTTATGGCAATCTTTCTAGTGCTGGTTTCTGGATGATTATCTATTTCATTTAATACAGCTTCCTCGATAGCTGGTGTTCTAACAGTAAGAAGTCTTCCTGCGTTAGCTGTATCTTTTTGAAAATGCCCAGTTTCATGAAGGCGTCGATGAATATTCGAGAATGTTCTACTGTCAGGTATCACACGATTCGGATATCTTTCACCATAAATACGTCTGGCTTCAAAAGCGTTTCCATTGGCAAGGCCATAAATAAAGTGCATATCAGCCATTTCAGAATTCGTAAAATTCGGCATATTTATTAGGTAGATAAATTTCAATTCAAAACTGTAGCTTACACGTTAACTAATAATTATTGACTTACTTAGCATAAAATGACTTCTGTTGTAAATACGAAAGGATTGTACTGTCAAAGATGACAACAGAAAAAACTTAATAAAAATGTTTTCATAGCAATCTTGATTTTTTTTTTTGAGTGCGAGGATTAATGAGGAGAAGATGTGAGGTATAATATCTTCTAAACAATGCAAAATATCAGAAAATTACAAGACATAAAAAAGTTACAAAATAAAATGCGAAATACGATTCCAGAAGCAAAAATAACCAGCGGCGTTCCAATAAAAAGTTGGGAGGGCCTAAAGGAACCGTGTCCCAAAAAAAGGAGTACTCTGTATAATTTCTTAAAATGTAATATTACCATTTCATAAAGCTTAATTATGGTAGACTGTATACCAAATTTAAATTAAATATCGTAAAAAATGTACAAGGTATACGCCAAAAACGAATAAAAAAGTTAAACTTTAACACCCTGTATTTTAAAATTTAAACGATTTAGGACATATGGTCACATGAACTTTTTCTCTTAAAATCGCTTGTAGAATCACCCTCTTTATTATCAGCACGACATTTAGGAACACCCTGTATATGATAATAAAAAAGTTAAATGAAACAATATTTTTTATTTCTAAAATAAGTATGCGAAAGTTACACAAAATAAAATAAAAATGCAAAATAGAAAAAAGAATAGACGAAAAAATGTAGGGCCGTAACTTTAGGTGTGTAATCATTAGATGCACACAACTTAAGTATGCGATAAAGTGTTATGTCTGTGAAGAGAGGCTATCCGTTACAATGGCTGAGAACATGCATCTTATTTGTAATAAAATGTGAATTTTACTGCAAGTAAGATAATAGACCAAACTCTCGGCATTTTCGTAGAGAACTTACTAGAAATTTAGCTAGTTCTAACGTATGGTAAGAACGTACATGTCTTTATAGAGTAACACAATATTTTCCAAAAGAAATTAATTCTTGAGAAATATCATGTTACTTGGGATGTGACATGAATCAACTACAAACTACGATCAAATATTTTGTAGCCCTGAAGAGGGCTGATTTTGTCGGGGTAGGTCGGGGAGGGCATGGTTCCGGGATCAGTTGGTGGAATCAGCTGGACCATCTTCATCCTGATGGTCCGTGATCCACGAAGTGGATGAATCGGCCGGACCGTCATGATCTTCCGGCGGCGGTGGTGGCACCCAATCAGTGCTGGAGTCTGGCTCCATGTCTTCAGCCGACAACTCCCCATTTTGCCAATCCATGTTTGGCAATTCCAGACCCACATCTGCTTCTTCGAACGCCCGCTCATCTTCCCAGGCATTAAACATATCTTCTGCCTCGATGTCTAGAAGTCGTTCGATGTCCAAGAGTAGGTCATCCATATCGACATCATTCATGTCAACGGTATCATCGCTAAAAACCGATGAACCGCGACTCAATGGTCTTTCGAAATCCATAGTTATATCTTCGTACTTTAAGATTTAAAAATGAAGTGATTCTGTGACCCGCTCGCAACCGTTTAAATAGAGATAATCTACCCCCTCCACCACTCCATCCCCACCTTTTCACCGCCAACAAACTAGAGTTTATTATACAAATGCCCTCCATCCAAAAATGATACTGGCGGACTTCACTGTCGAAAACTGCTTTTAGTTCGCAAAAATGGTGTAATTGTGTTGTGGAAATGTGACCGACAAAGAAACTTATACTCGATCCGTCTGGACTTACATAATTTCTATCTAATGTCACAGATGTCGTGACATTAGATAAATACAAGTAAGATCAAAATATTCTGTCATCCTGAAAAGGACGGATTTTGCAAAGAAAATTATACTCGATCCGACTGGACTTATATAATTTTCTATCTAACGCCACATATACTATGGCATTAGGTAACTAAAACTACGATGAAACATTCTGTGGTCCTGAAAAGGACCGTTTTTCACGGGATATCTTATTTGTAATCAGGCTCGATTACAAATAAGGCACGCACTCTTATGTTGTAGAGTACCAAGAGCTACTCCACAACCTTTACAGTTCGGTATGTGCGCGCGACTACCGAAATCTTGGGTTACATGACCACTGAAGAATTGGTCACCAGCCGACTTGTTTTCCAAGCCGGCATAGCAGCCAATACACCAGCCGTCATCACCCACCTTCACCAGGTTTAAGGTCTTGCACACCCGGCGGGATCGGACGGGGAAAACTTTCCTCTGTCTAAGTGCCCAATTATCCAAATTCCTAGGAGTATCATCGCTTAAGTATCCATCATCATCTGATGATGCCATGTTGAGATGAGCGAATGTAATGAAGTAAGCAGTCGACTCGAGCTGCTTTTAAAGACCTCAGATTCCCCCACCACAACCCACCCCCACCCCCACCACCCCCAGTGTAGCATAGCGGATTGATTTAAACCATTGTTAGTATTTTTACAATTTGAAAATAATGAAATATAGAGATTTTTGATTTGTCACCATATTCATAAATTTTTTTGAGGCATTTCCCGACATTTTACGGCAAAAGTGGATAAAAGAGTTTGATTAATTTGAACTATTTTTTGGCATTTTTTAAATTTCGAAAAATAAGAAATAAAGAGTTTCAATTTTTTTAGCATTTTCATAATTTTTTAAGGCATTTCCCGACATTTTATGAAAAACTTGAATAAGACTAATACGTTTCTTGTACTGCCCTTAACCTAATTCTGAGGTTATTTCTTAAAAATTCCAAAAAATTAGCGGGGTAATAGCTACTGCGCAGGCTTTGAGACTTAAAAAAAAAACACCTAGGGTATGTAAATCGTTTCCGCATACTCCCGCATCCTTCCGACACCCCCTTATACCTGTTTTTTCACATTGGCCCCTCTCTATTTTTCGATTCCTTCCCCGTGCAAAGTTTCTTTTCATTCAGTTCGATTCTTTGCTCAAATTCATTAGACACGTGGTTCGGCGTTTTTTTTTCCTACCGACCGTTACGAAGTTATTAAGCCTCAAAGTTCGAAATTCTTATCTTTTTCAAAACTCTTTTTTGAATTTTCGACTTTTTTCACTTTGAAAAATATTTTCTTGTGTTAAAACCCCCGCTCTACTCTTTTTTCTTATAACTTTTTTGTCTACATCTTATGCTTTCCCCCCTTTTCCATATTTTCCCCAAAAAACGTACCTACACTCTGGGTCTTTTTGAGCCACCTCTTTTTACTTTTTATGGCTCGGATCTCTCAGGTCTTATTTAAAAACGATTATGCGACCCATCTCGCCCCATGCCTTCGCCCTATTCACCATAGCTTCCCTGTACTACCCTTTTGAATTCACTATAAATCTGAAAAATCTCTTTTTCAATTCTTTCCAAATTAAATTTTGAAAAGTCATTTCCTATCACAAAAAGTTTACTCTAAAATATTTTCCTATAACTTTTTTCGATCTGAGCTACACTTCTCCCGTTATTCATGAGCAAACCTGATCAAACCCCATAATTCTTGAAATTTTGATTAGTCTGATCATTTTGATCATAAAAAGTTTTATGTCAAATGTTCTGAAATATCCTTGAACTATCAAATAATAATAATAATATTAATAACAAAATTCTTATTATTTGTATTGGCTAAACAAACCCAAGCAAACCTGAGCAAACCCACAAGTTATGTGCTTGTTGTCATTGCTTTGATCCGAAATAAAAATATTTTTGTTATATAAGGGTTAATGTGGTTGCTTTTTTGTTAAAAATATACAAAAATAAAAATCTTAGTGGGTCGACAAATATCGATTTTTAGTTCCAAAAATATACGTCTCGGAAATAACTAAATGGATACAATTTTTAAGTTAGAAAAATAACAATTTTAACGGATCTTGGACCTTTAACTTAAAATACGTTTTAGACACTTCTAGGTAAATTATCGAAAAGAGTTATGCAAAAATGTCAACGTCTATTTTTAAACGTCCTGAAAATGTCATCCTTGGTCATCTTTGCATTTTTTCACCGATTCAGTGTCAAACACAAAGTGACTAAGAATATCTAAACTACGATCAAATCTTTTGTGGCCCTGAAAAGGGCCGTTTTCGCGGTGGGTTGGAGAGGGAAACCTAGAGTGGTTGTTCCCCTCTCGCGATCTGCACCGATCGCGGTGCAGCTCGCCGTCTTCGCACCTCCAGCCGAGTGCTGCGACGGCTCCGGCGACGAGCCGTTAGCTCTTCTAAGAGAGCCGCCCTTTCTTCAGGACCCAGCAGCATCTGTGGTCCTTCCACCACTTCCACGGGCTCTGTTGGAGCCGGCTCCGGTGGTGGTTGCGGTCTTGGGATCGGCTGTACGATAGCCGTTGGCTTATTCGCGTTTTTTAAACGCCAAGCCTCCCAATAGTCGCTAATTTTGGACTCCCTTGTCGTCCTTAACATCAGCCTGTCCCACTTCATGGCTGGTTGAGATATGAAAAATGTGATGGCTGCTCCCGCTTTAAAAGCATTTAGGATGGTGGGGGGTGAGAGTGGGGGTGAGAGTGGGGCTAAACAGTTCTAACATATCCTTTCAAAGTAACAAAATATTTCCTATAGAATAGATTTCTTGTTCGAAATATTTTGTTACACTGAAAGGATTCGTCTGTTTTTGTCATACTTAAGAGCAGGTTGAATATTCGCCAACGTTCTATGTGAAACGACAAAATTCTGATGTATCTTTTTGAGCGTATCAACCCAGAGTGACTTTATTTTTTAAAATATGTTTCTTGATAGAAAGTCATGTCACTTTGAATAACTAGAGGCATATGCGTTCTTATCATACATAAAAACTACAAGCTAAATATTGCAAATGCTCTTTCTCTCGCTATCTATGTATGATTTAAACACATAATGCATCTCTCACTCAAAGTAACACAATTTTTCCTTCGAGAAATATCTTCCTTGGGAAACATAGTGTTTAACTACAAACTACGATCAAATATTCTGTAGTCCTGAAAAGGACTGATTTTGTCAGGGGGCAGGCAGGGTTGTCGTATGAGGAGCTTTATTTGTAATAGAATTTACATTCTATTGCAAATAAGGCAAGACTGCTGATGAACGACTGTAAACAGTCTCTCCCTACACAAAGCACACCTCGAGTGGTTCCGCCTTTGATCACCTCGCGAACCCACTGTAAAATGAGTTGTGACGAAATGAACATCCATCATCACAGCTCCAAATCCTCTCGTGTAGCAGTGAATACACAAATCTCTAGACCCCCATGAGACGTAGGATTGCATGATGCAATACCTAGGTCTAAGCCTTCGCGGTCTCAGTACAAGCCTATGTTGCACATTTGGTGCCGCGGTCTGCTCGTCGTCACTGGAATATCCATCATCAGAACTTGATGACATCTTGGCTTCGAGTGAATTTAATTTTCTAAATCACGTCTTATATACATTCTTTTCCCCACCCCTCTCCTAAATTTCTGCCTATTCTTCATCTCTCGACCTTATTTACCAAAGCCCCACATTTGAAGTATTAAAATAAGCCTCAAATATGTCGTATGTAGTAAGAATAAAACTCCAACATGTCGTTTATAAGTTTATTTTAAATATGTAAAGTACATAATTTGGAGAATTACACAACTTCAAACTAATGTATTGATTTGTTAGTAACAGAACCATTAAGTATATTGTAACTAAAAAATGCATCGTGAATAACTAACGCGTACACTTTAATGTCTTTAGGAAATTTACTTTTGCGTGTTTCGAACTCCAATTTCACGTCCACTGTGGACGTCCTGACGGCTTCTGGTTGGTGACTGCAATCTATTACGAATAACGGATTTTTAAGATAGTCGGCAAAACTCATCATAGGATCGCTCAGTTCTCGCTGGTAGTAGCTAGCTTGAAAATTCTCATAATTATAATAGGCTGCGGCATACAGTTTCTTTGAAAAATCTAAATTCCATCTTTCGTAGGGAAATACGGCAGAGTTAAGATAGAGCCTAATATCACTTATATCGGCCGTTGTAAATTGTGTGCTATCTTTTGCTCTGTTGTCGGAAGAGCTAGTTGGTTGAAAACCGATAATCAAATATCTCGGTTTTTCGAGACTCGTGCTAGTTCTTAAGGCCCATACGTCTGACGATGTTTCTCTCAAAGAAGGTAGCTCGTAAAGATCTTACGGTAAGCCATTGGAACGTTTGCGTTACTGCCACCTTTATTCATGCGTGATAATATCTTTAACTTCTGTCGATCATCTGGAATAATGTGACGAATTTTCCATTCAATTTTTTCAATTGAAATGTCTGCATCCACTTCACCGATATAGCAATTTTTGAAAGTGCGGGCTATAATTAAAATCAACTCTTGCTTGACGTTAAAAATACCCTTTGAATAATCCTCTGCGAAACCCATGAGATATTTTAGAGGAAGCTTGCCGGAGAACACGTTACTTGTGGAATCTAGTATCCCTTGATTTGCTTCGTCTAGACCCCATCCGCATGCCATGAGAGCTCTATTTTGTGCGGCACCCAATGACACCATAGTTTTCATCGTTGTGGTAATTCCGGGTTTCCGAACGACGGCAACTTGCTCCCCTCCCATTTCATAACGACATTCGTCGAACAGAAAGGCGATGGCATTATTTGATAGATAACATTTTTTAGTAACGTCTTTGGGTTTAAATGTTCCTTCGATGTAAATGTAACTATCCGATATATCCAAAATGATATCTTGAAAGTGTACAGGTATACGAATTTCATCGGAATTGCGGAATGTTGGAGAACCGTAAGGTTTATATGTGTGTTCTTGAAAACTAATAATGGAGTTATCAAAAATTGGTTCGGTAAAAACTTCGATTTTGTCACTGCTAGCGGCCATCATTTTCTAATTTTTCTCACTTTCAAACCGATCGATTGTAGAAATTGGCAATCTTTCACGGAGAGCTGCCGATTGCTGTGCGGATGTGTTTTCGATCGTCCGTCTGACTTGCGAATGAACCTTGACTGTGTTGTCTGCTTACTTTTATGTCGTTTAACTGAATCTTGAATTGTTGACAGCATATGCAGTTGACGGTTAAAGCAAAAACCCATTATACGATTTTTTTCAACTCTAGTTTAACTATAATTTTCTCACCTCGAAAATCGATCAAATCACCGCTATCGTCCAAGATGCGTAGAGTAATGTTGTCGATAAACTGACGACCATCCGGCATTATCGGCATATAAATATTATTTTGCGGTTCTTTGGAGATTTTGTAACCGGGTTCGACGTCAATATCAAATTCAAATAACGTATGACTTTCCAAAGAATTCAGGTATGCTCCGGAAATTATATTACAATCCACACGTACGATGCGCACTTTCATTATGTCCACGATGGTACTTGATTCGTGTCGTTGTCCACCTTGCAGCAGCACAGAGCCAAATCCGAGCACTTTGCCGATACTGTTGCTACCTCGAAAATCGATGCTATATTTTGACTTTAGCTCACATTTTAACGTATTATTATTGGCTGTTAATGAAAATAAATCGGTACCAACTTCATTGCATGACTCTTTTAAAGCGGTGTACATGGCTTTTGCTATTTCATTAATTTCGTAAGCTCCTGGTGGAATCCTTAAATGCTTTGGTATCACTGTTTTCAAATGGCTGAATGAATTATTGCTTTCGTCGATATTAAAAATCGAATTATATGTGTAAAATCCCAGTAGTGCAACTCCATATTTGCTTGTTGTATTTAACTCGATGGGTGGGTAAAAATCCGCACTTAAGACACTTTTATGTCCTGTTAGAGTGAATGTGTAAGACATGACTGACCACGAAACTATTTGTGTAGCTATTTTATTGCTGTTTGCAACAGTTAAATGGATTTAAGCTGAAGCGTTGCTTTATTCCTTTGGACGTTTTTAAACTGTTTTCTGCCTTTATATTCACATCGTTAATTTTGCAATAACAACAAAATATTTTTTTGGTTTCGGTCCATCGCCCTCATCCGAATCTGAATTATTGCTATTATAATGTTCGAAACAGTATTGATATTTCAATATATCGACGTCACTTTTTAGGTGATTAGGTAACCTATCCCAAACTAGTGCTATTTCATTTGGAGCTAATGCGATCAACACTTCTTTGGGCGTATTTTCTAACTGTTCAGCTGTCATTTTTTGTAATCCTTCGACTTCACGATATGCTTTAAGTGATAGCAACATTTTGGTGTAGTTGTCACGTTCCATTTGGGGTGTCAAAGACATACTTTTTACGATTGTAAAAGAAACTTCAAACACAAATGTCCACACCAGACTGTTCCAAGTTCTTGTTGACGGTCGTATGTATAGTAAATTTTCGTCGTCGCTTCGGAACCCATCTGCAGATATCGTACCAATTCCATAGGTGGGGGTAAATCACCGAAACTATCGTAGTATGTTACATCAGAATTGCTTTTTCTATATGCTACCCAATGAGTCCCTACACCCGACATACTATCCAAATTTATAATGGCGGCCTCATAACGTTTGGGACCGCGTACAGGTAATGAATCTCTCATATATACGCCTCGAAAGTGTGGTATTTTCATTTTAAAGGCGTACTTTTCTATATCAATATTGGATAGTGGTCTTTGAGGTAGGGATTCTATTAGTTTTTTGATTTCTTATTTTTGCCGTTGTTTATAAATAATCCCAAACCTGTGCGCTATGGTTTCAAGTATAATCCGTTTCCTCTTGAACTTAGATGTAAGCCGGTACCTATTTTTTCTGCAGTCGACTTTTTTACTGCTTTTACGGCACGCACGATGCCTGCTACACCACCTGCTAACGAACCTAAGGCCGATAGTCCTGCAAATATTGGTATTAACGGTAATATCCCCCCAGTCTTCGGAATTGGAATGATTCTAGGCGTGCGAATTTTTCGTTTGCCACCGGCTATTCTTAGGGATTTACGTGCAGCTACTGCAGCTATTTTCGATGCTTTCATGATATTTTTCTCGATAAGTTTTTTCCCACCAGCTTTTAACAATTCTGATCGAACGGGTCGTCTAATAGATGATCCAAAAGCTACTTTGTGTACTCGCTTATGTTTACCGACGCCATTACCTTTAGTGTGGCGGCGGCGGCGCTGGAAGCGACGTTTACCTCTAGTGGATGCTTTTCTCGATTTTGATGATGATGATACACCCATACCAAAACGTTGTTTCGCTTTCATAATGTTGGTTACCAACCAAGCTGCAGCTTTTTCACTAGCGCTAGAGTCTTTCGATTTTACTCTTTTCCACGCGCTTTGCTCGAGTTCCTGATCTGCTTGGTGGCGAGCACTTAAATTTTCACTATTACGCAAATAGGCTAAATCGTGTTTTTTGCATGCGACATCCAAAGAATTAATTCCTTGATCTCCTCTTGCCACACGTTTTACTACTTTCGTCCCGGGCCCGCAATACTGATAGCCGGGAATGTGTAACTCGAACGGTAGCCTATTAATTACTGAATTAACAATACCGCTTCCAGTCTTACTTGATAAACGAGACCGTCTACTTCGTCTAACGAGCGACATCTGAATGATAGTTTACGTGAAAGTTCAGTATAAAATATAGATTTTGTTAAGATGCGTATCGTCAATCTTAAACAAAAACTTCCCGTCGATAATCTCGATGTAAAGGTCGGATCTGGACTAGAACAAAAATTATTTAAAAGACATGGTCCTTTGCTACCGTCATCTATTCGTGGATTATTAATAGGACCTTCAAACTGTGGAAAAACAAATGTTATGATTTCGCTGCTTACTCACCCCTCGGGACTGCGTTTCGAAAATGTTTATATCTACTCAAAGTCGCTCTATCAACCGAAATATGAATATTTAAAGAAAATTTTATCACCAATCAAAGGTCTTGGCTACTACGCTTTTAGCGACGCAAATAACATTGTGGAACCGTCGGATGCTAAACCTAATTCAATATTTATTTTTGATGACGTTATGTGTGAGAAACAGGACGTTATAAGATCGTATTTTAGCATGGGACGTCACAAAAATGTGGATGCCTTTTACTTGGCGCAAACGTATTCTCGTGTTCCTAAGCAGCTCGTCCGGGATAATGCCCACTTCATTATTATGTTTAAACAAGATGAGATGAATATGAAACATATATTTTCCGATCACGTTTCACCCGACCTGACGTTTACACAATTTCAAGAGATGTGTGCTAAATGTTGGGATAATAAATATGGTTTTTTAGTTATTGACAAGGATAGTGATGTAAATTCGGGCAGATACCGCAAGGGATTCGATAGTTATATATTCCTATAATAATAACTTGGATAATCATTTCATCGTTGAACGGTGCATTGAAAGCATCATGAATGAAGAAATCGAATTAAAACGAAAGCTACTGGAAACTACAAATGCGGTTAGAAAAAAATTTAAACAAATTAAAGCAGCTAAAGTGCAGAATGAACATGATTTGGAAAAGTTTTATGAACCAGTTTCTAAACCACTAGAATCTATATCTAAAGCCGTAAAGCAGCAGCAGCAACAGTACGCAACTAAAAAATCAAGTACTACGACTAAACCACAAAGTCGGAGTAGTAGCAGCAGCTTGGTGGGAATAGAGAAAATGTTTGAAGAACATCCAACAGAAGCGGATTTTGAAACATCTATACCGATTTCGCAAAAAACACAAATTCCTACACCAAAACGTGTAAATCGTGAGTCACTGTTCGAAACCCCTTCCCCATCAACGATAACATCATCTTACACATCACCACACACATCAAGTGGTAGCAGTTCAGCCGCAAAAACTATTCAAGATTATTTAAATGGATTAAAATTGGAACCGTCCCGTTATGATACCGTGTATGGTGTACGCTTTGGTAAAAAAGAAAATAAATCAACAAAATATATTGGCAACTTGGTGGTTCGTTTTCTAACAAACGGAAAGATGGTGTTATACAAGAACAAAACAAACATTGCTGAATTCGATGGAACAGCTGAGCTTTACGATTTGATTTTTCTAAAAAATCCAGCATGCCTAGATAATGAAGACGAAATTAGTCTAGATGTACTTCGAAAATACCAAACCATTTTGAAATTGACGGATGCGGCCTACGACGGTTATGACAAGAAACGTGGTTTAAGGGAAACCCGATGGAGAAAATATTTACGAATCATAAAACCGCTAATTACGGAAACTAAACTGGGTGGTGGTGGTGTTCGAAGAAAAAAAGTCAACAACAAAATCCAACTACCAGTAAAAAAGCATCTATCTTCGAAATCATCTGAATATGTTTATTGGAATAAACCTAAGGAGTTAGTGGATAGATTACGATTATTGTGGGGGTCAAAAGTAGCTGGACATACCGGACATAATAATGAGATTATGTCAATTATGGAAGAGCTTCGAGAAGAAGGAATAATATATTAAGTTTTGCACGTAGTTGCCATCCTCAGTGTCTGATAAGACGTGCAACCTTATAATATGGATCCTAGCCAAGAAAAAATTAAAGTCGTAAATGAATTATATAGGACAGCAAGAAAAAATTTTGTTAGAAGACGTACGGTCATAAAAGGATATCGAGATTTGTGGCAAATTGATTTGGCGGAAATGCAGCCATATGCTACTGACAATGATGGTTACCGTTACATTGTTGTATGTATAAATTGTCACTCCAAATTCGTGTACACCAAAGCAGTTAAGAATAAGACCGGTGTTGAAGTTACGAATGCCATGAAAAGCATCATTGAAGAAGCATCATATGCACCAAACAATTTACAGAGTGATCAAGGAAAGGAATTTTATAATACCACCTTTCAAGCACTCATGAAAAAATATAATATAAACCATTATTCCACATATAGCACGAAAAAAGCGGCAATTGTTGAGCGTGTTATAAGAACTTTGAAAAATAAGTTATATAAACAATTCTCGGCTAGAGGTTCTTACAGATGGTTACAAATATTACCAGCTATAACGAAGACCTATAATAACACTAAACACCGCACCATTGGAATGAAGCCTAACAGTGTAAAAGAGGATACCCCTATTAAAGCATATGACTATTTGAAAATTGCTCCGAAGAAAAAAAAATTTCATTTGGGTGACATTGTTCGCATTAGCAAGTACAAAGGTGTATTTGACAAAGGATATACGCCTTCCTGGTCCACGGAACTGTTTGAAATAGCAAAAGTTAATATTACAAATCCACCTACCTACTTGCTACAATCATTGGAAGGTCAACCTATTAAAGGATGTTTTTACGAAGCAGAACTGCAAAAGACAGCTAGCCCTGGTGTTTATTTAGTTGAGAAAATTCTTAGAAAACGCAAGAACAATCAAAACGATCAATTGTTTGTAAAATGGTTAGGTTTTCCAAATCAATTTAATTCTTGGATAGACAAATCAGATATTGTATAAATATTATCAAATAGGTTTTACGTTACGTATGTATGCATTATAAATAATAATAATAAATATTGCTTTTCATAATTATGCGTTTTATTTTCAATTTAACAGTATAATTATGTTTTTAAATAGAACTTTATCTAGGTTGGTTTCCATTTTGGTTTTTTTGGATCCTTTATCTTCGTTGTAGTATACCGTGCAGCATGTGAGTGAATTTGATACATTTTTTCCTTAAGGTACGTAATTTTGGTCTCATCATCTTCAAACATTTTTTGAAAAACCGGTACTAGCACATTACTAAGTATGGTATTTATCTGCGAACCAAGTTGATGAACTTCCGTAAGGACATATTCTTTGGTAGCAGCATCATTATCATTTATCGGTTGGGCAACATTCCTTAATAATTTTCCCTCTATATCAAAATGTCCATCTGAAGTAAGTTTAAATCCGATTCCGGGCAACCCTCGCGATAAGTTGTTACAAACAGGAGTTTTCTGTCGACCAAATTTATCAATTGTGTTGTTAACACGACCCATTTTAAAGTAAAACTAATTCACTCTCTTTATGTTCAGCCTATATATAAATGACATAACTAATAAAAATTCATTTTACAATACACCATGAAGCAAGTAAGATTTGACGAAGAAAGAAATATTATCCACCGTATGTCTGTTTGGTGTTTTGCATATAGACAAGCCAGACAAAGTAATTTTCAGCAACTAATACTTGATAGATATCGTTTTCAAAGGAGAATTGGAAAAATGGATGTAATGCTAGCGAGGATTTTAGAACGGAACCACAGAAATAATATATATCAAGAGCGATTTGTTAATTCAAATGTATGGTGAATAATAAACATATTTAGTACAAAAAGATTTTTATTAAGATTTAAATAATACATCCACACTATCATTAGAAAAACGCACTTATTCACATAAATTTAAAATTACATGACTATCATAAGAAACTTTTACACTATATCTAAATTGTCTCTATTTTTCGGAATTACCAGCGCTGCCCTTCTTGGTCGAATTCCATGGTCTCACTATTATTACGTTCTGATGAATCTCCTCTCCCTACTCCTCCTCCTCCTCCTTCTAAGAAAACAGGACTTTGCGGTGATTCGTTAATTATTTCGAGATCTTCAAAATTGCTTGAAGAAGTCCAGCGCTGCCCTTCTTGACTGAATTCCGGCGTATCGTGATTATTATGTTCTGATGAACCTCCCACTGAGACAGCGAGACTTTGCAGAGATTCACTAGAATTTTCACGAGATATTTGTTGCGGTGATTTCATCCCATGTTTCTTATGGTACTCATTTTGACACCATTCACAGAAACCCATTATTCCACTAATAAATTCCCAATTTTCGCAATTGGCACACATCTGACGACCGTTTACAGAGAATGGGCGAACAACTGCAATTTGACGTTCACTTTTTGGTGACTGCATTTTGAGGAAATAAATTACTATGCAGTATTCTGGAAGTACTGAAATGCAGACTGAAACAAGAAAGTTTTGTGCCTCTATTTGTATCTGTTAGGTGACCTTCAAACCCCTCCACTCTCATATCCCATGTAAAATCGAGGTCACCATACACAGAATAGACTTGTTTCTTTATCTACATGCGCGTAATACGTATACGCTGAATAGCTTTTTCTTGATTCAACAATTTTGAATCGATTTCCTTAAGTCTTTTTGTAACAGATTGCAAAAAATCTTCATTCGCCTCTTGAGCAAGCTTTTTATTCATTTCATTAAGTTCTTTTCTAACATATTCCAAAACATCATTATTCACTAATTCACTAAGTCGTTTAATAATTTCACGCCTTTGTTCAAGAACATATTCCTGATTAGCGGCATCCCCAGGATTCTTTGGTGGTGCTACATTAGTTAGAGATTTCCCTTGTATATCATATTGACCATCATCGGTCAATCTAAATCCAACTCCTGGTTGTCCAACAAGAACAATGTGATTTTGGTCATTAAATTTTTGGCGCCCAAATTTATCAATTGTGTTGTTAACACGACCCATTTTTAGCTTAAACTGATGTGATTTTTGTGAAGGTTGCCTATTTATAAAAAAATTAAACAATAATTTAGGTACATAATCATTTATTTAACATCTCATGTTATTATATTATACAATGAATTAAAGATTTTCTTCATCTTCTTGAACACACTCCATTTCGTCATCGCTAACAGTACCCAATGCTTTACTATCAACTTCATTGGTGACTGCTTTATTTCCAAGGTCATCAAGAATAGTGGTATCATCTGCGGGAGCCAAACCATATTTTCTAGCTAATTCATCGGGTAAATGAGGCACTTCGAATAGGTAGCTTCCCAATTCTTCATTTATCATTCCAGCGCAAAATTCGTCCAGATCAATGGTTCCATATAGGTATTTACGGCGTCTTTCATATACTTCCTATACTGACTTTCACTAAAACCCACATCGGATTTACCATAATTTGCAAAGTGTAGTATTTCTTCAGCCAGCTCTCTTAATTTACATGATAACCAATTAATGTACATATCTCGATTTTCAATGACAGTAGGGCAGTCACACATCTTAAATAGAAAATAATGGACATGTGATTGTGTGTGACTGTGTGTTTTTCGATATATACTTAACAAGAACTATTTTATTACATTTTAAATCAACATTAAAATAGCCTAATCAACAATATATTACAAACAACCAAAATTTAATAACGCTCTAGTATTACCTCCAGAGAATACATGTGAGCTTTGCCCCAAATAAGTTAAGGTGTACTGATCACCGGAGTTATTCATCATTTCAATAGTATCCTCTGTCAGAATTTCAGCTACGCGTGATGGTAAAAATGTTTCAAATGTTGCTTGATGTGTTGGATCAAACAATGTGACGATAATGGCTTTTCCAAAACGTGAAGTCAAAGAATTAATTTTTTTTATCATATAAATTTTGCCCACCGTTAATGTAGAGAATTTTCTACGTTCCAGAAATTGAATATCTTGGTTTATCATATTATTAATTTCGGCTATGGTCTGCTTTGAAATGCCCATGATTTAAAATACAATAAAAACAATTACTGTCAAGTACCTTGAATAAACACTTGTAGAACACACCACCAAAGCAACAGTTAACGCATACGATGTATGAGTGACAATGAAAGCTGCTTTCGAAATGAGCCATATTTATTAGGAAGTAATCCAAGGTCAAGTATTTATTTATGGTGGGAGGAATACATCCGACGACCTCGAAAAATACAAAACAAATGTAACCTTGAAATAAGCGTCGTCCACCTGGTCATCACCAAACAAAGAAACATCTGCTCGCGTTCAAGGCCAAGCAAATGTAACCTTGAAATAAGCGTCGTCCACCTGGTCATCACCAAACAAAGAAACAGCTGCTCGCATTCATTGAAAATATACACGGCAAATGTAACCTTGAAATAAGCGTCGTCCACCTGGCCATCACCAAACAAAGAAACATCTGCTCGCGTTCAAGGCCAAGTTATTGACCTTGACCTTGGAATAACACCTGCGCATATCAAGGCCAAATAACAATAGCATACCTGAGCGTTCAAGGTCGACCCTACTGCGCATGCGGAAACTCACTAAGCATCTACTTCTACTACTTCCAAAGTTTTCTGAAAATATTTGTGATTGTAAGAAATCTTCAAAAATATTCCGAACCGTCATAAAGGTTATGACGGTATGGTTAAAAGACTATTATGAAAGTTTGAAAAAAGTGTTGTGGTCTATTTGGGTGGAGATTACTTAAAGAAGTAACCGGTGCCTCATTATCAGATTGCAATTCTGTTATGCTTAGTAAAAGAAATAGGAAGATTGAAGAGGTAAACATAAAATATTGGGTAGGTACCTACATAAATCCTATAATATTCAAGTACTTGTAGAGATAATTTTGGGTCATAGATAGATACAGTTATTTGGCTAAATAAATGTCTCTAAACCCAAAAATACTCGAATCTTAAATGTGCAGTTATGTAAGGTAAAACTTTTGGCTTAAATGATTCTCAAAAAGTCATTAGCTGTCAAAATAGTTTTATATTTTAAAGTTTCTCAGCCAAGTGAAGTGACTCAGTTTCCTTCTTTTTTATTTAAATCTGGCATGCAGGAGTGGAGTATAGAAAGATGACTATTTTTTTGTTTGTATTAGACAGGTACTAAGTAAAGTGTTAGACTGTGTAATACAGGATGTTAACTGAATAGATCAATAAACTTTAAGGCACGACTTTACCATTCCTTGGTTAACTTTTAGAAAACAAACTTAATCTAAATACGTAACTAGAGTAGGAATATAAATTGTCCTAAATATTTTGACCCAAGACAGCTAATGCTAAAATACATAATATATCCAATATTACGACGTTATATTTTTGGGAAATTTTATATTAAGTTCAGTTTCTAATATAAATTCGTTTTTTTTAGAATCACCTAATATAAAATACTTAAAATTTAGTCCATGTTTAGTATGAGGTTGTAAACTTTATGTATGTGGTACCTAGTTATAAACCTAATAGGTAACTATCCGAAGAAAAAAGTTTGGTGATGGGTAAGTAGCATTAAATGTTTAGTATGAGGTTGTAAACTTTATGTATGTGGTACCTAGTTATAAACCTAATAGGTACCTATCCGAAGAAAAAAGTTTGGTGATGGGTAAGTAGCATTAAACAATTTTGTCCTAATAATTTTTTGTATCTAGGATATTAAGCTAAACATGAAAACATAATATATTTGGCTATGTTATATTAATTTTCTGTCTCAAAAGAAAACTGAAGCTAATAAAACATCTAAATTACAACCAAAAAAAATATTTGTCTGTTTAGCTTTCGGTAATTTAACTATAATCTCTGTGTGGAATTTCTTGGCATTTTCCTCGGTATTTTCAAAATTAGAAAGTCATTTTATAATTTTTTATTTCATTATTATTATTATTAATGATCTCACGATATCAGTTTTGAATCATCTGGCAACCCTGTGAATGATCTCATTCCTTTGTAAGTATTACACTTTCACACAAACTCTTTATTTTTTTTGTGTTTCTTAGTGGTGTCGGACACAGAAAAATAAAGGATTTGCTCATGTGACAAAAGTAACTAATCGTCAGATCCAAAAGTAATGTTTACTGATGGCAAATAATATCAGGTATGAGATGGAACATTCTCGAGAATTTATTTTTGGGAAATATTCTCCGAGAACAATGGGGACTTATCGGAAATTTTGGAGAATTTATTTTATATGTTGGAGAATTTTATGTTTTGACAGCATGAACTGAAAGAACATATTTTTTTTACCAAAAGTAGTTTTTACAATAATTTTATCTGAAAAGATAAAGAGTTGTAGAGATGGAATATTCTCGAGAATTTATTTTTGGGAAATATTCTCCAAGCAAAATGAGAATTTATCGGAAATTTTGGAGAATTTATTTTATATGTTCGAGAATTTTATGTTTTGTTTGACTGCATAAATTGGAAGAACATATTGTTTTACCCAAAGTAGTTTTTACAATAATTTTATCTGAAAAAATAAAGAGATACACAATACCAAATTTAGAAAATATTTAAATAGTAAATTAACGTGATTGCGCATTCAGTGGCGGCTCGAGAGGTATTAAACTGGGTGTTCAGCTCGGTAGTTATACAAGAAAGATACGAAGAGAAATATTGAAAAAAAAATGCATACCAATCTAAGCTTACCTATGTAAAAGGTCCATTCTCCTGTTCTTCATTTTTGCAAAAACTTCAATTACGCGATTAAAATTTAAAATCTGGTACTGCATTTTAATCAAAATAACCTCTAAAATAACCTACTACCACTACTAGGCGTCTGGGCTCCCGCGTATATCACCATTAGCCATTCTTAAATCGTGTCCATTTCACGACCTAGTCATACCACTGGACAACACTGTCTCATTTAATCTTAATACTTTGATTTTTAGGTTAAACATTGAGTATATGGAGCAACGTTGCCAAATAAGGTGACGTAGTCATGACTAGGTCACGCATTTAAAATCGCCTGTTCTATCAGCTGACTACTGATCTGATTCACGTGCATTGTGCAGTGCGCGCAGTGCTGCCAGATCTGAAATAACAAAGGCGGTAGATTTGAGGTATAAAAACCGGTAGATTTAGGATTGACAATGGTATATTTAAGATTGACAACGGTAACCGTCATCTGATCGGTACGTTCCTATAAAGATCCCTAACAGCGTTTTCAGTTGGTACAATAACTAGTATGCGTAGACCGCCTAATCGCCCCCCAAGGGGGCTCTGTAATGTCGGTAATATCATCATTGTCATGCCCTGAAAATTTCGTGTTGCTAGGCCATGTATTAAGGACGATATCACACTCGTTCGGACTGATGATGGAGAATAGACCGTCCTTCGTAACCGCATCGCTACATACATACAAACACCTACACATAGAAACTATTTTTGCCAACACAAATTCTTTTCGGACATCCTGTATACATACATACAAACATCAACACATATTAATACAAATATATTCGATTTGCGTGAAATACGACCTAACTAAGTTTATCTAACTACTAGTAGTAGTATTTGCCCATTCCAAGACTTTTTGGACACCTTGTATACATTCACACTAACACCAACACGTTTAAATAGGAATATAGTCGATTTACTTAAAATCCCAATTAGTTAAGTTTATCTTGGTACTAGTAGAAGTATTTGCCCATGCTAAGACTTTTCGGACACCCTGTATACAAACATATAAGTCCGTACACATAGAAATGCAAATACATACGATTTGCTTTAAATCCAACAATTAAGTTAATCTTTGTACAAAAGGCAAAGGTTTTTGCCCATACAAAGACTTTTCGGACACCCTGTATACATACATAAAACACAACACAACACGACACAGTAATTTAAATATTTTCGATTTTCTTGAAATAAGACTCAATTATGTTTATCTTCGTGCTAATGACAAAGATACTTGTGCATACAAAGACTTTTCGGACACCCTATATATATATATATATATATATATATATATATATATATATATATATATATATATATATATATATATATATATATATATATATATATATATATATATATATATATATACAGGGTGTTATGGAAATCATTTAATATATTGGAATGGGTGACTCCTGGGGTAGTCTACAGACATATCCAATACTTTTTTTTTCTTAAATCGAACATTTTTAAAATTTTCAAAAATACCCTAAAATCCGTCAATATTCGACGCACCTGGCTGAACGTAAACAAGGCGCTTGACGGAAATTTGCGCGCGAAAAACTTTAAACAATTGAATTTTTTGAAACGTTGCCAGACATTTCTGTTTTTAAGCGTAATTTAAGACAAGTTAAAAAAAATTTGAACCTTTCCTAAGAAAAAACAAAAAAAAAAATAGTAAAAAGGCACTGTGAAATCAGTCCTTTTTGTCAGTAGCCTTAGTTTTAAGTAATATTTAAGACACCCTATATTACATTATTAATGATGTAAGTTATTCCTACTAGCTTAAACTTTCTGCCAAGGAAAAGTTACAAATCAAAACGAAAATACTAATTGGGCACAACTACATAGTACTTACTTCAAAAGTATAACCAGATCCGCTAAATTAGTTTTGCTCCGGCAAACGTTACCATAATACGTAAATATTATTAGTGTTTTAAATTAAATTTAGTTTTCAACCCTATTACGCTACTCACTCAAAGAAACTAGATAAAACTGATCAAAATATTGGTTAACAAAGGATCGACGAAGACCGTTTTCTAGGTAGTGAAAAGAAATTACATTATTTAAAACTTTAAACGAAAAAAAAATTAAAACATTCATTGTGTGGCTTGTGTGCTGTTGAAAAACTTAAATAAATATGGCGACGGGCACGGCTCTTTGATGACATTAAGAAATCCTTCTGTTTCGATCTCCCTTCCCTTCATCATGAAACATGATCATGTCTCTTTGTCACTTCCAGTACTTGATAAAGTAGGTGGCCCTGATTTGGCGCGAAAATTTAAAATAGAACGCGTGTTTGTATTATTGCCTTTGAAACACTAGAGTTAAATGCTAAGCCCATATATTGAAAAAGAGGAAAAAGGCGTCATAGATTTTAAGAAAGGAAGAAGAATTAACCATTAACCATACTTTTTCGTTTGATTCCGATTGTCGTGTTTATTTTCTAAACAGTTATAGATTATTACCATGATATACGAGGATTATTAGTATTATTACTAAAAATTATGCAGTGAATATCCAAAACAGAAGGTGTGTTAATTTCGTGGAAGGGGAAGTTGAGGCACTCGTGGAGTTTGTCGAAAAATACAAAGAAATTTTAGAGAACAAGAGAGCTGATGCTGTTACGGCCAAAGAAAAAGATAAGATGTGGGAGCAGATAGCTGCCGAATGGGTAGCTGAGGGCTATGTGGAACGCACAAGTAAGCAGCTACGGGAAAAATGGAAAAACTACAAGAAGGAAGTTAAAAAAAAATTCTGAAGAAAAGCAAGAGACATATAGGACTTGCGGTGGATATTGACTTTCAGTTATTTTTTTCCTACTCATTAGTGCCATTATAAGTCATTTTTATAGTGCGTTTATTATAAGAGTGGTCTTCATAAAAGTACACATCTAGTATAAAATAGTTACAATTTTACATTTAATTTTAGAAACACCTACACCTATCATTTCATGCTTCTTATTAAACTAGATCACCATACACTGGCAACAGTATGCTACATATGACGTCACTTCGAGGGAAAATCCTAAATTGACTAGACGCTTGCACCCCTTGTACCTACATAAGTACAGGTCACTTTCTGGTCGGGTAGTGTATTGGGTTGACGTTTATTAAAATATTACAGGTCATTTTATTGTCGGGTAGTATGTTGAGTTGACGTTTATTAAAATATTATTGTCATATTTCATTTGCCCAGGTAAGCCCTAGTCAATTTAAAATTTTCCCTCGAAGTGACGTCATAACGTAGCATACCGTTGTAAGTGTATTGTGAACTAGATATAATGGCTAGTAAAACCTAGGTCACGACCAGTGGCGTATGGTGAAATTTCAAAGTTGTATATCTCTGTTCCTAATTCCTAGAGGTTTTAATAGTGTGCCCACTGGGAAGGTTCTGGTAAACTCAAGCAAAAATTCAACTTTTTTTTCGCAAATTCAAAACGTTTTTTTTTCTTTACAAAAACATTCCCAGTGGGCTCACTATTAAAACCAATAAAAATTGGGACCGGTCCTGAACGTAGGAAGAGAGATGTACAACTTTGAAATTTCACCATATGCCACTGGTCACTACCATCACTATAGTTGTGCCCTTAAACAAATTTATATACGGGGTGCCCATTTTAAGTTTTAACCACTAGTGTATAGTTGGAAGCTCTCCACTTTTCATTTTGCCCCCCCCCCTCTTTGATGGCGCCCCTTGTTTGCATTATTTTATATATTTTTAGCATTTTTGCAACAATTCTTCCAAAATTTTCGTCTGCGGCGCATGTTTCTGTAATCTTATTTTTCTGCTTTCAATTTATAATTTTTTTATCAATACGATCACTTTTTGCTGCCCCCATTATAGCCTGCCACAACCCCCCCCCCTAGAAGCTGGCCACGCTACTGAAAAATATACCTACTCCATAATGATATCAGTTGAAATAAACACCCTGGCCCGGTATATATGTATCTTATTTTATATAGGTACCTACTATTATTTTTTAATTTGTTTACTGTCCTTAATAATAATCTACTTATACATATAATAAAAACTGTCTTATGTAAATAAATACTGTATATTTTTTTCTGTGTACCTGCCTGTAGCTTCTGTCTTAGGAAAGTAAATTCAAATTGGATATACTGTGTACGTGGTAATATGTACAGGGATATCCAAATAAAAGTGAACAGGCCTTATAACTTTTTTATTTTTAAAAATGAGAAAAAATGTTAAATATGAAAGCTTTGGGGATTTTTATGGATCAATCATTCATATATCTTATCAGCAAAACAATTGAGTATCGAATAAAAGAAATATAGTATAAAACATCGATTTTCTCGCTTATTTTAAATTGGATGGTATGATTTTTATCATATTTTTGGATTTTTTTATTCGATGCTCGATTATTTTGCTGATAAGATATATGTATAAAGCTAAAAATCCCCAAAGCTTTCATATTTGACATTTTTTTCCATCTTTAAAAATAAAAAAGTTATAAGGCCTGTTCACTTTTATTTGGATATCTCTATACAATCGTGGTTTAAAACAGTTTAATTTTCTATTCAAATTCAAATTCATTTATTCATGCTATTACAAATAAATTGTTTACACACGTCAATTACAGATAAAATAATTTTCATATTTAGACAATAATAAAAACATTCCTGACAATACAATGCATTCAAATTTATAATTCGAAATGAACACAATAATACAAACACATTAAAAAATCTAAATAAAAATATTAAAATATATTAAAACTATAATCTAAGTACTGTCTTGTGATGTAAAAAGCATGTTTTATTAGGAACTGTTTCACCTTCATTTTAAACTGCTGAGTAGAGAGCTCTTTAACATTTTGGGGTAACTTATTAAACAGTTTTATTGCATAATATTCTGGTCGAGCCTGACATTTACCCAACCTGCAGTGTTGTGGAACGTAGTTGGTCTTATTCCTAGTGTCATGGTCACGTATGTCTTGGTAAGACAGTAGGTCGTCCTGTGATGTAGAGCAAACTTTGCAGGATGTAAGCCGAAGGAAGGGTAAGAACTCCCAACTGAACAAAGGCATTCCCACAATCCTCTCTGTACCCTAGGCCAGCCATGATTCTGACTGCCTTTCGCTGGAGACCAAAGACTCTTGTGCATGAGGTGACCGTCCCCATGCGATAATGTCATATGTCATAACACTATGGAAGATTCCATGATATGCTGTTCTCAGGGTATTTATTGAAACACATTCATTCAAATTTTGTAAAACAAATACACTACTTCCAAGTCTTTTACAAACATTAGCTACATGAACATCCCATTTCAGCTTCCTATCTAGGTATAGCCCTAGAAACTTGACAGATGCAGCTATTCCACCACCACGTGACTGACTTGGTGATGTAGATGCGCTGACAACATAATCCAGCAGGCTCAGCCTATCTATTTCTTCCTGTTCCAGCCAATGTTCTGTTAAACATAAGACTCCCAGGTCACAATCAGCAGTGGCAGCCTCGAGCTCGTGAAGCTTGTTTCTCACAGAGCGTACATTGTAATGTAGCAGTTTTATACATGACGATTTGCTACCACCAGGCTTCGCCCCTGTTGAGGTTCTAACTTTATTAGGTTTAAACAACTGTTTACTTGAATACCAACTGGTTAAACATTTTCGTCAAGAATGACAGACTTTTTATCCTTGGGCACACCAATTTTAAAAGAACTATATTTCTGCTTCCACTTTGTTTTTATCCGTTCGCATTCACAGTCGATGTTATAATTTAATTTTAGGTATTTTCCAATGTCCTCAGGTTTTGTGTCATTAGACAGTCGTGATACAAATAACCAAGAATAGCTACCTGATGAAGCGGCTTTCAAAGTGGTTGCATCCTTTTTTTGCCTTCGATTGAGTTTGGTCTCAGTTTCGGGTCCACTTGTTTCTTTTATTTTTTACTGTAAGCTTCTGTTTGTTTTGAAAGCATAGAAAAATATTGAAGGAGTTGAAAGTAGGGTTAGTCACTGTCATTTTCTTCTTTTTTCTTGGGATGGCTTGCAATCACGCTAGACTGTTGTTGTGGTCCTACTGTGCCAAGTCGTTTTGTTCGATGCCAATTTCTGCTTCTTTTGTTTCTTTCCCAGCTAATTTCACGGAATTTTTGGTTTTACGGCTTTTTTTATTAGGTTAGAAATTTACGAAATTTTCTATATTCTTTTCCAAGTAAGCATTTTTTTCTTTAAGAAGTTTATTGTTTTCTTGAAGAATTTCATTTTTACTCTTTAGTTCGTCCACTAAAGTCTTTAAATACATAATTTCGATATACTTCTCTGGTTTGGGAATGTCATCACTTTGTTTACATTCCTTACACATTAATGGAGTTTTGTAACTTATTATTATAAGTATATTAAGTATATTAACTTTATTATTTAGTGAAAAAGAACGTTTCCAGTGCTATAAGGATAACACTAGACATTTGTGCCTATTATTTAGTGAAGAAGAAAGTTTCCACTTCCAGTGCTAATAAGTACGTTTAGTTGAAGATTATTATTTTACACTTCATTTGAAGAGCAGTTCTCTGTATTGTTTTGTGTTGTAATATTTTAGCTTTTTGAAATTAGTGTTACTAGGAGTTCTTTCTTTAAAGGTAACAAAAATATTAGGTTTTCAAACTTGATTCATAGAAATATGGTAAAAAAATTTGGCAACGCCTGACTTCGAAACAAAAAAATTTTTTTCTGTAACTGACATTTCTTGCTGTTTTTTATATGGCCATGTATTTATGACAGTGGCGCGCATGTACTAAAAATTTTTTTTTCGAGGGCCGATATTTACCTTTTTTTATAGTGAAACACCATTTATGAATATTTTTATTCAATCTGAATTCATATCAGGAGTTACCCATTCCAATATATTAAATGATTTCCATAACACCCTGTATATATATACACATACAAACATAAACACATATTAATAAAAATATATTCGATTTGCGTGAAATCCGACCTAATAAATTTTATCTAAGTACTAATAGGAGTATTTGCCCATACCATGACTTTTTGGACATCCTGTATACATTCGCACCAACACCCACACGTTTAAATAGGAATATAGTCGATTTACTTAAAATTCGAATTAATTAGATTTATCTCGGTACTAGTAGAAGTATTTGCCGATACCAAGACTTTTCGGACACCCTGTATACGTATATACAAATATAATCGATTAGCATGAAATCCGGTTTAATTACATTTATCCTGGTATTACTAGGAGTATTTGCTCCAACCAAGACTTTTTGGACAGCCTGTATACAGACATATATCTCCGTACACATAGAAATGCAAATATACACGATTTGCTTTAAATCCGACAATTAAGTTTATATTTGTACAAATAGCAAAGATATTTGTCCATACAAAGACTTTTCGGACACCCTGTATACATACATACCAACACAACACAACACGACACATAGTAATTTAAATATTATCGTTTTTCTTGAAAACTCAGTTAAGTTTATCTTCGTACTAATGGCAAAGATACAGAGCATACAAAGACTTTTTGGACAATCTGTATACATACAAACATATAAACAGCCACAAAAAGGAATAAAAAATTTACGATTTCCTTGAAATAAGACTTATTTAAGTTTTTCTTCGTGTTAATGGCAAAGATATTTGCGCATACAAAGACTTTTCGGACACCCTGTAGACATATATACAATCACGCACTTGTCGAAGGGTATAAAATGTATTTTCGAATCGTTCCCTCTACTTTAAAACGATCCGAATCAATTCATTTCCCTAAAATTAAATTACAATTATTTAATAATAATTAATATATTGGCCCAAAGGTATACAGGCTCATGCTTAGGAAATAAAATGCATATTTTTGGTTATTATGACAAATTTGTCGATGCCACTGAGCGCAATATTAGAATCTCCAATGATGTCTTGTAGCGTCATCGGAAAATCGATAAAATTGGTATTTAAAGCCAAATTTATCAAATGAAATGTCTTTCTACCGAAAGTATAAGGTCCCTAAATCCCTTGCCCGGTAAATTTCAAGCCGAAGTTGGTCCAGACTCCTTCCAATCTCGCATCAAAATGCTGACATTTTAGCCAAATTGTGACATTTCATACATTATAATTAAATTAATACATTTTCCCGTGTAGAAATTGATTTTTATAATGCAATGTAGGGTCAACAAAAATTTCATAAAAATTATATTTAATGCCCATCTCGTGCTACGAAATGGTCCGGAATCCATAAAAAAAACGTCCATTCTATCGATTCCATGTATATTCCAAGCCGAAACTGGCTCAGGATCTTTAAAATATCGCTAGAAAATCTGGATATTTTGACAGCTCATATTTAACTTCGATGTAAAGCGTCACCAGTTCAATTTTTTTTTCCATGGCATGGTTTAAAATTCGCAGTTTTTAAAATTTTTCCTGCATCGAAGGAAAAAATCCTATTTATTTATAACTTTAACGCAAAAATATGGAGTTTTAATTAGTTAGGAGTGTTCTCAGATGATGAGGGAAGAAAATAAACCAAAAAAGAGCTGTTAAAAAAGATAAATAATATATAATAATGCCATTCTAATGTGAATTTTGATGGAAAAAACAGAAAAATGAGTTTTTACCCCCTAAATCCGGTCCTGGATCACCCATTCGGGATTCATTTTAAAGTCTGATTATATCCCCAAGGGATAGCGTTGAAAAAGTTGGAAGAAATTAGATAGGAAAAGATACAGAGTGATTTAAATGTAGAGATGTCATGAAAGAAAATGGTTAAAAACCAAAATTTAATTATCGATTGCTCCTTTCCTATTAAGAATGAAGGAACCAAAAATACACTTATCACGTATTTCGGCGAGCTCTTTCCGATAAGGCACATGGGATTTCGATTTGGATCCGTTTTGCTACCGAAAAAAAAATAAAAACCGTCAAAAATTTGCATGAAAAATCGTAATTTCCAGTTTTTCCCAAATTTTTCCAATTTCCAGTCGTTCTGGGCATAGGTAAATGTATTGCAAAACGAAAGTATTTGAGACTTTTTAGTTTTATGTTCAAATACGTTTTTCTGTCCGAAGTTCCGGCTTCGACTTATAAAGCGCCAAAGAGGGGTCTGCAAACGTCATTTTTCGACATAAAAAATTCAAAAGAATTACTTCCCATTTTCCGAATACCGCCAGTTTCAATAGGGTTCTGAAGCTCCTGGTCCTCTACAACCTCCGAAAATTTAAATCGATTTAATTAAGTTTTGCGACCTGTACCCGATTTCAACGGAAATCGCGGAAATTTCGACTTTGACGTTTAATAACTCCGAGACGGAACACCCTGTATAACTGAATTTGTTACCGAAGCTAGCCGCACTATCCCTCTATTAACCCAGAAAATTTGGTTGCTCGCCCTCTAACTGTTTTCGAGAAAAAAAATTGAAAAGGTGAAAATGTCGAAACGGACGACAACATACGCACGCACGCACATACATACACACATTTTCCTGACCAACGGCTCGGTATATAGACCGAGCCTGAAAGGCGGTCTATAACTAGCATGCGTAGAGCGCCTAATCGCCCCCGATGGGGCTCTATAAGGTCGGTAATATCATCATTGTCATGCCCAGAAAGTTTCGTGTTTCTAGGCCATGTATTAAGGAAGATATCACACTCCTACGGACTGATGATGCAGAATAGAGCGCTCTTCGTAACCGTATCGCTACATACATACAAACACCTATTACATATAAATACAATATATACGATTTCGCTGAAACCCTACTGAATTAAGCTTGTCATCTTTCGATCGGCTTGGAACCATACATTTGATAACATCATCTTCCTGAAATGGTCGAGCTGGATGAAGATTGGTGGCGAGCCCTTCGGGCACGCCACTGATGTCTCAATGGAAAAAAATTGTGCATACATATTATGAACGTCGCTTCTTTCCATCTAAGCAGCCGTCCGCGAGTTGTAAATTGTTAACTTTACCCCTAATCGTTGCTATGGCAATCACCGAAATTTAAAATTGTTTTCAATGATTGACCGAATTCTACTTAGATGCGAAATTTCTACTCTGCGACTCAATAAATAACGGAGAAATCAAATTGATTGTCGTCATGACTACCAAAAATCGAAATTATTTTCAAATAAAAAAGTAGTTTACTTCCATCCCTTTCGATAGCCACCTCACTCGTTCCAATCGCAGAAGGCGTCCGCAAGTTATAAATTGTCAACTTTATCCTTAATCGTAGCTATGCCAACCATGGGATTCGATTTTTCCAGATATATTTTTGAATGATTGACCGAATTCTTCCCCGATATCAGTTTTGAACTTTTCAACTCAATAAATAACGAAAATGGCAAATTGTTCATCGTCACGGCAACGAAATGTCAAAATTATTTTCACATAAAAAAGTAGTGTACTTTCTAATATTTCGATCGTCACTTTATTCGTTTCAATCAGATAATCCTTTCGCGAGATAAAAATGGTCAACTTTATACTCAATCGTTGCTATGGAAATCATCGGAATCAAAATTCATAAAAATGTTTTTGAATGATTGACCGACTGCTACCCAGATATCAAATTTCACCTCTCCAATTCAATAAATAAGGGAAATAGCAAACCGCTCGTCATCATGGCAACGAAATGTCAAAATTATTTTCACATTAAAAAGTAGCTTACTTCATTCCCTTTCGATTGCCACCTCACTCGTTTCAATCAGATCAGCCGTGCGTGAGTTAGAAATTGTCAACTTTATCCTTAATTGTTGCTTTAGAAATCATGCGAATCAAAATTTACACATATAATTTTGAATGATTGACCGAATTCTTCCCATATATCAAATTTCAATTCTCCAACTCAATAAATATCGGAAATAGCAAATTTTTCGTCGTCATGCCAACGAAGTGTCGAAATTATTTTTAAATAAGAAAATAGCTTACTTTATCCCCTTTCGATTGACACATCACTCTTTTCAATCGAATAAGCCGTTCTCAATTAATAACAAATCTAAGCAAAATTTAAATCATCTGTCATTGTGATTTACCCCGTATAGTACCTAATGGAATAACCTTTCTCTGATGCTTCGCCGCGTCATCGAAAAATTGTTAAAATTGGTATTTAATGACTAATTCTTCAAATTATATGTTCCGGAATCCACACGGGAAGGTCTATAGAGGCGTTGCCCGGTATTTTTCAAGACTGAAACGGTTCAGAAACCCTAAAATCTCGCAAGAAAAACTGGCATTTTTGCGACATTTAGACACATATTTTAATACATTTTCCGTATAAAACTCATTTTGAAATGCATTTGCATTATTTCAGAAAAATCAAAAAAATTGGTATTTAATGCTTAAATCGTCCAATGAAATGTACCGTAATTAAAAATATAAAGTCCGTTTTACCTTTGCCATGTATATTTCAAGCCGAAATCGGTTCAGGAAGCTTCCAATATCGCTACAAAAACTGGTATTTTCATGACAGTTTGACAGGTCATATTTCAATTTCGATGTAAAGAGAGTCCGTTTCATTTGTTTCTCCAAGGCAGACTATTAAAATATGCATTGTTTAAAATTTTTCCTGCACCGATGCTAAAATTGCCATTTATTTATAACTTTAACGAAAAAATATGGAATTTTAATTAGTTAGGAGTGTTCTCAGATGATGGGGGAAGGAAATAATCCAAAAAAAGCTGTTAAATAAGCGAGATAATATATAATAATGCCATTTAAAGATGAATTTTGGTTGAAAAAAATAGAAAAAATGAGTTTTTACATCCTAAATCCGGTCCTGGATCATCCATTCCGGATTCATTTTAAAGCCTGATTATATCCCCATGGGATACCGTTGAAAAAGTCTTGAAAAAGTTCGATAGGAAAAGATACAGAGTGATCGAATATAGAGATGTCATGAAAAAAAAAGGTTAAAAACAGAAATTTAATTATCGATTGCTCCTTTGCTACTAAGAATGAAGGAGCCAAAAAATATGCAAATTACGTATTTCGGCGAGCTCTTTCCTATAAGGTAGATGGGATTTCGATTTGAATCCATTTTCACCCCTAAAAAAATCAAAAACCGTCAAAAATTTGCATGAAAAATCGTAATTTCCAGTTATTCCCAATAATTTCCAATTTCCAGTCGTTTTAGGTATAGGTAAATGTGTTGCAAAAGAAAGTATTTGAGATTCTTTAGTTTTATGTTCAAATCCGTTTTTCTGTCCGACGTTCCGGCTTCGCGTTATTTTTCGACATAAAAAAATTCAAAAGAATTACTTCCCATTTTTCGAATACCGCCAGTTTCAATAGGGTTCTGAAGCTCCCGGTCCTCTACAATCCCCGAAAATTTAAATCGATTTAATTAATTTTTGCGACCTGCAGTGGGACTCCGCGATGTCGTAGAATTCTATTTGTAGAAACAAAGCGATCGTTTCGTACTCCGCGTAGGTTTCGAAGTCGATTATGTGGCAGCCATATTGTCGTCTTGAAACGAAAGCGACATCGCTAACGCTGCAGTGGGACTCCACGATGTCATAGAATTCTATTTGTAGAAACGGAACGATCGTTTCGTACTCTGCGTATGGTTCGAAGTCGATTATGTGACAGCCATCTTGTCGTCTTGAAACGACATCGCCAATGCTGTAGTTATCGGTTTTGTGAGGTTATGGATCAAGTTGTTTACATGTTTTTGGATCAGAGCACTGCCGGTTCGGTGTTCGGTGAACGAAGGCTTTAGAGGTCATATGTTTGAACTATTGCTTTTTCTGTTTAAGATTATTCCTAATGAGTCTGAGTCTCAAAATTTTGTGCATTTTCACTCTGGCGTTAGGTATAACCACAAATTGTCCTAAGTGCAGAGCTTATAAAAAATAAAAAGGACCAGTAAAAGCTCCTTACTTTGCTTTTATGCACTTTGCTTATAATTTGGATACAAATTACTCAGTTGAAAATTTTGAGATCGAAATACATACATTTTTTACTAAATAGTTTTAAATAAGCAACAAACAAAAAGTATCTTTGTAGTAAAATGCGCGTAAGAAGTGAACACTGGCTTTATTTGATCAACTTCGCTGAATCTCATCCAGAAATAAAAATATCCAAATAAATAGCCAAAGATGCTAGAACTAGTAACGCCGTAAAAGTGGGTCCTCACGGGCGGAGGAAGCGGAACAGCGGAGAGGCGCTTCGTTATATGATTAGTTGAATTCTGCCATGTTCAACAAAGGAAGTTCCTGTCCTCTGTTCCGCTTCTTCTGCCCGTGAGGTGAGGACCTTCTTTAAGTTACAACACCGCAACGTCACCAGTCGACATCGGCAGTAAGTTCTCGGCTGATGACGTTGCGACTTGCGTTGCAGTGTTTAACTTCAGCGGCGTACCCAGGGGGGGGGGGCAGTTCCCCCTACACTAACATCCTAGACACACAAAAATTAAAAAAGTGCACTAATAATTGAAAAAATCCACCAAATCGCGTGATCCCTGAAACACTCCTACAAACTACAACTGAGACCAAATCCTGGGTGCACCCCTGTTTAACTTACTTAGGTAGCTGTGTTATTGTATAAGCTATACTTAGGTGTTACTAGTTCTCGAAGGGCTTTGGATGGCACATGGAAAAAATGAAAAAATTGAACTTAGGTAAAGGGTAAAATACTTTTGAACATGAACCTTGAACATTAAATATAACCAAACTTTTCTTTCTATCCAAAACTTCTAGTTATAAAATTTAAAATCCCTAGAATTTTCGCAAATGTTTTTAGCTCCGATAGTTATCCCTTTGGCGAGTTCCGAAGATACCCGATCATTAGTCTACAATTAAATAGAGTTGCAAATTTTCTTTAGTAGAAAACGCGAATAGATTTCTATAGTAGAAAGCAATAGTAGTTTTCTATAACCCCGCAGAGTCCCACTGCAGGACATAGCTAGATATAAAAGGAAATGTTTTTTTTATTATATTTTCTGATACTATTGTTTATAATTCTTTTGTTATTTATGTTGTGAGTTATTAAGTATTTTATAATCTCCTTTAGACTCAGTGTGTCCTCAATTTTAAGCTATTAAATGGGATTTTTTTTGCAGTTTTAGATGGTTAATTTCAAATCTGAAAAGTATCTAAGAGATTATAATTTTATTAATTTATTGTCGTATTTAAATTCAGCGTCATAAAAACATTTTCAGGTATACCTATACTCAAAATTACCAAAAGCATTATAATTCTAATTTCGGAAAAAATGTAATATTTTTAACTTAATCTAGCGCAAAAATCAAGAATAAAGGCCATTTTCGATTAATATTCGCTACGCTTCTGGCACTGGGCGTTTCGAAAAAATACTATTTTTACCCTAATAACTTACTAACCAAATCAACTTATAATTTTACTTCCAATTGTAGCTGCATTATTCAATATTTATATCGAATATCAGTCTTGTAAAAGCAACTATGCTGCTCCTTTTCGCCTTAAAAATAAAAATCGCTGTAGTGAAAAATCACCGTTAAAAATAACGGCTATTCTTAAATCGCCATCTCTGTTCTAACAGATATCGAAAAATCACTATATCTCCCAACTCTACTATGCTTTTGAACATAAATATAACCAAACTTTTTCTTCTGTCCAAAACTTCTAGTTATAAAATTAAAAATCCCTAGAATTTCCGCAATGTTTTTAGCTCAGACCGTTACCCTTTGGCGAGTTCCGAAGATACCCGATCATTGTCTACAACTAAACAGAGTTGCACATTTGACGATAGTAGAAAACGCTAATAGATTTCTATAGTAGAAAGCTATAGTAGATTACTATAACGACGCAGAGTCCCACTGCTGTAATCGATCCCATACGAATTCGCGGAAATTTCGACTTTGACGTTTAATAACTCCGAAACGGAATACCCTGTATAACTGAATTTTGTACTGAAGCTAGACGCACTATCCCCCTATTAACTCAGAAAATCTGAACTTTCCACCTGCAACCGTCTCGGAGAAAAAAATTGAGATCGCCGAAAAACAGAATTGGACAAGAAACACACATTTTTCTCGGTAACGGGGCGTTATATAGAGCGACTGAAAGGTGCTCTATAACTAGGGTGCATAGACCGCCTAATCGCCCCCCGAGGGAGCTCTATAAGGTCGGTAATATCATTGTCATGCCCTGAAAATTTCGTGTTGCTAGGCCATATATTAAGGAAGATATCACACTCCTTCGGACTGATGATGGAGAATAGACCGCCCTTCGTAACCGTATCGCTACAAACATAAAAACGCCTACACGTAGAAACTATTTTTGCCAACGAAAAACTTTTCGGACACCCTGTATACATACATACAAACATAAACACATAGTAATACAAATGTATTCGATTTGCGTGAAATCCGACCTAATAAAGTTTATCTAAGTAATAAAAGGAATCCCATACCAAGACTTTTCGGACACCCTGTATACATTCAAACTAACACCCACACGTTTAAATAGGAATATAGTCGATTTACTTAAAATCCGAATTAATTAGGTTTATTTCGGTACTATTAGAAGTATTTGCCCATACCAAGACTTTTCGAACACCCTGTATAGGTATATACAACACATATAAAAACAAATATAATCGATTTTGCATGAAATCCGGTTTAATTACATTTATCCAGGTACTACTAGGAGTAGTTGCTCCTACAATGACTTTTTGGACAGCTTGTATACAGACATATACCTCCGTACACATAGAAATGCAAATGTATACGATTTGCTTGAAATCCGACAATTAAGTTTATATTTGTACAAATAGCAAAGGTATTTGTCCATACAAAGACTTTTCGGACACCCTGTACTATACATACATACAAACACAACAAACACGACACATAGTACACAACTATCCAAATCAATACATTACGGAAATAGCAAATTATTCGTCGTCACGGCAGAGGAAAATCAAAATTATTTTCACATAAAAAAGTAGCTTACTTCCTTCCCTTTCGACTGCCACTTCAGTCGTTTCAATCAGATAAGCCGTGCGTGAGTTAGAAATTGTCAACTTTATCCTTAATCGTTGCTATAGAAACCATGGGAATCGATTTTTACAGATATATTTATGAATGATTGACCGAATTCTTCCCAGATGACAAATTTCAACTATCCAACTCAATACTTTACGGAAATCGCAAATTATTCGTCGTCACGGCAACGGAAAATCAAAATTATTTTCCCATAAAAAAGTAGCTTACTTCCTTCCCTTTCGATTGCCACTTCAGTCGTTTCAATCAGATAAGCCGTGCGTGAGTTAGAAATTGTCAACTTTATCCTTAATCGTTGCTATAGAAACCATAGGAATCGATTTTTACAGATATATTTTTGAATGATTGACCGAATTCTTCCCAGATAACAAATTTCAACTATCCAACTCAATACTTTACGGAAATCGCAAATTATTCGTCGTCACGGCAACGGAAAATCACAATTATTTTCACATAAAAAAGTAGCTTACTTCCTTCCCTTTCGATTGCCACTTCAGTCGTTTCAATCAGATAAGCCGTGCGTGAGTTAAAAATTGTCAACTTTATCCTTAATCGTTGCTATGCCAACCATGGGAATCGATTTTTACAGATATATTTTTGAATGAGTGCCCGAATTATTCCCATATATCAAATTTCAACTATCCAACTCAATACGTTACGGAAATAGCAAATTATTCGTCATCACGGCAACGGAAAATCAAAATTATTTTCACATAACAAAGTAGCTTACTCCCTTCCCTTTCGATTGCCACCTCACTCGTTTCAATCAGATAAGCCGTGCGTGAGTTAGAAATTGTCAACTTTATCATTAATTGTTGCTATAGAAACCACGCGAATCAAAATTTACACATATAATTTTAAATGATTGACCGAATTCTTCCCATATATCAAATTTCCAATCTCCAACTCAATAAATACCGGGAATAGCAAATTGTTCGTCGTCACGGCAACGAAATGTCAAAATTATTTTCACATAAAAAAGTAGCTTACTTCCTTGCCAATCGATTGCCACCTCACTCGTTTCAATCAGATCAGCCGTGCGTGAGTTAGAAATTGGCAACTTTATCCTTAATCGTTGCTATAGAAACCATGCGAATCAAAATTTTACATATAGAATTTTGAATAATTGACCGAATTCTTCCCATATATCAACTTTCAACTGTCCAACTCAAAAATTAACGAAAATAGCTAGTTGTTCGTCGTCATGCCAACGAAATGTCGAAATTATTTTGAAATAAGAAAATTGCTTACTTCCTTCCCTTTCGATTGCCACCTCACTCGATTTAATCGAATAAGCCGTTCTCAAATAATAACAAACCTAAGCAAATTTTTAATCAGACCCGTCATTGTGATTTACCCCATATACTACCTAATGGGATAAAACCATTCTATGATGCCTTGCAGAGTCACCTATATATTGTTAAAAATGGTACTGAATGCCCAATTTTTCAAGTTATATGTCCCGGAATTCACACGGGAAGGTCTATAGAAGCCTTGCCCTGTATTTTTCAAGCCCAAAACGGTCCCGAAAACCTAAAATTCTCGCAAGAAAAACTGGCATTTTGGCGACATTTAGACCCTTCATATTTTAATACATTTCTCCGTATAAACTGATTTTTAAATCCATTTGCAGGGTCTCAGAAAGATAAAAAAAAATTGGTATTTAATGCTTAAATCGTCCAATGAAATGCACCGTAATTAAAAATATAACGTCCATTCTGTCTTTTCCATGTATATTCCAAGCCGAAATGGGCCCAGGATCTCTCCAAAATCACTAAAAATACTGACATTTTTGCATTATTCTGACAGGTCATATTTTTTAATTTCGACGTAAAGATAGGCTGGTTCAACTGATTTTCCAAGGCAGACTATTAATATATGCATTTTTTACAATTTTTCCTGCACCGATGCTAAAAGAGCTTTTTATTTATAACTTTAACTCAAAAATATGCAATTTTAATTAATGTGGAGTGTTCTCAGATGATGTAGGAAGAAAATTAACCAAAAAAGAGCTGTTAAATAAGAGAAATAATACATAATAATGCCATTTAAAGATGAATTTTGATGGAAAAAAAAAACAGAAAAAATGAGTTTTTACCCCCTAAATCCGGCCCTAGATCATCCATTCTGGGTTCATTTTAAAGCCTGATTATATCCCCAAGGGATAGCGTTGAAAAAGTTGGAAGAAATTAGATAGGAAAAGATACAGAGTGATTCGAATGTAGAGATGTCATGAAAAAAAATCGTAAAAAATCTAAATTAAACTATCGATTGCTCCTTTCCTATTAAGAATGAAGGCACCAAAAAATACGTTTATAACGTAGTTCGGCGAGGTTTTTCCGATAAGGTACATGGGATTTCGATTTGAATCCATTTTGACCCCCCAAAAAATTCAAAACCGTCAAAGATTTGCTGAAAATTCGTAATTTCCAGTTTTTCCCAAATTTTTCCAATTTCCAGTCGTTTTAGGTATAGGTAAATGTATTGCAAAAAGAAAGTATTTGAGATTCTTTAGTTTTATGTTCAAATCCGTTTTTCTGTCCGAGGTTCCGGCGACCGAGTTATTTGGTGCCAAAGAGGGGTCTGCAAACGGCATTTTTCGACATAAAAAAATTCAAAAGAATTACTTCCCATTTTCCGAATACCGCCTGTTTCAATAGGGTTCTGAAGCTCCCGGGCCTCTACAACCTCCGAAAATTTAAATCGATTTAATTAAGTTTTGCGACCTGTAAGCGATCCCATAGGAATTCGCGGAAATTTCGACTTTGACGTTTAATAACTCCGAAACGGAACAACCTGTATAACTGAGTTTTTTACCGAAGCTAGACGCGCTATCCCTCTATTAACCCAGAAAATTTGAACGTTCCACCTGCAACCGTCTCGGAGAAAAAAATTGAGATTACCGAAAAACAGAATCTGACAACCAACGAACATTTTCCTGAGGGACAGCTAGGTATATAGACCGGCCTGAAAGGCGCTCTATAACTAGATTGCGTAGACCGCCTAATCGCCCCCCGAGGGGGCTCTATAAGGTCGGTAATATCATCATTGTCATGCCCTGAAAATTTCGTGTTTCTAGGCCATGTATTAAGGAAGATATCACACTCCTACGGACTGATGATGCAGAATAGACCGCCCTTCGTAACCATGTCGCTACACACATACAAACACCACACATAGAATCTACTTTTGCCAAAAGAAACTTTTCGGACACCCTGTATACATACATACAAACATAAAAACATATTAATACAAATGTATTCGATTTGCGTGAAATCCGACCTAATAAAGTTTATCTAAGTAATAATAGGACGTATATACAACACATATAAAAACAAATATAATCGATTTGCATGAAATCCGGTTTAATTACATTTATCCTGGTACAACTAGGAGTATTTGCTCAAACCAACACTTATTGGACAGCGGGTATACAGACATATATTTCCGTACACATAGAAATGCAAATATATACGATTTGCTTTCAAATCCGTTTCAATAATTAAAATCGGACGATCCATAGAGCATCCAGACCTGTTGCAAAATAGTATGCTGAGAAATTAAAATGACGATTGTGGAAAAACTAATCGTCGGACAGCGTCGGGGTTTTGCACACATAAAGTAGCTATAAATTACTACTTTTTCCCAAATTTATGAATTTAAAACAAAAACTCTTAATTTTCCGGTTTTTCCGGATTTTCTCCGTTGCTACTTATCCTCTCGGGACGCTCGACCTCTCATTTTGTTCGTATTTTTATTCTCTATAAATCGTCCATTGACATCATTAAGATTGCTTCATTACTTTCCATTTTATAAGCAAAAAACTAAAAAAATCACGTGTTTTTGCTTAAAAATGTTTATAACAAATTAATGGCAAAAATTTCAGAGTTGGATTTATAACAGGAATCATCTACGGATCGTCTTTCAGATGATGGCATAGGCGGTTTTCCAATAAGATTAATGTCACGACAAATCGCTCTATTGCTTGGCCTAGTTGGGTACTCTACAATCATCTTAGTGATGAAATATTCAGTTTTGAAATTAGCGAAAAAAAGTTAATTTTTTGGGCCGCTTCACCTGAGATGTGAAAAATTATACATAAAGAGCATGGTTATTAAAACTTGATGTAAAACAATATAGGGTGGCTCCAGAATCTAAAAGTCACAATTTAAAATTAAATTTTTAAGCCACCCTGTATGCCCTAGATAAAATTTTTGAATAATCGTGCTCTTTTTCACAATGTAAAACTTTCTATGACGATACTTTTTTGCTTGCTATGGTATGGTTGCTATGGCATGTACAATATTGTTCTCAGATTCGCGATTTTTTTATCCTATATAATTAATAGCAAAACTCCTACACTTCTTCATTTTGAAGAGGAATAATGGAAGAAGCTTTAGCAAAAAATTAACATGTACAGGATGTTCCGTTAAAAAAATATTCGTCAAAGTCGAAATTTTCGCGATTTCGGTTGAAATTGGATAAAAGTCACAATAGTGGATTAAACCGTTTTAAATTTTCGAAGGTGTTAGAAGACCTAAGGTTACAAAATTTTGTTAATATTGGTTAGGATAGAAAAATTGGAAGTAATTTTTTTTTTTAATTTTTTAAAGTTGAAAATGTCATTTGCAGACCCCTCTTTGGTACTAAATAACTCGAAAACGAAACGTCGGACAAAAAAACGGATTCAAACTTAAAACTTCAAAATATCAAATACTTTCTTTTTGCAATACATTTACCTATACCTAAAACGACTAGAAATAGGATAAATTTTGTAAAATTAGATTTTTGACCCATATTTTTTACGGTTTTTAGTTTTTTCGTGGTCAAAATGGATCCAAATCAAAATCCCATATACCTAGCCGGAAAGAGCTTATCGAAACACGTTGATTTCATATTTTTTAGTTTCTTCGTTCCTTATAGGAATAGAGCAATCGACGATTTAATTTCGATGTTTAGATTTTTTGCCCTCGACATCGGTACATTTGAATCACTCTGTATTTTTTCTACATACATTTTTGACAATTTAATAAACGCTATCTTATAGAGTGATAATCAAGCTTTAAAATGAATCCTAAACCGGTCATCCAGGAGCTTATTTAGAGGGCAAAAATTGAACTTTTTTGATTTTTTCCAACAAATCCTATTTTTAACCGGCATTATTATATACTACATTTCTAATTAAGTGATTCTTTCTGGGATTATTATATGAGATGAATATCTAAGAATACCTCGGAATGATTTAACCCACATCTCGGAGAATTTTTTTTCAGATTTCCAATTTTAAATCTGACCCGTCATTGTGATATACACCGTATACTACCTAATGGAACACCCTTTCTATGATGTTTTGCCGCGTCATCGAAAAATTATTAAAATTGGTATTTAATGACTAATTCTTCAAATTATATGTTCCGAAATTCACACGGGAATGTCTAGAGAGTCGTTGTCCGGTATTTGTCAAGCCGAAAACGGTTCAGAAACGCGAAAATCTCGCAAGAAAAACTGGCATTTTTGCGACATTTAGACACTTCATATTTCCGTATAAAACTGATTTTGACATGCATTTGCATGGTCTGAGAAAAATTTAAAAAATTCGTATTTAATGCTTAAATCGTCCAATGAAATGTATTTTAACTAAAAATATCCGTTTTACCTTTGCCATGTATATTTCAAGCCGAAATCGGTCCAGGAACCTTCCAATATCGCTACAAAAACTGTTATTTTCATGACATTTTGACAGGTCATATTTTAATTTCGATGTAAAGAGGGTCCGTTCAATTGTTTTTTCAAGGCACGGCTTTTATATATGTACTTTTTAAAATTTTTCCTGCAGCGATGCAAAAAAGGTATTTATTTATAACTTTAACGAAAAAATATGGAGTTTTAATTAGTTAGGAGTGTTCTTAGATGATCAGGGAAGAAAATAAACCAAAAAAGAATCGTTAAATAAGAGAAATAATATATAATAATGCCTTTTAAATATGAATTTTGGTTGCGGCCCTAGATCACCCGTTCGAGATTTGTTTTAAAGCCTGATTATATCCCCAACGGATAGCGTTGAAAAAGTTAGAAGAAATTAGATAGGAAAAAATACAGAGTGATTCGAATGTAGAGATGTCATGAAAAAAAATGGTCAAAAATCGAAATTTAATTATCAATTGCGCCTTTCCTATTACGAATGAAGGAACCAAAAAATACGTTTATAACGTAGTTCGGCGAGGTCTTTCCGATAAGGTACATGGGATTTCGATTTGAATCAATTTTGACCCCCAAAAAAATTGACAACCGTCAAAAATTTGCATGAAAAATCGTAATTTCCACTTTTTCCCAAATTTTTCCAATTTGCAGTCGTTTTAGGTACAGGTAAATGTATTGCAAAAAGAAAGTATTTGAGATTCTTTAGTTTTAAGTTCAAATAAGTTTTTCTGTCCGAGGTTCCGGCGACCGAGTTATTTGGTGCCAAATAGGAGTCTGCAAACTGCATTTTTCGACATAAAAAAATTCAAAAGAATTACTTCCCATTTTCCGAATATCGCCAGTTTCAATAGGGTTCTGAAGCTCCCGGTCCTCTACAACCTCTGAAAATTTAAATCGGTTTAATTAAGTTTTGCGACCTGTAATCGATCCCATAGGAATTCGCAGAAATTTCGACTTTGACGTTTTATAACTCCGAAACGGAACACCCTGTATAGCTGAATTTTTTATCGAAGCTAGTCGCACTATCCCTCTTTAACCCAGAAAATTTGGTTGCTGCCCCTCTAACCATTTTCGAGAAAAAAAATTGAAAATGTGAAAATGTCGAAACGGACAACAGACGGCCGCACGCACATACATACACACATTTTTCTGACCAACGGCTCGGTATATAGACCGCTTTCGCGGTCTATAACTAGATTGCATAGAGCGCCTAATCGCCCCCCGAGGGGGCTCTATAAGGTCGGTAATATCATCATTGTCATGCCCTGAAAATTTCGTGTTTCTAGGCCATGTATTAAGGAAGATATCACACTCCTACGGACTGATGATGCAGAATAGAGCGCCCTTCGTAACCGTATCGCTATATACATACAAACACATATTACATATAAATACAATATGTACAATTTCGCTGAAACCCTACTATATTAAACTTGTCATCTTTCGATCGGCTTTGAACCATACATTAGATAACATCATCTTCCTGAAATGGTCGAGCTGGATGAAGATTGGTGGCGAGCCCTTCGGGCACGCCACTGATGTCTCTATGGAAAAAAATTTTGCATACATATTATGAACGTCGCTTCTTTCAACCTAAGAAGACGTTCGCGAGTTGTAAGTTGTTAACTTTACCCCTAATCGTTGCTATGGCAATCATTAAAATTGAAAATTGCAAAAATATTTTTCAATGATTGACCGAATTCTACTTAGATGCGAAATTTCTACTCTGCAACTCAATAAATAACGGAGAAATCAAATTGATCGTCGTCATGACTACCAAAAATCGAAATTATTTTCAAATAAAAAAGTAGTTTACTTCCATCCCTTTCGATAGCCACCTCACTCGTTCCAATCGCAGGCGTCCCCGAGTTATAAATTGTCAACTTTATCCTTAGTCGTTGCTATGCCAAACATGGGAATCGATTTTTCCAGATATATTTTTGAATGAGTGACCGAATTCTTCCGAGATATCAGTTTTCAACTTTCCAACTCAATAAATAACGAAAATAGGAAATTGTTCATCGTCCCGGCAACGAAATGTCAAAATTATTTTCACATAAAAAAGTAGTGTACTTTCTAACATTTCGATCGTCACTTTACTGGTTTCAATCAGATAAGCCGTTCGCGAGTTAAAAATGATCAACTTTATGCTCAATCGTTGCTATGGTAATCATCGGAATCAAAATTTATAAAAATATTTTTGAATGATTGACCGAATTCTACCCAGATATCAAATTTCAACTCTAAAACTCAATAAATAATGGAAATAGCAAACTGTTCGTCGTCATGGCAACGAAATGTCAAAATTATTTTCACATAAAAAAGTAGCTTACTTCGTTCCCTTTCGATTGCCACCTCACTCGTTTCAATCAGATCAGCCGTACGTGAGTTAGAAATTGTCAACTTTATCCTTAATCGTTGCTATAGAAACCATGCGAATCAAAATTTACACATATAATTTTGAATGATTGACCGAATTCTTCCCATATATCAAATTTCAGCTCTCTAACTCAATAAATATCGGAAATAGCAAATTTTTCGTCGTCATGCCAACGAAATGTCGAAATTATTTTCAAATAAAATAGTACTTCGTCCCCTTTCGATTGCCACATCACTCTTTTCAATCGAATAATCCGTTCTCAATTAATAACAAATCTAAGCAAAATTTAAATCAGACCCGTCATTGTGATTTACCCCGTATACTACCTCATGGAATAGCCTTTCTATGATGCTTCGCCGCGTCATCGAAAAATTGTTAAAATTGGTATTTAATGACTAATTCTTCAAATTATATGTTCCGAAATCCACACGGGAAGGTCTATAGAGGCGTTGCCCGGTATTATACAAGTCGAAAACGGTTCAGAAACCCTAAAATCTCGCAAGGAAAACTGGCATTTTTGCGACATTTCGACCCTTCATATTTTAATACATTTCTCCGTATGAAACTGATTTTGACATGCATTTGCATGGTCTGAGAAAAATTTAAAAAATTCGTATTTAATGCTTAAATCGTATAATGAAATGTATTTTAACTAAAAATATAAAGTCCGTTTTACCTTTGCCATGTATATTTCAAGCTGAAATCGGTCCAGAAAGCTTCCAATATGGTTACAAAAACTGTTATTTTCATGACATTTTGACAGGTCATATTTTAGTTTCGATGTAAAGAGGGTCAGTTTCATTTGTTTTGTCAAGGCACGGCTTTTAATATATGCACTTTTTAAAATTTTTCCTGCACCGATGCAAAAAAAGGTATTTATTTATAACTTTAACGAAAAAATATGGAATTTTAATTAGTGTGGAGTGTTCTCAGATGATGTAGGAAGAAAATAAACCAAAAAAGAGCTGTTAAATAAGAGAAATAATACATAATAATGCCATTTAAAGATGAATTTTGATGGAAAAAAAACAGAAAAAATGAGTTTTTACCCCCTAAATCAGGCCCTGGATCACCCATTCGGGATTCATTTTAAAGCCTGATTATATCCCCAAGGGATAGCGTTGAAAAAGTTGGAAGAAATTAGATAGGAAAAGATACAGAGTGTTTCGAATGTAGAGATGTCATGAAAAAAAATGGTCAAAAATCGAAATTTAATTATCAATTGCTCCTTTCCTATTAGGAATAAAAGAACTAAAAAATACGTTTGTAACGTATTTCGGCGAGCTCTTTCCGATAGGTAAATGTATTGCAAAAAGTATTTGAGATTCTTTAGTTTTAAGTTCAAATACGTTTTTCTGTACGACGTTTCGTTTTCGAGTTATTTGGTGCCAAATAGGGGTCTGCAAACGGCATTTTTCGACATAAAAAAATTCAAAACAATTACTTCCCATTTTCCGAATACCGCCAGTTTCAATAGGGTTCTGTAGCTCCCGGTCCTCTACAACCTCTGAAAATTTAAATCGATTTAATTAAGTTTTGCGACCTGTAATCGATCCCATAGGAATCCGCGGAAATTTCAACTTTGGCGTTTTATAACTCCGAAACGGAACACCCTGTATAGCTGAATTTTTTTATCGAAGCTAGTCGCACTATCCCTCTATTAACCCAGAAAATTTGAACGTTTCACCTGCAACCATCTCGGAGAAAAAAAATTGAGATCGTCGAAAAACACGATTACTCAACCGGCGAACATTTTTCTGACCAAGAGCTCGGTATATAGAGCGGCCTGAAAGGCGCTCTATAACTAGTACGGGTAGACCGCCCTATCCCCCCCTCCGAGGGGGCTCTATAATGTCGGTAATATCATCATTGTCGTGCACTGAAATGGGGCTCCATAATGTCGGTAATATCATCATTGTCATGCCCTGAAAGTTTCGTGTTTCTACAGCATATATTAAGGAAGATATCACACTCCTTCGGACTGTTGATGCAGAATAGACCGCCCTTCGTAACCGTGTCTCTACACATACAAACACCACACGTAGAAACTATTTTTGCCAACAAAAAACTTTTCGGACACCCTGTATACATACATACAAACATAAACACATATTAATACAAATGTATTCGATTTGTGTGAAATCCGACCTAATAAAGTTTATCTAAGTAATAATAGGAGAATTTGCCCATACCAAGACTTTTCGGACACCCTGTATACATTCAAACTAACACCCACACGTTTAAATAGGTATATAGTCGATTTACTTAAAATCCGAATTAAGTAGGCTTATCTCGGTACTAGTAGAAGTTTTTGCCCATACCAAGTCTTTTCGGACACCCTGTATACATACATACAAACATAAACACATATTAATACAAATATAATATTCGATTTGCGTGACATCCGACCTAATAAAGTTTATCTAAGTAATAATAGGAGTATTTGCCCATACCAAGACTTTTCGGACACCCTGTATACATTCAAACCAACACCCACACGTTTAAATAGGAAAATAGTCGATTTACTGAAAATCCGAATTAAGTAGGTTTATCTCGGTACTTCTAGAAGTATTTGCCCATACCAAGACTTTTCGGACACCCTGTATACATACATACAAAGATAAACACATATTAATACAAATATATTCGATTTGCGACTTTTTGGACACCCTGTATACATTCAAACTAACACCCACACGTTTAAATAGGAATATAGTCGATATACTTAAAATCCGAATTAAGTAGGTTTATCTCGGTACTAGTAGAAGTATTTGCCCATACCAAGTCTTTTCGGACACCCTGTATACATACATACAAACATAAACACATATGAATACAAATATATTCGATTTGCGTGAAATCCGACCTAATAAAGTTTTTCTAAGTACTCATAGGAGTATTTGGCCATACCAAGATTTTTGGACACCCTGTATACATTCACACTAAGACCCACACGTTTAAATAGGAATATAGTCGATTTACGTAAAATCCCACCTAATTAAATTTATCTTGGTACCTACTAGTAGAAGTATTTGCCCATACTAAGAGTTTTCGGACACCCTGTATACGTATATACAACACAAATAAAAACAAATATAATCGATTTGCCTGAAATTCGGTTTAATTACATTTATCCTGGTGCTACTAGGAGTATTTGCTCCAACCAAGACTTTTTGGACAGCCTGTATACAGACATATATGTAAATCCGTACACATGGAAATGGAAATATATACGATTTGCTTTAAATCCGACAATTAAGTTTATATTTGTACAAATAGCAAAGGTATTTGCCCATACAAACTTTTGTACTTTTCGGACACCCTGTAGACATATATACAATCACGCACATGCTGGAAGATATAGAATGTATTTTCGAATTGTTCTGGTTACTTTAAAACGATCCGGATCAATTCATTTCCCTAAAATTAAATTAAAATGATTTAATAATAATTAATATATTGCCCCAAAGGTATACCCGCTCATGCTTAGGAATTATTTTATATATTATAACTTTATAACAAATATTTGAATGCCACTGAGCGCAATATTAGAATCTTCAATGATGTCTTGTAGCGTCATCGGAAAATCGATAAAATTTGTATTTAAAGCCAAATTTATCCAATGAAATGTCTTTCTACTGAAAGTATAAGGTCCCTAATTCCCTTGCCCGATAAATTTCAAGCCGAAGTTGGTCCAGACTGTTTCCAATCTCTCAAGAAAAACTGGCATTTTTGCGACATTTAGACACATATTTTAATACGTTTTTCCGTATAAAACTGATTTTGACATGCATTTGCATGGCCTGAGAAAAATTTAAAAAACTCGTATTTAATGCTTAAATCGTCCAATGAAATGTATTGTAACTAAAAATATAAAGTCCGTTTGACCTTTGCCATGTACATTTCAAGCCGAAATCTTTCCAGGAGGCTTCCAATATCGCTACAAAAACTTTTATTTTCATGACATTTTGACAGGTCATATTTTAATTTCGATGTCCATTCAATTGTTTTTTCAAGGCAAGGCTTGTAATATAGGTACTTTTTAAAATTTTTCCTGCAGCGATGCGAAAAAGGGTATTTATTTATAACTTTAACGAAAAAATATGGAATTTTAATTAGTCAGAAGTGTTCTGAGATGATAAGGAATGAAAATAAACCAAAAAAGAATCGTTAAATAAGAGAAATAATATATAATAATGCCTTTTAAAGATGAGTTTTGATGGAAAAAAAACAGAAAAAATGAGTTTTTACCCCCTAAATTCGGCTCTAGATCACACATTCGGGTTTCATTTTAAAGCCTGATTATATCCCCAAGGGATAGCGTTGAAAAAGTTGGAAGAAATTAGATAGGAAAAGATACAGAGTGATTCGAATGTAGAGATGTCATGAAAAAAAATCGTAAAAAATCTAAATTAAATTATCGATTGCTCCTTTCCTATTAAGAATGAAGGCACCAAAAAATAGGTTTATAACGTAGTTCGGCGAGGTCTTTCCGATAAGGTACATCGGATTTCGATTTGAATCCATTTTGACCCCCCAAAAAATTCAAAACCGTCAAAGATTTGCTGAAAATTCGTAATTTCCAGTTTTTCCCAAATTTTTCCAATTTCCAGTCGTTCTAGGTATAGGTAAATGTATTGCAAAAAGAAAGTATTTGAGATTCTTTAGTTTTATGTTCAAATAAGTTTTTCTGTCCGAGGCTCCGGCTTCGACTTATTCAGTGCCAAAGTGGGGTCTACAAACAGCATTTTTCGACATAAAAAAATTCAAAAAAATTACTTCCCATTTTCCGAATACCGCCAGTTTCAATAGGGTTCTGAAGCTCCCGGTCCTCCACAACCTCCAAAAATTTAAATCGATTTAATTCACTTTTGCGACCTGTACCCGATTTCAACGGAAATCGCTGAAATTTCGAATTTGACGTTTTATATCTCCCAAACGGAACACCCTGTATAACTGAATTTTTTACCTAAGCTAGTCGCACTATCCCTCTATTAACCCAGAAAATTTGATTGCCCCCCCTCTAACCGTTTTCGAGAAAAAAAATTGAAAAGGTGAAAATGTCGAAACGGACGACAACATACGCACATACATCCGCACATACATACACACAACTTTTTTCCAAGCAGGGGGTATATAGACCGCTCGGCGGGCGGTCTATAACTAGTACGGATAGACCGCCTAATCGCCCCCCGAGGGGGCTCTATAAGGTCGGTAATATCATCATTGTCATTCCCTGAAAATTTCGTCTATCCAGAGCATGAATTAAGGAAGATATCACACTCCTTCGGACTGATGATGGAGAATAGACCGCCCTTCGTAACCGTATCGCTACATACATACAAACACCTACACGTAGAAACTTATTTTTGTCAAAAAAAGACTTTTCGGATACCCTGTATACATACATACAAACTTAAACACATATTAATACAAATATATTCGATTTGCGTGAAATCCGACCTAATAAAGTTTATCTAAGTAATAGTAGGAGTATTTGCCCATACCAAGACTTTTCGGACACCCTGTATACATACATACAAACATAAACACATATTAATACAAATGTATTCGATTTGCGTGAAATCCGACCTAATAAAGTTTATCTAAGTAATAATAGGAGTATTGGCCCATACCAAGACTTTTTGGACACCCTGTATACATATATAAAAACACAACACAACACGACACATAGTAATTTAAATATTTTCGATTTTCTTGAAAACCGGCTCAATTAATTTTATCTTCGCACTAATGGCAAAGATATTTCCGCATACAAAGACTTTTTGGACACCCTGTAGACATATATACAATCATGCACATGCCGCAAGGTATAAAATGTATTTTCGAATCGTTCTGGTTACTTTAAAACGATCCGAATCAATTCATTTTCCTAAAATTAAATTACAATTATTTAATAATAATTAATATATTGGCCCAAAGGTATACACGCTCATGCTCATGCTTAGGAAATAAAATGCATATTTTTAGATATTATAACAAATTTGTCGATGCCACTGAGCTCAATATTAGAATCTTCATTGATTGGGTTTGATTGGGTGTCTTGTAGCGTCATCGGAAAATCGATAAAATTGGTTTTTAAAGCCAAATTTATCAAATGAAATGTTTTTCTACATAAAGTATAAGGTCCCTAAATCCCTTGCCCGGTAAATTTGAAGCCGAAGTTGGTCCAGAGGCGTTCCTATTTCGCATCAAAATGCTGACATTTTAGCCAAATTGTGACATTTCATACATTATAATAATTAAGTTAATACATTTTCCCTTATGGAAATTGATTTTTATAATGCAATGTAGGGTCAACAAAAATTTCAAAAAAATGATATTTAATGCCCTTCTCGTGCTACGAAATGGTCAGTAATAGATAAAAAACGTCCATTCTATCAATTCCATGTATATTCCAAGCCGAAACTGGCTCAGGATCTTTAAAATATCGCTAGGAACACTGGATATTTTGACAGCTCATATTTTAACTTCGATCTAAAGCGTCACCAGTTCAATTGCTTTTTTTTCATGGCATGGTTTAATATTCGCAGTTTTTAAAATTTTTCCTGCGCCGAAGGAAGAAAACCTATTTATTTATAACTTTAACGCAAAAATATGGAGTTTTAATTAGTTAGCAGTGTTCTCAGATGATGACGGAAGAAAATAAACCAAAAAAGAGCTGTTAAATAAGAGAAATAATACATAATAATGCCATTTAAAGATGAATTTTGATGGAAAAAAACAGAAAAAATGTGTTTTTACCCCCTAAATCCGGCCCTAGATCACCCATTCGGGATTCATTTTAAAGCCTGATTATGTCCCCAAGGGATAGCGTTGAAAAAGTTGGAAGAAATTAGATAGGAAAAGATACAGAGTGATTCGAATGTAGAGATGTCATGAAAAAAAATTGTCAAAAACCGAAATTTAATTATCAATTGCTCCTTTCCTATTAGGAATAAAGGAACCAAAAAATAGGTTTGTGACGTATTTCGGCGAGCTCTTTCCGATAGGGCACATGGAATTTCGATTTGAATCCATTTTGACCCCCAAAAAATTAAATTCCGTCAAAAAATTTCATGAAAAAACGTAATTTTCAGTTTTTCCCAAATTTTTCCAATTTCCAGTCGTTTTAGGTATAGGTAAATGTATTGCAAAAAGAAAGTATTTGAGATTCTTTAGTTTTATGTTCAAATACGTTTTTCTGTCCGATGTTCCGGATTCGACTTAATAAGCGCCAAAAAAGGGGTCTACAACGGGCATTTTTCGACATAAAAAAATTCAAAAGAATTACTTCCCATTTTCCGAATATCGCCAGTTTCAATGGGGTTCTGAAGCTCCCTGACCTCTACAACCTATAAAAATTTAAATCGATTTAATTAAGTTTTGCGACCTGTAATCGATCCCATAGGAAATCGCTGAAATTTCGACTTCGACGTTCAATAACTCCGAAACGGAACGCCCTGTATAACTGAATTTTTTACCGAAGCTAGCCGCACTATCCCTCTATTAACCCAGAAAATTTGGTTGCCCCACCTCCAACCGTTTTCGAGAAAAAAAATTGAAAAGGTGAAAATGTCGAAACGGACGACAACATACGGCCATACACACACACATTTTCTGACCAACGGCTCGGTATAGAGACCGAGCCTGAAAGGCGGTCTCTAACTAGTACGGGTAGACCGCCTAATCGCCCCCCGAGGGGGCTCTATAAGGTCGGTGATATCATCATTGTCATCCCCTGAAAGGGGGCCCCATAATGTCGGTAATATCATCATTGTCATGCCCTGAAAGTTTCGTGTTTCTAGAGCATGTATTAAGGAAGATATCACACTCCTTCGGACTGATGATGTAGAATAGACCGCCCTTCGTAACCGTGTAGCTTCACACATACAAACACCACACGTAGAAGCTATTTTTGCCAACAAAAGCTTTTCGGACACCCTGTATACATACATACAAACATAAACACATATTAATACAAATGTATTCGATTTGCGTGAAATCCGACCTAATAAATTTTATCTAAGTAATAATAGGAGTATTTTCCCATACCAAGACTTTTTGGACACCCTGTATACATTCAAACTAACACCCACACGTTTAAATAGGAATATAGTCGATTTACTTAAAATCCGAATTAAGTAGGTTTATCTCGATACTAGTAGAAGTATTTGCCCATACCAAGACTTTTCGGACACCCTGTAGACATGCATACAAACATAAACACATATTAATACAAATATATTCGATTTGCGTGAAATCCAACCTAATAAAGTTTATCTAAGTAATAATAGGAGTATTTGCCCATTCCAAGACTTTTTGGACACCCTGTATACATTCACACTAACACTAACACGTTTAAATAGGAACATAGTCGATGTACTTAAAATCTTAATTAGTTAAGTTTATCTTGGTACTAGTAGAAGTATTTGCCCATACTAAGACTTTTAGGACACCCCGTATACAAACATATAAATCCGTACACATATAAATGCAAATATATACCTACGATTTGCTTTAAATCCGACAATTGAGTTACTATTTGTACAAAAGCCAAAGGTATTTGCCCATTCAAAGACTTTTCGGACACCCTGTATACACATATAAAAACACAACAGAACACGACACATAGTAATTTAAATATTTTCGATTTTCTTGAAAGCCGGCTCAATTAATTTGATCTTCGTACTAATGGCAAAGATATTTCCGCATACAAAGACTTTTTGGACACCCTGTAGACATATATACAATCATGCACATGCCGCAAGGTATAAAATGTATTTTCGAATCGTTCTGGTTACTTTAAAACGATCCGAATCAAGTCATTGCCCTAAAATTAAATTAAAATTATTCAATAATAATTAATATATTGCCCCAAAGGTATACACGCTCATGGTTAGAAAATAAAATGCAGATATATTTGGATTTTTTCGATGCCACTGAGCGCAATATTAGAATCTTCAGTGATGTCTTGTACCGTCATCGGAAAGTCGATAAAATTGGTTTTTAAAGCCAAATTTATCAAATGAAATGTCTTTCTACCGAAAGTATAAGGTCCCTAAATCTCTTGCCCGGTAAATTTGAAGCCGAAGTTGGTCCAGAGTCGTTCCTATTTCGCATCACAATGCTGACGTTTTAGCCAAATTGTGACATTTCATACATTATAATAATTAAATTAATACATTTTCCCGTATAGAAATTGATTTTTATAATGCAATGTAGGGTCAACAAAAATTTCAAAAAAATGATATTTAATGCCCATCTTGTGCTACGAAATGGTCAGTAATAGATAAAAAACCGTCCATTCTATCAATTCTGTTGTAAAAACTTCCAACAATTTCTAATTATTGCCGCTATATTTAAGAAGTCCCTTTATTAAAAACGGAAAGTACAACTCATAAATATTTCTCCGAACATTGGCCGGAATTTTCAATTAGTAACAATAAAAAACCTGACCCAAGCCCTAAGAATGGTGCACCGTTGACCTGCAAGGAATAGGGATTTTCCAGGCTGGGTCACGTCCCTTTCTAGTTTTACACAGTTTTTGAAACCAGTTGATTTTGTAACGTGCTCTGAGATAGTCGACTCACAACTCTGCTCTAGCTCTTGCCCTAACACTGCTCGCGTTGTAAGCGATAGCTCCTCTCTAAATTTATCTCTATATTTTTTAATATCACTCTGCATCTCTAGCACGTAATATATGTGCACTTTTATTTGTAAAATTAAACGTAACACTACGTGTAAATTTTGTAACTGTTGAAGAAGAGAATTAAATATATTTTTGTTAATTGAATATGGTAGTGTTGTTGACGAACTCCTGAAGAAAACCTCTATGGAAATTCACGCGCAACTTACTAAAGTAAGTGCTGGTCCTTCGAGATATTGTGTTGCTAGAAGCCGCAACATTTGGTCCTTCGAGCCGGATACCAGAAAGTTCCAACATTCAGGAAACCTCGCTGAAGTTAGTGAAAGTTTGTGTCACAATAAAGTTTAGATAAGACACCAGGTATTTATCAAGGCTGAAGTCAGGTGAGTGGAATTTTGTTTTGAAAAGTGAACTCTGGTGCTATTCCCTAAAATCCACTGTGGGGCTTGATATGCCTCAGAAATATTTTTAGACTTTCGTACGCCCTATTTTGACTGGCAGCAGACACTGCACATTCAAATTTTGCTCTGAAGGAACTCTCATAAAACATTTAAAGAAAAATATTTGGTTAAACTCGACAGTAAATGTCTAAATAACTAAATGACTATTTAAATTAGTGCGAGCGCGAGTGCGGGTTGCATTAACTTCTCTCTCTCTCTCTCTCTCTCTCTCTCTCTCTCTCTCTCTCTCTCTTCACTTAAGAAGAAACAATTGGGACTCATTAATTAGTTCTCGTATAGAACATCACTGTATTTCGCTATTATTAACATTTTAAGAGTCGTAATATTACTGACAAGAAACTGCAATTTTATTTTATTTTTTTTTACATCACTGTTAAGCACTTTGTTACCGTTTTGTTTTTTGTAAATATTATATATTGAAATGGAGGCTTTAAAACTCTCTCGCGAACAGGCAAAGTCTTCTATAGCACGCATTGTTAACTGGATAAATAATAATAAAGATTCAAAAGATGAAATCAATGCATTTAAAATACGCGAAGTTCACTTAAATGAAGCCTTTGCCAGGTTCACAAATATCCAAGATCAAATCGAGGAGGTAGATGTAGATAATCTTGACACGGAGAACAGGGAGGAGATCGAGGATAAATATATTAACGCTCTAACCGATATTAAGAACGCTATTGAATTTTTAAGCCCTCTAAGGGATGTAAGGTCACCACCTCACACTATTGTGCATCAGAAACAAGCACTGCCTCAAAATATAAAGCTGCCAGAAATAAACATTCCTTCATTTTCAGGTAATATTACTGAATGGGAGTCTTTCTATCAACTCTTTTCAGCTCTGATTATTAATAATAGTACTTTAACCGATATACAAAAATTTATGTATCTAAAATCTTATTTAAAAGGAGAACCACTTCAGTTAATAGAACCACTAAACCTTACTAACGATAATTTTCAAACAGCTCTAGATATCCTCACGGGCAGGTATCAAAATCAGTTTGCTGTTATAAATTCTCTAGTAGATTTACCAAGTATGACAAAATGCACAGCAAGCTCTCTTCGAGACTATATTACCTGTTGTAGAAGAGGCTTAGAATCCTTAAAAAATCTCAAATGTCCCGTTGATCACTGGGATTTACTACTATTAAATATTTTAGAGAGAAAATTAGACTTTGGCACACGAAAATCTTTTGAATATGAGGGCGATCTTAAACAATTACCTACAATAGCTGAATTTTTTGCATTTCTGGAAAAACGTTGTAAGATTCTGGAAAATTTGTCATCTTCCGATGGTAACACTCAAAAGGCGATGAAACCACTAATAAATAAATCCGTTAACCCCCAAAAGAGATTTTCACATTTTTCTAGTAACAATGCTCCACCCGTTTTCGCAGGTAATCAAACAACCACAAATGTAACAAAAAATTGTATATATTGCTCCGAAAGTGGACACAGAATTTATTCGTGTCAACGATTTAGAAATTTGCAGCACCCCGAAAAATTAAAATTTATTCACGCGAAGCAGATGTGTACAAACTGCTTAGGGACCAAACATACACTAGATACTTGTCTTTCTCAAGGCTGCACATTATGTTCAAAAAGACATCACACCATTTTACACATGAATTCGAATCAGCAAAACCCTGAAAACAGGTCAAATAAATATGTTCCGCGTCCCCAACAAAATAGCCCCAATTTATTCAATTCTCATTTTCAAAAAAATTCTTCGCAGCCTCACCAAGAAATTTCATTGTCTCGTCCTGCACCCACTCCCCAGGAACGTACTTATAATTCACCCACTCATAATTCTCTAAACGGATTATCACTGTCTGCGCTCAGTACAAAGAATACTCAGGTTTTATTAGCAACAGCTAATGTAACGCTTTATTCTGCAAGTAAAGCACCCATATGTGCTAAGGCTTTACTCGATTCTGGAAGTCAAAATTCATTTATTACCCAAAAACTTATAGATAAGCTTCAGTATACGCCCTATGAGCGTGAACTACATATCTCGGGAATATCCCAAAGTTCCACCCTTTCCAACAAAATGGCTGATATTTTTATGTACTCCAATGTATACTCCGATAAGAAATTTTTAATTTCATGCGCTGTATTGAAAAAAATCACTTGTAACCTTCCACAAATACCGATCGATCCACAATGTTTGAAAATCCCTGATCATGTCGAACTGGCTGACCCAAGCTTTTTTGTTCCCTCAGAAATAGACATTCTCATTGGTGCCGATGTTTACTACTCCCTACTCTCCCAAGGACTCTTTAGATTAGGAAAAAATTTGCCCTATTTACAACACACTCATCTAGGTTGGATTATCGCGGGCAGTCTCCCTTGTCATAATGACGGCTCATCATCTCATCTAAATCACTTTGTCTCGACACACGAAAGTGTCTCTCTCTTCTCTAAAAATCAAGTATCTAATGCCGATCTTGACAATACGCTTACTAAATTTTGGAAAGTAGAAGAAATTCCCTGTAAAAACCCTCTAAGCCCCGATGACAAACTCGCCGAAAAAATCGTCATAAAGGGCACAAAGATTTTAAGAGATGGATCATTTCAAGTTGACATGCCCTTAAAGTCCCCTAATGAATACCATAAACTCGGTGATTCATTCTCAGTAGCGAAAAAACGATTTTTGAATTTAGAAAAACGACTTCTAAAAAATTCAAGGCTCCACTCTGATTACACAAAATTTATTCATGAATACCTATCGCTGCGCCATGCCCAAGTTGTCCCGTTGCAGCAAAAAACTGCAAACGGCGAGAATAAGTATTTCCTGCCTCACCACTGTGTCTTAAAAGAAAATAGTTTAACTACTAAACTGCGTGTAGTTTTTGACGGTTCTGCAGCCTCTAGCTCTGGTTATTCCCTTAACGACATAACACTCAAAGGATTTCAGGTCCAACCCGACTTGTACGACATTCTCTGCAGGTTCAGATTATTTAAATATGTTTTAACCACTGATATTGAAAAAATGTATCGACAAGTGAAAATAAACCCAGAACAAACCTTTTTGCAAAACATTCTTTGGCGCGATCACCCAGATGAACCCCTAAGGTGTATCGAATTATCCACTGTAACTTACTTCACAAACTGTGCGCACTACCTTGCTACGAGGGTATTAAAAGAAGTGGCCCACAGAAATGTCGCGGAATTCCCGTACGCTGTAGACGCCTTAATAAACCAGTGTTACGTCGATGACATTCTTACCGGTTGTGACACTTATGAGGAGTTGGAAACCACCTATTTTCAACTTAATTCTCTCCTGAATTCAGCAGGATTCGATTTGCATAAATGGTGTTCAAATGATTCACAGTTCTTAGAAAATTTTTGTAACAACATTCAACCTCCTGAATATGATATTACACTTGAAAACGTTTCTAACAAAGTACTAGGTCTTTCATGGAATCCTAGACAGGATTATTTTTCCATAACACTACCCAAAATTTTGAACAAACCCTCTTGCACCAAAAGAGAAGTATTATCCCTTATCGCCCAGATGTTTGACCCTATAGGATTTATCGGACCTGCTATTGTGACCGGAAAGATAATTATGCAAAAAATTTGGTTATCTAAAATCGATTGGGACCAGAATTTAGAAGAACCGCTGCTTAAAGAATGGACTCATTTTATACAAGACATTCCAATTTTGTCGAACCTAAAAGTACCCCGTTATTTGTTTAAGAACAAACAAATTTTAAAAATTGAATTGCATGGATTTGCTGACGCCAGCATGAAGTCATATGCTGCGTGCATCTATCTCCGTTCATTTTACTCGGACCGCACAATATCCTGTAACCTCGTTACCTCCAAATCTCGCGTGGCACCAATCAAAACTATCTCTCTGCCAAGACTTGAGTTGTGCGCTATGTATCTTCTATCCCAACTCACACAAAAGGTCATTTCGATGTTCGAAAACAAAATTAATCTTGACTCCGTACATCTCTGGACGGATTCTCAAATTGCTCTCTGTTGGATCAAGTCACACCCTTCCCGATGGTCGATTTTTGTAGCCAACAGAGTCTCTAAAATTCAAGAGCTCACTGAAAATTATCAATGGCGTCACGTAAGGTCAGCAGAAAACCCAGCTGACATATTATCCCGTGGAATTTGCCCTCGCGAAATCTTAAATTCTCAAATCTGGTGGCATGGCCCAAAATTTTTACATGTTGCTGAGACAAATTTAAACATTTTCAATCTAAACATCAATTTACCCGATCCCCGGAAGAAAAAAGAACAGCGCTCATTACCATGGAAAAAATTGAAAATGATTTTTGGACAAATCTATTTTTGAAATTTTCTCGCTTTTCCAAACTCCAACGTACAGTGGCGTACTGTTTACGCTTCTTAAACAATTCAAAATTTAACTCGGTTAAGGTGGTTGGCCCTTTAACGCTAAATGAATTACAACTTTCTCTTGACCTAATTATAAAGCATTTGCAACTGCAATATTTCGCCAGGGAAATTGTTGACTTACAAAACAATAAATCTCTTAAAAACAATAAGCTCTTATCACTAAACCCGTTCATTGATCACCTTGGGTTTCTTTGTGTAGGTGGGAGATTAGAAAATGCTGACATTACATACAGACAAAAACATCCAATTGTTTTACCCTCAAATAGTAATATTGTAACCCTCTTACTTAAACAAGAACATCTTCGATTGGGGCATGCAGGACCTCAAAACATGTTATCTAACTTTGGATTAACCTTTTGGCCACTAAATGGCTTGCGCGAAGCAAAACGCATTATCAGGAATTGCGTAACATGTTACCGTTTTCGCATGCACGGCAGTCAGCAGATTATGGCAGACTTGCCGAGAGAAAGAGTGCGTATTTCTCGGCCATTTGAAAAGGTTGGTGTCGACTTTGGTGGACCCTGTCTCGTCAAATCATCAAAACTAAGAAAAGCCCCGCTCACAAAATGTTACATAGCCCTGTTTGTTTTTATCCCACCCCGCAGCCCTCACTGGGGAGGTATTTAGGAAAGCGCAATAAAGAGCGCCAAATATCACCTATATCGTTTAGTGGGAAATGCTCATTTTACCTTTGAAGAACTATATACCATTCTCACTCAAATCGAAGCGATTTTAAACTCACGCCCGCTATGCCACTCTCAACCGATCCCACCGATCTACAATGTCTAACACCGGGTCATTTTTTAATTGGCACTAGCCTCTCCGCCTATCCCGAACGGGATATGACAGATATCCCAGACAGTCGACTTACGTTTTATCAGAGATGTACCCAAATTCAGCAAACGTTTTGGAAGCGTTGGACCGTAGACTATTTAAACCGCCTGCAAAATAGACCAAAGTGGTTTACTCCTGCTCAAAACTTGAAAGTAAACGATGTAGTCCTATTAAAGGAAGAAAACACCCCACCATTAAAATGGCCCCTGGCTAGAATTACTGAGGTAATGCCTGGAGAAGACGGTAAGGTTAGAGTTGTTAAAATAAAAACTAAAGATGGTGTGTTCTCTAGAACGATCACTAAACTCTGTCCTCTCCCTACTCAGGATAACAACAATTGAATTCTTCAGTGATCCTGCACTGACGATTCAACAATGTATTATGTAAATAACTGTTTATTAATGTTAGATATAAGTATATTAACCACCTTTTTTATTTTGATTGTACAATGATTTTTCGCCAGGGTTTTATTTTATTTTGAAGCTGACGCATCAACGCGGGCAGTATGTTGTAAAAACTTCCAACAATTTCTAATTATTGCCGCTATATTTAAGAAGTCCCTTTATTAAAAACGGAAAGTACAACTCATAAATATTTCTCCGAACATTGGCCGGAATTTTCAATTAGTAACAATAAAAACCCTGACCCAAGCCCTAAGAATGGTGCACCGTAATATAAGTTGACCTGCAAGCAATAGGGATTTTCCAGGCTGGGTCACGTCCCTTTCTAGTTTTACACAGTTTTTGAAACCAGTTGATTTTGTAACGTGCTCTGAGATAGTCGACTCACAACTCTGCTCTAGCTCTTGCCCTAACACTGCTCGCGTTGTAAGCGATAGCTGCTGGTCCTTCGAGATATTGTGTTGCTAGAAGCCGCAACAAATTCCATGTATATTCCAAGCCGAAACTGGCTCAGGATCTTTAAAATATCGCTAGAAAAACTGGATATTTTGACAGCTCATATTTAACTTCGATGTAAAGCGTCACCAGTTCAATTGTTTTTTGTCATGGCATGGTATAAAATTCGCAGTTTTTAAAATTTTTCCTGCACCGAAGGCAGAAAACCTATTTATTTATAGCTAACGCAAAAATATGGAGTTTTAATTAGTTAGCAGTGTTCTAAGATGATGACGGAAGAAAATAAACCAAAAAAGAGCTGTTAAATAAGAGAAATAATACATAATAATGCCATTTAAAGATGAATTTTGATGGAAAAAAACAGAAAAAATGTGTTTTTACCCCCTAAATCCGGCCCGGGATCACCCATTCGGGATTCATTTTAAAGCCTGATTATATCCCCAAGGGATAGCGTTGAAAAAGTTGGAAGAAATTAGATAGGAAAAGATACAGAGTGATTCGAATGTAGAGATGTCATGAAAAAAAATGGTTAAAAACCGAAATTTAATTATTATCGATTGCTCCTTTCCTATTAAGAATTAAGGAACCAAAAAATATGAAAATCACGTAGTTCGGCGAGGTCTTTCCGATAAGGTACATGGGATTTCGATTTGAATCCATTTTGACCCCCAAAAAAATTGACAACCGCCAAAAATTTGCATGAAAAATCGTAATTTCCAGTTTTTCCCAAATTTTTCCAATTTCCAGTCGTTTTAGGTATAGGTAAATGTATTGAAAAAATAAAGTATTTGATGTTTGGTTTAAGTTCAAATCCGTTTTACTGTCCGACGCTGCGTTTTCGAGCAATGTAGAATTGAATATGGGTCTGCAAGTGCCATTTTTCGACATAAAAAAATTCAAAAGAATTACTTCCCATTTTCTGAATACCGCCAATTTCAATAGGGTTCTGAAGCTCCCGGTCCTCTACAACCCATAAAAATTTAAATCGATTTAATTAAGTTTTGCGACCTGTAATCGATCCCATACGAAATCGCGGAAATTTCGACTTTGGCGTTTAATAACTCCGAAACGGAACACCCTGTATAACTGATTTTTTTACGGAAGCTAGATGCACTATCCCTCTATTAACCCAGAAAATTTGATTGCCTCACCTCTAACCGTTTTCGAGAAAAAAAAATTGAGAAAGTGCAAGTGTCACAAACCTACGACAACATACGAACATTTTTCACAGACGGGGCGTTATATAGAGCGCTGTTGGCGCTCTATAACTAGTACGGGTAGACCGCCTAATCGCTCCCCGAGGGGGCTCTATAAGGTCGGTAATATCATCGTTGTCACGCCCTGAAAATTTCGTGTTGCTAGGCCATGTATTAAGGAAGATATCACACTCCTTCGGACTGATGATGCAGAATAGACCGCCCTTCGTAACCGTATCGCTATATACATACAAACACATACACGTAAAAATTATTTTTGCCAACGAAACGAATTTTCGGACACCCTGTATACTTACATAATCATAAACACATATTAATACAAATATATTCGATTTGCGTGAAATCCGACCTAATAAAGTTTATCTAAGTACCTAATAATAGGAGTATTTGTCCATACCAAGACTTTTTTGACACCCTGTATACATTCACACTAACACCCACCCGTTTAAATAGGAATATAGTCGATTTACTTGGTACTAGTAGAAGTATTTGCCAATACTAAGACTTTTCGGACACCCTGTATACGTATATACAACACAGATAAAAACAAATATAATCGATTTGCTTGAAATCTGGTTTAATTAATTTTATCTTAGTAGTAATAGGAGTATTAGCTCCAACCAAAACTTTTTGGACAGCCTGTATACAAACATATAAATCCGTACACATAGAAATGGAAATATATACGATTTGCTCTAAATCCGACAATTAAGTTTATCTTTGTACCAATAGTAAAGGCATTTGCCCATACAAAGACTTTTCGGACACCCTGTATACATACATAACAACACAACACAACACGACACAGTAATTTAAATATTTTCGATTTTCTTGAAAACTCAGTTAAGTTTATCTTCGGACTAATGGCAAAGATACAGAGCATACAACGACTTTTTGGACAATCTGTATACACACAAACATATAAAGAACCACACAAATATCATCACAAAAATTCCCGAAGGGTACAAAATGTATTTTCGAATCGTTCTGTTTACTTTAAAACGATCCGAATCAATTCATTTCCCTAAAATTAAATTAAAATGATTTAATAATAATTAATATATTTGCCCAAAGGTATACACCCTCATGCTTGGGAATTAAAATGCATATTTTTGGACATTATAACTTTATGACAAATATTTCGATGCCACTGAGCGCAATATTAGAATCTTCAATGATGTCTTGTAGCGTCATCGGAAAATCGATAAAATTTATATTTAAAGCCAAATTTATCAAATGAAATGTCTTTCTACCGAAAGTATAAGGTACCTAATTCCCTTGCCCGGTAAATTTCAAGCCGAAGTTGGTCCAGACTGCTTCCAATCTCCCAAGAAAAACTGGCATTTTTGCGACATTTTGACAGGTCATATTTTAATTTCGATGTAAAGAGGGTACGTTCAATTGTTTTTTCAAGGCAAGGTTTGTGATATATGTAGTTTTTAAAATTTTTCCTACAGCGATGCGAAAAAGGTATTTATTTATAACTTTAACGAAAAAATATGGAATTTTAATTAGTTAGAAGTGTTCTCAGATGATAAGGGATGAAAGTAAACCAAAAAGAATCGTTAAATAAGAGAAATAATATATAATAATGCCATTTAAAGATGAATTTTGATGGAAAAAACAGAAAAAATGAGTTTTTACCCCCTAAATCCGATCCTGGATCACCCGTTCGAGATTTGTTTTAAAGCCTGATTATATCCCCAAGCGATGGCGTTGAAAATGTTGGAAGAAATTAGATAGGAAAAGATACAGAGTGATTCGAATGTAGAGATGTCATGAAAAAAAATCGTAAAAAATCGAAATTTAATCGTCGATTGCTCCTTTCCTATTACGAATGAAGGAACCAAAAAATATGAAAACTACGTATTTCGGCGAGCTCTTTCCGATAGGGTACATGAGATTTCGATTTGAATCCATTTTGACCCCCAAAAAAAATTTAAAACCGTCAAACATTTGCATGACAAATCGTAATTTCCAGTTTTTCCCAAATTTTTCCAATTTCCAGTCGTTTTAGGTATAGGTAAATGTATTGCAAAAGAAAGTATTTGAGATTCTTTACTTTTATGTTCCAATACGTTTTTCTGTCCGATGTTCCGGCTTCGACTTATTAAGCGCCAAAAATGGTTCTGCAAAGGGCATTTTTCGACATACAAAAATTCAAAAGAATTACCTCCCATTTTCCGAATACCGCCAGTTTCAATAGGGTTCTGAAGCCCCCGGTCCTCCACAACCTCCGAAAATTTAAATCGATTTAATTCACTTTTGCGACCTGTACCCGATTTCAACGGAAATCGCTGAAATTTTGACTTTGACGTTTAATAACTCCGAAACGGAACACCCTGTATAACTGAATTTTTTACCGAAGCTAGTCGCACTATCCCTCTATTAACCCAGAAAATTTGGTTGCTCCCCCTCCAACTGTTCTCGAGAAAAAAAATTGAAAAGGTGAAAATGTCGAAACGGACGACAACATACGGCCATACACACACACATTCTTCTGACCAACGGCTCGGTATATAGACCGAGCCTGAAAGGCGGTCTATAACTAGTACGGGTAGACCGCCTAATCGCCCCCCGAGGGGGCTCTATAAGGTCGGTAATATCATCATTGTCATGCCCTGAAAATTTCGTGTTTCTATGCCATGTATTAAGGAAGATATCACACTCCTTCGGACTGATGATGGAGAATAGACCGCCCTTCGTGACCCCATCGCTACATACATACAAACACCTACACGTAGAAACTATTTTTGCCAACAAAAATACTTTTCGGACACCCTGTATACATACATACAAACATAAACACATATTAATACAAATATATTTGATTTGCTTGAAATTCGACCTAATAAAGTTTATCTAAGTACTAATAGGAGTATTTGCCCATTCCAAGAATTTTTGGACACCCTGTATACATTCAATCTAACACTCACACGTTTAAATAGGAATATAGACGATTTTCTTGAAATCCGCCTTAATTACGTTTATTTTGGTCGTATTAAAATGAGTTGCAAATACTAAGACTTTTCGGACACACTGTATACACACGTACAAGCATAAACACATAGTAATACAAATATAGACGATTTTCTTGAAATCCGCCTTAATTAAGTTTATTTAGGTCCTAATAAAAGGAGTTGCACCCTGTATACACACGTACAATCATAAACACATAGTAATACAAATATAGACGATTTTCTTGAAATCCGCCTTAATTAAGTTTATTTTGGTCCTAATAAAAGGAGTTGCAAATAATAAGACTTTTCGGACACCCTGTATACACACGCACAAGCATAAACACATAGTAATACAAATATAGACAATTTTCTTGAAATCCGCCTTAATTAAGTTTATTTTGGTCCTAATAAAAGCAGTTGCAAATAATAAGACTTTTCGGACACCCTGTATACACACGTACAAGCATAAACACATATTAATACAAATATATTCGATTTACTTGAAATTCGACCTAATAATGCTAAGTACTAATAGGAGTATTTGCCCATTCCAAGAATTTTTGGACACCCTGTATACATTCAATCTAACACTCACACGTTTAAATAGGAATATAGACGATTTTCTTGAAATCCGCCTTAATTACGTTTATTTTGGTCGTATTAAAATGAGTTGCAAATACTAAGACTTTTCGGACACCCTGTATACACACGTACAATCATAAACACATAGTAATACAAATATAAACGATTTTCTTGAAATCCGCCTTAGTTAAGTTTATTTTGGTCCTAATAAAAGGAGTTGCAAATAATAAGACTTTTCGGACACCCTGTATACACACGCACAAGCATAAACACATAGTAATACAAATATAGACAATTTTCTTGAAATCCGCCTTAATTAAGTTTATTTTGGTCCTAATAAAAGGAGTTGCAAATAATAAGACTTCTCGGACACCCTGTATACACACGTACAAGCATAAACACATGTTAATACAAATATATTCGATTTACTTGAAATTCGACCTAATAATGTTTATCTAAGTACTAATAGGAGTATTTGCCCATTCCAAACTAAGACTTTTCCAACACCCTGTATACAAACATATAAATCCGTACACATAGAAATGCAAATATATACCTACGATTTGCTTTAAATCCGACCATCGAGTTACTATTTGTACGAAAGGCAAAGGTATTTGCCCATTCAAAGACTTTTCGGACACCCTGTATACATACATAAAAACACAACACAACACGACACATGGTAATTTAAATATTTTCGATTTTCTTGAAAACCGACCCTATTAATTTTATCTTCGTACTTATGACAAAGTTATTTGCGCATATAAAGACTTTTCGGACACCCTGTAGGCATATACAGAATCACCCACATGCCGAAAGGTATAAAATGTACTTTCGAATCGTTCAGGTTACTTTAAAAGGGAGTCAATTCATTTCCCTAAAATTAAATTTGGCAAAGATATTTCCCCATACAAAGACTTTTTGGACATTCTGTTGTGTACCAACATATAAACAACCACACAAAGGAATGAAAAATTTACGATTTCCTTGAAATAAGACTCATTTAAGTTTTTCTTCGCTCTAATGACAAAGATATTTGCGCATACAAAGACTTTTCGGACACCCTGTAGACATATATACAATCATGCACATGCCGGAAGGTATAAAATGTATTTTAGAATCGTTCTGGTTACTTTAAAACGATCCGAATCAAGTCATTTCCCTAAAATTAAATTAAAGTTATTCAATAATAATTAATATATTGCCCCAAAAGTATACACGCTCATGGATAGAAAATAAAATGCATATTTTGGGATTTTTTCGATGCCACTGAGCTTCATATTAGAATCTTCAATGATGCTTTGTAGCGTCATAGGAAAATCGATTAAAATGGTATTTAATCGGTATAATATGAAATGAAATGTCTTTCTACCGAAAGTATAAGGTCCCTAAATGCATTGCCCGGTAAATTCGAGGCCGAAGTTGGTCCGGACTCCTTCCAATCTCGCATCAAAATGCTGACATTTTAGCCAAATTGTGACATTTCATACATTATAATTAAATGAATAAATTTCCCCGTATAGAAATTGATTTTTAAATGCCTTTGCAGGACCTCAGCAAAATTAATGAAATTGGTATTTAATGCTCAAATCGTCCAATGAAACGTATTTTAACTAAAAATATAAAGTCCGTTTTACCTTTGCCATGTATATTTCAAGCCGAAATCGGTTCAGGAAGCTTCCAATATCGCTACGAAAACTGTTATTTTCATGACATTTTGACAGGTCATATTTTAATTTCGATGTAAAGAGGGTCCGTTCAATTGTTTTGTCAAGGCACGGCTTTTATATATGCACTTTTTAAAATTTTTCCTGCAGCGATGCAAAAAAAGGTATTTATTTATAACTTTAACGAAAAAATATGGAGTTTTAATTAGTTAGGAGTGTTCTTAGATCAGGGCCCCCGCAACCGCGTGTGCAACGCGTGCACTGCACGCGGGCGCACTCTGTAAGGGGCGCCAAGAACCAAAGGTTTTTGGTTAATTTTTTAACAATATTTCCAACGAGCAAGGCACCAAAGAAATCTTTTTTTTCAATAATCTAAGCGAAGTTTATGTTCATAAATATAATTAGGTACCTATCTAATCTAATTCCCTATTAAAACAGAAAACATATTTTTAAAATCAATCATCACTATTCACATCTGAATATGCAATATCATGATCCAATATCCAATACTGGTATAAATCGACAAGTTTGCGTAGAAGTTGTTAGAACTTGTTACCTACTTGCCGATTTTCCTGTCCAGACTCGAATACTCTGTAGGAGTATAAAACAGCGGAAGGCGTCGTAATCCAAATAATTGATATTTTATTTCGCAACGTTTAAGGGTCAAGAAGACGCAGAAAATTATAATATTTAGATACTTAAAAATTAAAAAGATTGATTTGTATTTTGTGTTATTGTGTTTTGTTGTGATTGAATAAAATTTTATGAAATGGTAAGTACCTACCCACATGCAGTATTAGCATTTTCTAAGGTCTATAAAATTCGTTTTTTTTTTTTAATTTTTTCTGTTTAAAATAGTGCACATCCTTAATTAGCCCATACCTTTATACCATAGATAATATTATTTTTATTTCCCTCAAATAGGAAAGTATTTTGTATTCGTGGAAAAATCGGATAGATTTTGATATTTCTTTAGACATTTTAGATTTAAAACCTGACGTTTCGCCTTGGAGCCACCATCATACCGTTTGACTTTCTGAAAAAATTTATATTTCATCTTTGCCAAAAATTAATTATCAAATTATTATACCAGGAAAAGTGTATAGGGTATATGCTTCAGATTGGTCTTAAGTTCGTTTAGCCGTTTAGGTTTAAAGGCTCGCGTTTAGAGTTTAGATTCATAAAAATAAAAAATTACGGGGCGTTCTCAAAAAGATGGGTCTTATGCAAGGGAAGTCAAGGGTAAATGTCCTTACCAATTTTTGATCTAGTGTTTCTTAAATTCTAGGAGCCACAGAAGAGAAAACGACCTTCTGGTGCAAAATTTCGAGAGCAAAAAAAAGTTAGAGTCCAAGAAAGGGAAAAGATGGCTGGGAGTATGAAACATTTTTTGCAAAAAAGTCAAGTTTACAAGACTGAAACGATAGAGGTAGAAGAAAATACAGTTTCTAAAGCGGCGCCATCGCCATCTTCTGCAACATGTGAACCATCGACATCAACATCAACACGTATTGAAAATATAGCCTCTGTAGAGTCAGCCATCCTAACAACTACGACTACAAGTGACACTTCTAGCAGTTCTAGCGATGAAGCTTCTACTGAAGGGGAGACTGAGATTACTATTCCTAGTATTCTTCCATCAGAAGATCCCGGTTTATGGCCCAGAAGCATCACCAATGATGAAGTCAGAATATTGGTTGATCGTGGTCCTCCCTTGATAGGACGTAATTATCAATTTCCTGCTAATAAAGACAAAAGAAAATTTTCAAGTAAGTACTTTGTTAGAAAACTAGGAAATGGAGAAGAAGTGGAAAGAATTTGGCTAATTTACTCAGTTTCGAAAAATTCGGTATTTTGTTTTTGTTGTAAACTTTTCAGCAAGACTTCTACTAGTTTTTCTGATACTAGTGGTTTTTCTGATTGGCAACACTTATCCTTAGCCATTATAAGACATGAAACATCAATTGCACATAACGTTCACATGAATAAATGGATGAATTTAAAAAAAATGTTGAAATTATCTACAACTGTAAACGATCATCACTTACGGGTTTTAGAAACTGAAAAAAAGTATTGGCATGACGTTCTAGAAAGAATTATTGCAGTTGTTAAATTTTTATCCAGACAGTGCCTAGCTTTCCAAGGTTCATCTAAAACACTTTTCCAATATGATAATGGGAACTTCCTCAAAACTGTCGAGATGATTTCATCTTTTGATCCTGTGATGAGAGAGCACATAAGTCGAGTGCAAAACTCACAAACAAATTCTTTAAGAATGACCCATTACTTAGGCTACCAGATACAAAATGAAATTATTGAATTAATGGCTTCTAAAGTAAAAAATAATATTTTGGACATGGTTCGAAGCTCCAAATATTATTCAATAATTTTAGATTGTACACCGGATGCAAGCCATACAGAGCAAATAAGCCTCGTTTTGCGTTATGTCGTTCTAAATGACAGTTCTAAAAAGGTCCAAATACAAGAGAGTTTTATAGCATTCAACTCAATAATCGACTCTACAGGGGAAGGGCTATGTAATTTTGTAATGGGACTTTTGAAAAATTTAAATTTAGATATTAAAGATATGAGAGGTCAAGGGTATGATAATGGGGCCAATATGCGCGGAAAACATATTGGTTTACAAAAACGCATACTCGATGCTAATCCTAGGGCATTTTTTGTACCATGTGCTGCACACAGCTTAAATTTAACAGTAAATGATGCTGCTAAGGTTTCAAATGAAACAGTGAATTTTTTTAATATTGTACAAGAACTTTATGTATTTTTCTCTTCATCCACAAAAAGATGGGATGTTATGAAAAAGCATGTCCCTCAGTTAAATCTAAAACCCCTAAGTGATACTAGATGGTCAAGTAGGATTGATGCTATGAAACCGCTAAAGTTTCATTTAATTCAAATATGTGATAGCCTTCTAGAAATAGCAGAAAATGATACTTATAACATACGAGCCCTGTCTCAGTGAAGTTGGCCCAACGCCCCAAAACCTGATATTTGTGAATTTATTTGAGGGCAAATTAAAATTTTGTTTCAAATATAATATTTTTGGTTTCTTTAAATGTTTATGGAAAGCTAACAAAACCGACGCGGCTATTTTTAAAGCGTTTTTATTTCGAAATTGTCTTCTTTGCAAAATGATTTGTGTATATAGCAAAATACATGATGGAGACAACTTAAGTTGAATGGTTGTTTATTCGCTTCGATAAGATAAAGGTAGGCTTTTTAAAAACTTGATAACATTTTACGTTGCTAAGAAGCCGATTTTGACGTTTAAATCAACTTTCAATGCATTGGTGTTGTTGTTAACAATTAAAAATGGCTCGTGGTCAAGCTGTTTCTGACGAAATAAGAAAAGTGATCATTCACTTGCATTTAAAAGGCCAAAATGCTTCCCAAATCGCTGACAGTGTTAACAAATTGAGGTATACAGTTCGAAATATTATTAAATTGTACAAAACAACTGGATCTGTTGCTCAAAAACCCAGAACTGGACGTCGCCCGCGTTATTCCAATACCAACTTAAGAGCCTTAAAACGGATTATCAAGGAAAATCGGCGTGCTAATTATAACGAATTGAAAATATTATCGAATCAGGCAACCACAAAAAAGTTTTCAAGAGCAACTTGTCACAGAGCTGCCCAAAAACTGTGATTTAAAACTTACAGGGTAAGCTCAAATTATTTTTTTATTATTCGTTTTTAATTCAGTAATTCTAGGCAAAAGAGAAGCCCTTACTGACAAAGATTCAGAAGAAAAACAGACTAGCGTGGGACAAAGAACACAAATTATAGTCTCCGAACCAATGGAACTCAATTATTTGCAGTGATGAAGCCAGATTTGAAGTATGCGTTGGTGATAGTGGGAGTCGTGTCATAAGAACTAAAGAAAAGTATTTCAGAATGACTGTCTTAAAAAAAAAAGTTAAGATTCCGGTTTCTGTTATGATTTGGTCATCCATGTCAGCAAGTGGAGTGGGAAACTTACACTTTGTGGAAGGTATTATGAATGCTGATAAGTACATTAATGTGCTTCAAAATAACTTAACACCCCAAATTGAACAAATGCGTTTAAACAATATTGAATGTATCTTCGAACAAGATGGTGCCGCTTGCCATACGGCTAAAAAAGTAAAAGATTGGATGTTAGAAAACAATATTCCAGTTTTAAAATGGACGTCGAATAGTCCAGGTCTATCGCCGATTGAAACCTTGTGGCATATCATGAAGAAAAAGCTCCGATCGAATCCCGTAAGAACCGTTCCAGAATTGCGAACCCGTCTCCAAGAAATTTGGAACAGTTTTACATCAGATGACTACCAAACATTGGTTGACACTATGCCAAGACGTATCGAAGCAGTAATCAGTCGAAAAGGCGATGTAACGCAGTGGTGATTTGCTGCTATTTGGTTTCGTTGATTTTTATTAATCGACAGTTTTTTTGGATTTGTAAGATATTTTTTCTCCGTTACCAAAAATGTACTCTTTTAGGCTAATATTAAATAAAAATACCGTATGCTATCAGAAATACATTTTGGTTTTTAATACTTTTTCGCTAATATGACAAATGTCATAAAAAACATAGTTTTGATAGTTGGGCCAACTTCACTGAGACAGGGCTCGTAGAAACTAGACATAAAGCAAATTCTCTTTTATTAAATATTCAATCTTTTAAATTTATTTGTAGTATAATAATTTGGTATGATGTTTTATTCCAGATTAATATTGTAAGCAAAATGATGCAAAGTGTAGCGATTGACATTAAAGTGTGCCAAAACTATTTAAAGAATTTAGTCGATCATTTTAAAAATTATAGAAATGATAATGTTTTCGAGGAAAATCTTGTTGAAGCTGGAAAACTAGCGGCTGCTCTTGAGATAGAGCAATGTTTTCCCCCATTAAATAATGTAAGACGAAGGTATAAACCGAAATTGTTCGATTATGAGCACACGGATGAGACACCTCAAGATCCAAAAACTGCTTTTAAAATAAATTTCTTTTTAAAAATAATTGATCAAACACTAAGTTCTTTAAATAGTAGGTTCGATATGATATCTGATTACGAAAACGTTTTTGGTTTTATTTGTGATATTTCTAAATTAAATGACGAAGATCTTTTAAAATGCTGTCATGTTCTTCAACAGAAGCTAACTGATCAGGAAAAGCAGGAGGCTGACGTGGAAGGAAATGGTTTATTTAACGAGATAAAAGCCCTAAGATTGTTTTCATTGCCTGAAGTATCAAATCCCCTTGAAATTCTTCAATATATATTTGAAAACAATCTAACTTCATCTCTACCAAATATTAGTATTGCGTTAAGAATCCTCCTCACTTTACCTGTGTCTGTTGCTTCTGGTGAGAGATCATTCTCAAAATTAAAAATAATTAAAAATTATTTGAGGTCTACCATGTCACAAGAAAGATTATCTGGTTTGGCAATCTTAGCTATAGAGCAAGATATACTCGATAAAATAGATTTTGATAATATTATAAAAGAATTTGCAGCGGCCAAATCTAGAAAAACGCCCATTTAATTTCTGTATCCTAATAATAAGGTATGTTTTATTTGTGATTTGTTTATTGTTTGATTTATGCCTTTATAAATAATTTAGAGAAAAATAAAGTTTTGGTTTTGAAATCTCTGTAGTTTCCTTATAAAATGAGGTTTTAATCGATTGCCTAAAGGAAAAAAATTAAAAATTAAAAAAATACATATGTTATCTAAAACTAACAGCATACTGATCTTAAGGCATTTAAGAAAGGTTTCTGATAGTTTTTTTAACTACTCTACACTAAATTCCAACAAAAACTGGACAAATTTGGGCACCCCCAATTTTTTTGCCGAGTAAGGGGCGCCAAAATATTTTTGGCACGCGGGCGTTGATAACCCTTGCGGGGGCCCTGTCTTAGATGATCAGGGAAGAAAATAAACCAAAAAAGAATCGTTAAATAAGAGAAATAATATATAATAATGCCTTTTGAATATGAATTTTGATGGAAAAAAACAGAAAAAATGAGTTTTTACCCCCTAAATCAGGCCCTGGATCACCCATTCGGGATTCATTTTAAAGCCTGATTATATCCCCAACGGATAGCGTTGAAAAAGTTAGAAGAAATTAGATAGGAAAAGATACAGAGTGATTCAAATGTAGAGATGTCATGAAAAAAAATCGTAAAAAATCGAAATTTAATTATCGATTTCTCCTTTCCTATTAGAAATAAAAGAACTAAAAAATACGTTTCTAACTTATTTCGGCGAGCTCTTTCCGATAGGGCACATGGAATTTCGATTTGGATCCATTTTGACCCCCCAAAAAATTCAAAACCGTCAAAAATTTGCATGAAAATTCGTAATTTCCACTTTTTCCCAAATTTTTCCAATTTCCAGTCGTTTTAGGTATAGGTAAATGTATTGCAAAAAGAAAGTATTTGAGATTCTTTAGTTTTAAGTTCAAATACGTTTTTCTGTCCGATGTTCCGGTTTCGACTTATTCGGTGCCAAATTGGGGTCTACAAAGGGCATTTTTCGACATAAAAAAATTCAAAAAAATTACTTCCCATTTTAGGAATACCGCCAGTTTCAATAGGGTTCTGAAGCTCCCTGACCTCCACAACCTCCGAAAATTTAAATCGATTTAATTAAGTTTTGCGACCTGTAATCGATCCCATAGGAAATCGCTGAAATTTCGACTTTAACGTTTTATATCTCCGAAACGGAACACCCGGTATAACTGAATTTTTTACCGAAGCTAGCCGCACTATCCCTCTATTAACCCAGAAAATTTGGTTGCCCTCATTCTAACCGTTTTCGAGAAAAAAAATTGAAAAGGTGAAAATGTCGAAACGGACGACAACATACGGCCATACATACACACATTTTTCTGACCAAGGGCTCGGTATATAGACCGAGCCTGAAAGGCGGTCTATAACTAGATTGCGTAGACCACCTAATCGCCCCCCGAGGGGCTCTATAAGGTCGGTAATATCATCATTGTCATGTCCTGAAAATTTCGTGTTGCTAGAGCATGTATTAAGGAAGATACACTCCTACGGACTGATGATGCAGAATAGACCGCCCTTCGTAACCGTGTCGCTACACACATACAAACACCACACGTAGAAACTATTTTTGCCAACAAAAAACTTTTCGGACACCCTGTATACATACATACAAACATAAACACATATTAATACAAATGTATTCGATTTGCGTGAAATACGACCTAATAAAGTTTATCTAAGTAATAATAGGAGTATTTGCCCATACCCAGACTTTTTAGACACCCTGTATACATTCACACTAACACCCACACGTTTAAAAAGGAATATAGTCGATTTACTTAAAATCCGAATTAAGTAGGTTTATCTCGGTACCAGTAGAAGTATTTGCCCGTACCAAGACTTTTCGGACACCCTGTATACATACATACAAACATAAACACATATTAAAACAAATATATTCGATTTGCGTGAAATCCGACCTAATAAAGTGTATCTAAGTACTAATAGGAGTATTTGCTTAGGTTGGAAGATATAAAATGTATTTTCGAATCGTTCTGGTTTCCTTAAAACGATCCGAATCAATTCATTTCCCTAAAATTAAATTAAAATGATTTAATAAAAATTAGGTAATAAATTGGCCCAAAGGTATACACGCTCATGCTTAGGAATTAAAATGCATATTTTTGGATATTTTATATAGCTTTATAACAAATATTTCGATGCCATTGAGCGCAATATTAGAATCTTCAATGATGTCTCGTAGCGTCATCGGAAAATCGATAAAAATGGTATTTAAAGTCAAATTTATCAAATGAAATGTCTTTCTACCGAAAGTATAAGGTCCCTAATTCCCTTGCCCGGTAAATTTCAAGCCGAAATCGGTTCAGGAAGCTTCCAATATCGCTACAAAAACTGGTATTTTCATGACATCTTGACAGGTCACATTTTAAATTCGATGTAAAGAGAGTCCGTTTCATTTGTTTCTCCAAGGCAAGCCATTTAAAATATGTACTTTTTAAAATTTTTCCTGCACCGATGCAAACAAAGCTCTTTATTTATAACTTTAACGAAAAAATATGCAATTTTACTTAGTGTAAAGTGTTCCCCGATGATAAGGGAAGAAAATAAACCAAAAAGGAACTGTTAAATCGGAGAAATAATATATAATAATGCCATTTAAAGATGAATTTTGATGGAAAAAAACAGAAAAAATGAGTTTTTACCCCCTAAATCAGGTCCTGGATCACCCGTTCGGGATTCATTTTAAAGCCTGATTATTTCCCTAAGGGATAGCGTTGAAAAAGTTGGAAGAAATTAGATAGGAAAAGATACAGAGTGACTCGAATGTAGAGATGTCATGAAAAAAATCGTAAAAAATCGAAATTTAATTGTCGATTGCTCCTTTCCTATTAAGAATGAAGGAACCAAAAAATATGAAAGCTACGTATTTCGGCGAGCTCTTTCCGATAAGGCAGATGAGATTTCGATTTGAATCCATTTTGACCCCCAAAAAATTAAACACCGTCAAAAATTTGCATAAAAAATGGTAATTTCCAGTTTTTCCCAAATTTTTCCAATTTCTAGTCGTTTTAGGTATAGGTAAATGTATTGCACAAAGAACGTATTTGAGATTCTTTAGTTTTATGTTCAAATACGTTTTTCTGTCCGATGTTCCGGCTTCGACTTATTAAGCGCCAAAAATGGCTCTGCAAAGGGCATTTTTCGACATAAAAAAATTCAAAAGAATTACTTCCTATTTTCCGAATACCGCCAGTTTCAATAGGGTTCTGAAGCTCCCGGTCCTCTACAACCTCCGAAAATTTAAATCGATTTAATTAAGTTTTGCGACCTGTAATCGATTTCATAGGAATTCGCGGAAATTTCGACTTTGACGTTTAATAGATCCGAAACGGAACACCCTGTATAACTGCATTTTTTATCGAAGCTAGACGCACTATCCCTCTATTAACCCAGAAAATTTGAACGTTCCACCTGCAACCATCTCGGAGAAAAAAAATTGGGATCGCCGAAAAACAGAATTGGACAAGAAGCGAACATTTTTCTGAGTGACGGGGCGTTATATAGAGCGGCCTGAAAGGCGCTCTATAACTAGTACGGGTAAACCTCCTAATCGCCCCCGAGGGTTCTCTATAAGGTCGGTAATATCATCATGATAATGATGTCACGCCCTGAAAATTTCGTGTTGGTAGGCCATGTATTAAGGAAGATATCACACTCCTTCGGACTGATGATGCAGAATAGACCGCCCTTCGTAACCGTATCGCTACATACATACAAACACCTACACGTAGAAACTATTTTTGCCAACGAAAAGAATTTTCGGACTCCCTGTATACAGGGTGTCTAAAATAGGTGATACCACTATTGCTATCTCCGAAACGGTAAAAGATACGAGGTCAGTTAAATTAGAGAAATTGTGCCATTTTCAGTCCCTATTGATATTCCGTTTATGGAGTTGCCAAATTCTCTATAGTTTCGTATCTACAGGGGATTTTTTAAAAACAGTCAAAAATTTAATTCTTAAATATCTCGAAAATTATTATAGTTAGAAAAAAATTGTTTTAACAAAAATCACACGATTCTTTACCTTCTAGGAAGTAACGTTATTGTTTTGTTTATACCATTTGTTTTTATTGAGTTACTGATACTAACTTGTTTTTTTCAAATACGGACCTGGACTTTTTGCTCCATTTTTTGAAAGAATACTTTATACCTTTTACAACTCTGTATAACTTGAAAATGTTTTCCGACGTTTTGATCACGACTAGTAATATCAGAATTTTCTGACAATACGGACCTGGAATCTTCCATGTTAAGGCACAATTCACAACCTATCGCTATGGTTTGTGGTTTTTGTGGATGTGAAATGGCGCATTTACTGAGAAAATGCCAGGTCCGTACTGGTAGAATATCCTGATGATGCTATTCTTCACCAAAACGTCGAAAACCATAATCAGGTGATACACAGATGTAAAGAGTACGAAATATTCTTTCAAAAAATGCAGCAAAAAGTTCAGGTCCGTATTTGAAAAAAGCAAGTTAGTACCAGTAACTCAATAAAAACAAATGATATAAACAAAACAATAACATCACTTGGGAGAACGTCAAAAATCGTGTGATATTTGTTAAAACATGTTTTTTCTAAGTATAATAGTTTTTGAGATATTTAAGAATTAAATATTTGACTGTTTTTAAAAAATCCCCTGTGGATAAGAAACTATAGAGAAGTTGGCAACTTCGTAAACGAAATATGAGAAGGGACTAAAAACGGCATATTTTCTCTAATTTAACCGACCTCGTATCTTTTACCGTTTCGGAGATAGCAATAGTGGTCTCACCTATTTTAGACACCCTGTATATACATACAAACATAAACACATTTTAATACAAATATATTCGATTTGCGTGAAATCCGACCTAATAAACTTTATCTAAGTACTAATAGGAGTATTTGCCCATACCAAGACTTTTTGGCCACACTGTATACATTCACATTAACACCCACACGTTTAAATAGGAATATAGTCGATTTACTTAAAATCCGAATTAATTTGGTTTATCTCGGTACTAGTAGAAGTATTTGCCCATACTAAGACTTTTCGGACACCCTGTATAAAAACATATAAATCCGTACACATAGAAATGCAAATATATACGATTTTCTTTAAATCCGATAATTAAATTAAGCTCTGTACAAAAGGCAAAAGTATTTGCCCATACAAAGACTTTTCGGACACCCTATATACATACATAAAAACACAACACAACACGACACATAATATTTTAAATATTTTCGATTTTGTTGAAAACCGACTCTATTAAGTTTATCGTCGTACTAATGGCCCATACCAAGACTTTTTGGACACCCTGTATAAATTCAAACTAACACTCACACGTTTAAATAGGAATGTAGTCGATTTACTTAAAATCCGAATTAATTAGGTTTATCTCGGTACTAGTAGAAGTATTTGCCCATACTAAAACTTTTCGGACACCCTCTATGCGTAACAATACATATAGAAACAAATATAATCGATTTGCAAGAAATCTGGTTTACTTAGATTTATCCTGGTACTACTAGGAGTATTTGCTCCAACCAAGACTTTTTGGACAGCCTGTATACAGACATATATCTCCGTACACATAGAAATGCAAACATATACGATTTGCTTTAAATCCGACAATTAAGTTTATACTTGTACAAATAGCAAAGGTATTTGTCCATACAAAGACTCTTCGGACACCCTGTACTATACATACATACAAACACAACAAACACGACACATAGTAATTTAAATATTTTCGTTTTTCTTGAAATAAGACTCATTTAAGTTTTTCTTAGTGCTAATGACAAATATATTTGCGCATACAAAGACTTTTCGGACACCCTGTAGACATATATACAATCACGCACATGCTGGAAGATATAAAATGTATTTTCGAATCGTTCTGGTTACTTTAAAACGATCCGAATCAAGTCATTTCCCTAAAATTAAATTAAAATTATTCAATAATAATTAATATATTGGCCCAAAGGTATGCACGCTCATGGATAGAAAATAAATGCATATTTTTCGATGCCACTGAGCTCCATATTAGAATCTTCAATGATGTCTTGTAGCGTCATCGGAAAATCGATAAAATCAGTATTTAAAGCCAAATTTATCAAATGAAAAGTCTTTCTACCGAAAGTATAAGGTCCCTAAATACCTTGCCCGGTAAATTTCAAGCCGAAGTTGGTCCAGACTCCTTCCAATCTCGCAACAAAAAGCTGGCATTTTAGCCAAATTTTGACACTTCATACATTATAATTAAATTAATACATTCTCCGGATAGAAATTGATTTTTATAATGCAATGTAGGGTCAACAAAAATTCAATAAAAACGATATTTAAAGCCAAGCTCATGTTATGAAATGCACCGGAATCCATAAAAAAACGTCCATTCTATCGATTACATGTATATTCCAAGCCGAAACTGGTCCAGGATCTTTCCAATATCGGTAGAAAAACTGGATATTTTGACAGGTTATATTTAATTTCGATGTAAGGCGTCATCTGTTCAATTGTTTTTTTCCATGGCATGGTTTAAAATTCGCACTTTGTAGAAAATTTTCGTCCCTGATGGAATAAATTTCTTAATTTATATCTTTAACGAAAAAATATGCAATTTTCATTAGTGTGAAGTGTTCTCAGATGATGAGGCAAGAAAATAAACCAAAAAATAACTCTTACAGCGGGTTGCACAAAACTTTTAATCAAGCGTTAAATCCTAATTCAGTGTTAAAAACAAAAGATATTCCGTTTAACACAGCGTTAAATTTTTTTTCTTTCTGCAACAGCCCAAATTTTGAGCTAATCCGTGATTAAACAGACAAATGCCACTAAAAAACCAAGGTGTTGTTTACTTTTTCATTTGTTTTTAACGAAGAGAGCACTTAACGCTGAATTAAACTAATTCCACAATATGGTGGGATTAAAGTCATGTTTTTTTTAACATTTTTGATAAAATATTGGTTACTTTGGCAAAAGTTTATGTTCTAGTACAAGAAATTAAAAGACAACTCCTTCCTTCAATATTTTAAAATACAACTATATACACTTTTATTCCAGATGGGCATCTAATTTATCATAAACCCAACCTAAGCAGGTACCTACCTTCACACACTAACAAAAAATGTAGGAAAAATAAAGTTCATCATTTAGGTATATGTGAATTTTACCAAAAATACACCTTTCATCTTCAATAACATACCAAAATTACTCTGTATACCACTATTTTCTTGTTAGATTTGTGCAAAAATAATATTCTATTTCTGGAATTCTTCTTGGTTTTAAACCATTCATTATAATATTGTACTTAATTAAAACAATTTTCCTTCTATAAAAATATAGATATTCTGCTAAATTTCATTCTTCAACACTTCCGAATTGGCAACAAAGTTTTCCTTGTATCTCTTTATTTATCTAGAGAGGTAGTTATTTTTTTCAATTATTTTTGTCATAACAAATCAAAAAGAAAATTACTATATTATAAAAGTAAAAACATTGGAATACAAGCAATTTTTATATGAATCACTTCATTTGTTTTGCTCCGCGGCCCCCTATACAATAAGGCATAACCTCCTAACTATAAACCATAGGAAAATAAAGGGCTTGTTAGAGAAAACTAGTTTTTTTTAAATATAAACAAAATAAGATCATACCATACATAACCTACAGATTTCAAAGATGTCTTTGATGTAACCCAAAATATTTCTCTCTTCGTCTTCCAGTTATTGCTGGCCCGCGTCAATGTAACAGGTCAGCCAGCACACCTCCCGGTCTCGTGCTTAGACCAGAGCTCTTGCAACCCGCAGGGACTGTGTACACATTACTCCTTTATTTTTCGTGGTTTTGAATTTTGACATAATAGGCGTTTCTCAGAGTTTACCGGTTGACAAACCGGTTACAATCGGAAAACGCTCTAGCACAACCGCCTTTACCTAAGACGCTTGTGGTCTGGGGCGTATTCGATTGACGAAAATTGAATCGATTCGGATAGGTTTAGGAATTTCGAGTGAAATACATAATTAAATAAAGGCAGTAGAAAGAGATAAAATACCATTAAAGCGTCATAAAATGATCCGGATCGATCCAGTGAATTGAATAAGAGACATGGCCCATACTCCGGGAGGTTATAGTTTTCTATAATCGACACAAAGCGATCGTGTTGTTTTTGTCTGCCGATCATTTGATAGCGAACGTAAAACAGAGCGAAAAAATATCGCTTTGCCCCTACAAATAGAATTCTGGCGGAGTCCCACTGCCGAGGCGTATTAATAGGTCTGTTCGTTTGTGGTGCACGAAACTGCACTAACACACCCTTCTTTTTTGTTTGTGAAGACACCCATTAAAAACAATCAATTTACGTTAATGCAATTTTGTGCAACACAAACGAAAAGCGACCAGGTTCACTTCAATTTTTGTGAATCCAAAAAGGGTCTGTTTGTTAGTGTGGCACGAAACTGCACTAACCTACACTTTTAGGTTTGTTCTTTTATGTTGCATGAACCTGCACTGATTTTTTGCTAATGGGTATCCCCCACAAGTACAAAAACGTGCAGGTTAGTGCAACACAAAAGAACAAACCTTTTGTGTTGCACAAAACTGCACTAACCTAGTTTTTTTTGTTTGTAGAGACACCCATTGGAGAAAAATCAGTGCAGGTTGGTGCAAATTGTGTAATACAAAAGAACAAACCTTTTGTGTTGAAAGTGCAGTTACTTGCACAGATTTCTTCTAATTGATATTTCTATCATCTTACATAAAACAAAGTGTAGGTTAGTGCAGTTTCCTGCAACACAAATGAACAGATCTTGTTGCCCTCGACTTTTGTAAATTTAAAAAGTAGATTAATGCCACAAAACAAATTTTAAAAAAATTATTGTTTACCCCTCTAATTTTCTTTATGGAACTTTTCTAGTTTTATAAATTATCAGGAAATAAAAATGAACAAAAGTATTGATATAAATTAACGTAAACTTATATTTTAAAAAATCCTAGAACATATGTAAAAGTAACACATTTCTATTTATAAAATATTTCAACATCTATGTCACCAGTAGAAAGGTACTAAGGTACCTATATTATTTTGAGCCAGTCTTCACATTACATCTTTGATATATTCTGTGACTTATCTATAACCTGTAACAAAAGAAAATGGAACACATAATAACATGTAAAAGTCTACGTACATGATTACATAGTAATCTGAATAAAACCAATATGCAAAACAACCCAAGTAAATAACTTGTTTATAGATATCTTATTATAAATAGTAACGTGTATGGGGATATGGGTTTTATATTCACATGGTAAAAATGGTAGTTAAGTAAACGTGCCACAAAAAAAATAGAGTTAATGAATCATGAGCAAAAAGTTTATTAAAGGAGAAAGAGCAAAATTTTACTTCAATGAAGTTGAGGTGGATTAAATAAATACTCTACAGTTTTCTTGAGTTTGAGCGTGACACATGGTTAAAAAAATGATAATCGTTATACTACCAGCAATTAGGTTTAAAAATTGACCAGTATACCCACCCAGACATAGATGTTTTGTTAGCTTAACTGGACAAAAGTTATATAGTATGCTATTACGGGTATAAACACAGAACTTGAAGTAAAAATAAGAAACAAAATTGTATTCAAAAATTTTGTAACGTGGGTAGTGATAGCTACATATTTAACTAAGATATTACTATTGATGACAATATTTTACCTTATCAAGAAAATAACAACAAAGGTTTCGTTTCCAAATTTTTTCCTTGGCAGTAAGGTATTTCGCCGAATATTGATTGTGTCTAGGATAACCTCTCAAATAACATTCATTTAGAACTCCATTCCTCCATATCTTCCATCACAAGTTCGATTTTTAGGGTTAGGAATTCTCATTCTTTAGAAATATTAAAATCTTTTGAATGCACCTAAAACAAACACATATGTAAATGGATAATAATGACAAGAGGATAGTAGTTAAGGAAGCTGAAAAGCAGCTAATTTTTTATGTATAGCATTTTTAACGCAAATTTTAAAAATTAACAGAAAAAATATACAAATTTGACTAGTATCTGTACGGTATTTTATGGGTCAATGGTTTCATACAACTTACCTTAGAAATACATATACATATGTTCAGAAGTTTATTTTCTTCTATATTTGTGTAATTCTATTCGCTTTGCCTATTTTCCCAAAAATATTTTTTTTTATTCAAAATAACTTCGCTTTACAAGAAATACAAAACTAGCGATGGGATATCTCGAATGAAAAATAATCGATCATTCGATTATTCAAATCACTCGAGATATCTCGAGAAGTCAGCGCGATCATTCGAATGATTTAGCCGAGAGATTATAATATAATAATAATCGCCTTTCGCCGCTTCGAAAGACGAGACGAAATACGAAATGATGCCGTCGCCGACTCGGCACTCGACGTTGCGTTACGATGCGATTGTCTCGGATGTGTTTTTCATTCGAATGATTATTTATTTCGAATGATCCTTCGATATCGATCGAGCATTATTTCATCTCTCGACAACGCATAGCATGTTTTTAATATTGTCTGGGTCTCGGATGATTTTTTCATTCGAATGATTGTTTATTTCGAATGATCCTTCGATATCGATCGAGCATTATTTCATCTCTCGACAACGCATAGTGTTATTGCATGTTTTTATGATATATATAGGGTGTTAGTAAAGTATGTGGCCAAACTTGAGGGTATTATTCCTTACTTAATTTTAAGACAAAACATAGGTCCTAAAAGACTTTGTTTTTAATACACAGGGTGTTGAATTTTTGTAAAAGGTTTTTCCTAAAGGCTAGTAATTATTTCTGCTGCGATTTAAATAAGTAGGTAGGTAAGCCCAACCGGCAAAAAAATTACTCGGGTGGTATAATAATTTTCTGTCAATACTTTAAATAAACTGCCTGTGAAACAATGATGGGCAAAATATAGTTCATGTGGTCGGCATAATAAAACTTTAAGTAACAAATAACTATCCCGTTGGGCAGTCCGAAATCTATTCGAGCAGTAAAATTATTAATTGGGCGGTGAAATTATTAGTCGGCGGGTGACAAAATAAATTAGGCTGTGAATAAAACGTGCTCGGTATTTAAATATCGTTCAGCAGTTTTTAAGCAGTGTTTCGTTTTCTGCAAAATATTTACTTTAGAAGCCAGAAAGTCAAATGACCTGTATTTAATATTTTTAGTTGGCAAGGGTTTGAAGATAGCGGCGAGATTCGTTAGTTCGATCGGGTTCTTTAATTCGTCTGTTGAACTTTTGATCATCACTAAGATTGGCCACTTTTGATCTGTTACCAGAGGCGTCGATGCCGAAAATTTAGTACGTATGTATATTCACGTGAAATAAAAAAAGACGGTCAGGTGCGAGTTCAACTCGCTCGTAGGGGGTACCGGACGGCATGCCGCGTGACCCGGCGGCGTACCGTAATTTTAAAGAATTCCAAAAATTGAACTGCTGCTGCGGCCGAGTTCCCCGCGATGAAATGCTACTGGAGCGGCACCAACGGTGGGCAGCATGGGCGCCCACAGGAATTTTAAAGTTGTATATCTCTGTTGCTACATACGGGACCCATACCAAATTCAGGTGAACCTACTAGGAATGTTTTGGTAAAGAAAAAAAATATTTTGTAATTTGCGAAAAAAAGTTAAATTTTTGCTTGGCCCCCTCTGAGAAAAAAATGAACACGTTTAGGTATTTTATTTATTATTTTTTCTAAACAAATTTTACACCATTTCGTCGAAAATTTTTAAAATTTAAGAGAAAAAATGTGTTAGTTGAAAGTTAAAGTCATTTGAATTTTTTTAAACTTAAAACGTAAAATTTAAAAAAAAATCAAATGACTATAAGTTTCTACTAACACATTTTTTTCTCTTAATATTTAAAAATTGTCGACGAAATGATGTAAAATTTGTTTAGAAAAATTAATGAATAAAATACCTAAACGTGTTCATTTTTTTCCAAGCAAAAATTTAACTTTTTTTCTTTACCAAAACATTCCTAGTAGGCTCACCTGAATTTGGTATGGGTCCCGTATGTAGCAACAGAGATATACAACTTTAAAATTCCTGTGGGCGCTCATGGTGGGCAGGCTTACTAATAATACCATGAAATGTATGTGCTTTTACATTAATCAATATTTGGAGTTTTCTAATTAAATGCTTTATTTTTTACGTAATTAATTACCCCTTATTACACGCTAAGTTAATTTTAGAGCAGTCAGAACAGTATTAGATTACCCATCAATTTGTAATGCTACAATATTTTTTCAGCAGTCAACTTGATTTTGGAGCAGGCAAAAAAAAATAAAATGTAATTTATTTCGCACAGACCAAATATTTATTTAGTTGCAACTTATTTTTTTTACTGCTTAAAAGATTTTGAAGCTGCTTGTTCAAATCTAAAACGCAGACCAATTTTTGTTTTATTACCTGATCAAGCTTCACCGCCCAATCCATCATTTCGCCGGCCAATCGTATATTACGATGTGTCAAAATTTTAAAATTTCGCTGCCCGTTTAAATCACACCCTTTCCTAAATAACTAGAGGACGCAAATTAGTATAAAGTTGAAATTTGGTGACAATTTTTAATGCATAAAGGGGAGTCATGCTAGTTGCCAAATTTGTTTAAAGAAGTGTTTTTGTTTTCATGGATCTCTTACTTTTTTGTTATTTTTAACTAATAAATAATGCTATGTATAACTTTACATTTTTTTGTTTTTATCGAAAACGGCCAATCCAAGCAAAAAAAATTCAAGAGATGATTTTTGTGCAGTTTTATTTGCTATATTTTTTGATTCGAATGATTATTTCGAATGATCATTCGATTATTAAAATCATTCGAGAGCTAATATTTCGATTATTTAATTCATTCGATTATTCCCAACACTATACAAAACGCTTTGTTGACATTAAAATCTGACGTTTATCGTTCGAGTTTTCCCGAAACTGCGACCGCTTCCAAATCTACAAGCCGATGTTAAGCGATTGCTGTTTCAAGTGGGCCTGGGCCGGCTTTGATTAAATCTTGGGCAACTTGACCAAAATTTAACAACGCGTTAAAATTTAACACGGTGTTAGTTAATCATCCTTTCTGCAACCCGTCGTAAATGCTACAGAAATTGTAGATAACCTTTTATTTTACTTTTCACATCATAAAATACCAAAACAAATAATAGTGGACAACAGAACCGAATTTAAAAATTCGATAGTCACAGAACCTTTACAATTACCTACATAAGGAAAAAATACATTTTTGCTCTCCTAATCACCCACAGTCTAATGGACTTATCGAAAGGCTACATTCGACACTTTCAGAACATATACGCTTATTAAATAATCAAAATTTTAATAAAACGCCTATTACGCAGAAAATGATCTACGCAATATTAGCATACAATAACTCAATCAGGGTTGCCAGACGTCCCGATTTAGGCGGGACTGTCCCGATTTTAATCGATATAACCCATTTGTCCCAATTTTAATCGATATAACCCATTTGTCCCGCTTTTGTCCCGCTTTCCGATTTGCACGTCGAAAATCCCGATTTTTGAATAATTTTAAAAAGTGCAGATTTAACTTCAACAAAATATATTTATATACATGTTACCTTATTCTTTAGTGGTAAATAAACACCTACTTTATTTTTATTCAAACCTATGTACAATGTACCTACATGTTTGTTATAGTTTTCGTTTATTTGTTTGCTTTTGTTTATTTTTAGTTAACAATATATATTAAAGGAAAAAATTGCATGTTCCTTGAATTTTTTTGCGCGGCAATATCGAAATTTTTATTTGGGATGTTTGTCCTTGAAACAGCGAAACATTTTTTTGACACAAATTTTTAACACATTAAAATATTATCCCCTTAAACTTTAAACACGTGTCACAGATTCACGTGTCCCGCTTTTTCATTTGCAAGATCTGGCAACCCTGAACTCAATACACAATTCAACAAAACTTAAACCTATAGATGTCATAAATGGACATATTGCAGACGACAATCCTTTTGATATAAATCTTGAACAATTATTACTTAGCGACTATGTCAGTGACCATAAAGAAAAAACAAAAGTATTGTATTCTTAAATAAACGAAAAATTAATATCTGGCAAAGAAAAAGTAATTGGCAAAATTAACGAAAATAGGGAACACCCGAAATTTTTACTCCCGAAAGAGATGTCTATGTGAAAAAACATATAAGACAGAAAAATGCTGACAAATTCTGCAAACCAACAAAGTTAATTTCTGTGAATACAAAGCGCAAAACTGCAAAAACAAACTCTCATGAAAAGGTACACCATAGTAATATAAAACGTCCCCTGAGAAAGAAGTACAGTTTTAATAATTTTAACTAGTATTTTTATTCTCTCCTTTCAGAATTCTTCAAATAACATTCGGATATGAAGAAAAAATTACCGTGAGAAACATAAAAGACAACCCCGGATTAATTCCGTTTAAATTAGGTAGTGCCAAAGTCCAAGAATTTACTTATACGTTAATACATTATTACGACATTAGTCTAATAATTACAGAAATTAATAAATTGCATATTAAATCAAAAAATATATCAGAGACAATTAATTCCCATTTAGAATATTCTTTTGAAGCTTCGAATTATTTTAAAATCTTAACATTAATACAAGATAGGGTTGAAACAAAAATAAAAGAAATAATTCCGCATCCAAACAGATCAAAAAGAGGCCTAATAAACGCATTAGGATCAGTTTTCAAAGCAGTTACTGGTAACTTAGATGCATCTGACGGGGAAAGATATGAAAAACTTATTACCGAACTCCAAATTAATCAAAATAAATTAGCTACCAATATGTTGAAAGAAAACTCTATATCATTAAGTGTTATAAAGAAATTTAATACTACTATAAGAGAAATAAGTTATAATGAAAAACTGTTGGAGTCCAAATTAAATGAAATAGGGTTTATAGTACAAAAAACTACTTATAGAGAAAATTCAAATTTTATTAAAGATGTTTTAAATCAGATAATCAATATATACGAAATTATCGATTCTACTCTGCAAGATATAGAAAAATCTATTGCTTTTTCTAAGCTAAAAACAATGCATCCTAGCATTATAAGAACTGAAAATCTTTATTTCGAACTATTAAAAATTCAAAAGCAAATTGGTAAATATCAAATGCCTTTGAAAATAACTTTAGAAAATACCTTAATTTTTGAAAAGTTGATAAAAATAGATTGTTTTATTTTAAACAATAAAATCACGTACCTTTTACGTATTCCTATAACCTACCCTGAAACATTTAATTATCTTCACCTTTATTCCGTCCCTGTACTGAGAGAGTCTGTTTAAGGTTATTATACCGCGAAATAAATTTTTGGTAAAAAATGAATTACACTACGCATATCGAGGTCAAGAATGTCAAGAGATCACGTCCCAGTTATTCATCTGTGATAGAATGGACTTAGAAGAAATTTCAAAAAACAACCCTTGCACAGTTGAACTTTTGGACTCCAGTCGAGCCACATCCACTTGTCGACAAACCGAAGCTAAAATTACACAACCAATCATCAATCAGTTAGATGTCGCTGATAAATGGATTTTTATACTGCCAAACCAAGAAATTGTCAAACTTAAGTGCAATCAGCAAGAAGAAAGCCAAAAATTGTTTGGTACATTCTTAATTGAAATACCCAATGGTTGCCTAGTCAATGTGAACCAGCAATCAATAATTAACAATCAAAAGCCAATATTAAGAAGCAGTCAACCAATATTGTTTCCTGATTTTGATAATAAAATCGACTTAATGCCGACCCTTAATCTTAACCTTCATCTACAAGAAATCAAACTAGATGGACTTTATGAATTTGAAAACGAAATTCAAGACAATCAACCCCAATTATTCTTCAGCAATTTATCAGAATACCCAAGTATATGGACTATTATGGATTACGCAATTTTAACCCTTTGTGCTATATACTACTGCTATAAGAAGAAATGGTTTTTAAAGCACAAAAAGAAGACAGAAAAAAGAAGAAACATTGGAACTTCAAGATGTTCAACTACCCCGATAACCGTGAAGTTGAATCTCCCAGGGGAGGAATTATGTCGCACAATAACCACCATACCTGCTGTATAGACATTATTAAATTGCAACCGCAGCATATATTTTACTTTTATTGTTGTGATAGTGTTTTACAGTTCAGTCAGAGTTTTGCATTCGTAACGAATAGACATAAGCTGTAAAGCACTAATTTACGTATTTGTAAACTTCATAAATAAAAACGTTTTTTTAAAAACAGATTTCCTTGTTTCGATAAGTTAACTCATGCTATTCTCTGGATTTGATCTAGTTTTCGTGAGGCTGTGGCTTGGAGGACTTTTGGTCCCCAGGCTATTACTCCGTATGTTAGCATGGGTCTTATGATGGTCGTGTAAGTCCATGCGACAACTCTGGGGGATAAACCCCAGGTTCGGCCCACGGTCCGACGGCATTGTTCGTAAGATATGTATGCTTTCTTTACTCGGTTTTGCAAGTGAGAGGTCCATGTTAGCCTGCTATCAAAGATGACTCCAAGGTATTTCACCTCTGTAGAGAAGCTTAGTTTGGTTTTCAGAAGTTCCGGTGCTTTTGGGTCCGTTAGCTTCCTTTTCTTTGTGACGAGGGCCATCTCCGTCTTTCTGAGATTGATAGACAAGTGATCACTGCACCACTTTTCTATGGTTTTAAGGGCAACCTGCATCCTTTCGCAGAGTGTGCTCTCAAACTTACCTGTTAGCAGAATGACTAGGTCATCTGCGTAAGCAAGGGTGTAGGTGTTGTCATTGTTTTGGCGGCTAATCAGGGTGTCAAGGACCATATTCCACAGTAGCGGCGATAGCACTCCTCCCTGTGGACACCCTTTCATGACCGTGCCTTGTACCGTGACACCGTCCACACTGATTTTTATTGCTCTTTTTGAGAGCATTTTGAATATCCATCCGCTCACCGTTTTGGGAACATTCCTAGCGGAAAGAGAAGCAGATATTTTGGGAAAGGTAGTTTTGTCGAAGGCACCTTCTATGTCTATGAAAACTCCCAGGGTGTATTCTTTAGTATCCAGAGATCTCTCTATACGGCCCGCGACAGTGTGGAGAGCCGTAGACCTGCCTGGTGTGTACGCATGCTGATTGGGACGGAGTGGTTTGTCGATAAGCACCGTATCCCTAATGCATCTTTCGCAAAGCCTTTCTAAGGTTTTTAAGCAAAACGATGTGAGACTTATTGGTCTGTATGCTTTGGGAATAGAATAATCCATCCTACCAGGTTTGGGTATAAAGAAAACCTTTACCTCTCTCCAGTTTCTGGGGATGTAGTTCAAAGCCAGAGAGGATCTGAACATTCCTACCAGGTGCGGCATGAGTATGTCCAGACCCCACTGAAGCAGGACTGGATAGATGCCGTCAAGTCCTGGTGATTTAAATGGAAAGAAGCTTGAGATTGCCCACCTTACTTTGTCCTCGTCGACGATGCATTTCGCTGTTTGCCAGTCGTCTGCAGAAGTGATTTGTAGTTCCTCCGTCCAAACAACCTTCTCCGTAGTGATGGAGTCGGGGAAATGCGTGCTCATTAAGAGTTGGATACTTTCTTGGAGGTCTGCAGTCTGTGTGCCATCCTCCTTGGTTAGTCTTCGGTGTGGGTCGTTTGTGAGAGCCTTCTGGAGTCTTGCCGCCTGTGGTAGGTCTTCTATTTCTTCGCAGTAGACTATCCAGGCCTCTCTTTGTTTTGTCTGACGACTTTCTTATACTCTCTGAGGTGAGATCTGTATAGATTCCAGTCCTCTTCGAGTTTAGTGTCTTTGGCTTTGTTAAAAGATTTCCTTGCCATCTTCCTAAGTTGTTCCAGCTCTGGACATCACCATGAGGTGGATTTTCCATCGAGTTGGACTCGCCTTAGGGGGCAGGATTTTTTATATGTTTCTGTAATGGCGTTTTGGATAGTATTGGAATATCTCTCCAGGCCGTCATTGTTGTTGGGCGTCTCGGGCTCCACCGCTCGTAGAGTCCCATCCAGAAGGAGAGTGTATGTCCCTCTATCCGTCTTTCTTGTGTCGCGAGATAATTTGGGGGTCGAGAGCTTTGTAATTATATCAAAAGTTATCCAGCGATGATCTGACATCGAGATGTCGTCAGATGCATGCCAGTTTAGTATGGTTTTAGAAATGTTAGTTGTGGATAACGTAATGTCTATTAGTGTTTGACTGCGAGAGTTTATAAAAGTTGGTGTTGTACCTACATTTAAAATGCTAAGAGTTTTCCGTATTATATAATCATAAAGTGACTTACCTCTGGCGTTTATATCCTTGCTGCCCCAGTTTACGTGGTGTGCATTTGAATCGCAGCCCATCACCAAGTCAAGATTCTGGTCTTGGCAGTGTTGTAGCAGGTACCATTTCTTTAGTAGGTGGTGGGGTGGCCGCGTCTGAAGGGAGGTACACTGATGCTAGGATTAGCGTTTTCTTTTGGGCATTGTCGGCATACTCCACCCTAACCGCGGTTAGATCCGAGGTGGAGAGGTGTGCCATTGGGTAGGCCTTGAATTTCCTAGGGATGTATTTGGCTGTCCTAGGTTGTTGATTGCTGGGAAAGCTAAAAATTTGACCGTTTAGATTACTAAAACCTATCGTTTTGGTCTGTCGTATCCAAGGTTCTTAGATAAGCGCTAATGTATCCTGCAACTCGTCGAGATGGCGACATAGTGTTGCCGTGGCCGCTCTCTCGTGTTGCAAGTTACATTGGATTATATTTACCTTTGTGCCACCTGCCTTCACTTCCATTTTTGGTCTTAAAGGTGCTGGCTTTTTACTTCTTAATCATCTTTTCCTCATCTGCGGGTGGAGAGATGGCCTCAATGTGGTCCGGAGTCTTCCGCGTCCTCCACCAAGGTGTCACCGATCACCATCGGTTCCGATGGTTCAGTGCCATCCTTGGGAGCTTCTGCACCGTCGGAAGCCTCTTTCTGAGGCTCGACCGTAGCTTCTGGACCGTCCTTTCCGGGTTTAGCTTTTACAGTTAATGAGGTGAACCCGTATCTCATCCTCATTACCTTCTTTTTGAGGACTTCCATGTCTTCGTCTCCAATCCCGAAAACGAAGAGGTGTCCTTTTGGGCTTTCCTTCATTTCGTGGTGGAGATTAGAAGTATAACGAAAATTGTCACTCGATGATTGCCAAAGTAAACCCAAAGTTTTACAATTGGTATTATCAATAATAATATATTGATTATCAGAAACATCATGAGAATTTTGAAGATAATCTAAAACGTCCTGACCATTTGTCATCCATTGTCTCAAATAAAACCAGGCTGAATCCAATATATTTTTAACTTTCTCAACAAGAGCCAGAGCTGAACTTAACATTTTTCGCACCATCCAACCAATTATCAACATAAAAATTATGCAGTATTGAATGTGCAGCGTTTGGGTTTTCAACAGAGTTTTTTATAGCTAATTCCTTTAAGTATCTAATGGCCAAAAATGAGGCTGGAGCAGTGTGTTATAGAATCAAAAGGATCCGAACGCCACACTATTCTTTGAAAATCTCGATCATTAGGATGCACATTTACACATCTATACATCTTAGCAATATCACAGGTGAAAACGATAGGATACATACGAAATCTAAGCAAAATCCAATATATGGGTCCTTGAATACAAGGCCCTATTTTCAAAACCTCATTCAAGGACACATTCGTAGTAGTTTTAGCACTCGCATCAAACACGACCCGTAACTTTGTTGTCACAGACGAATTTTTCAAAACGCAGTGATGTGGCATATAATAATTAGGCTCATTTTTAACATCAGAATTTTCAATTTGAGACATATGTCTTAACTCTATGTATTCATCAATAAACTGGCAATAACTTTTTTTAATATCTGGCAATTTTGACAATTTATTTTCTAAATTATGAAATCGTTTTATAGCCATACCTTTTGATTCTCCCAAACTCTCAACATGATCCCGAACTGGCCATCTAACGACAAATCTACAGTTTTCATCTTGTTCTGTAGTATTACAAAATAAATCTTCGTACTCTTGCTCCTCTTTGGAATATAATACCTTTTTCGAAGGACATTCTTCTATTTGCCAAAATGACTCTAATTGCTTAAGCAAAGTGTCATCAGTTTTAGAAAAATGACAAAGACCCTTTGCTTGATCAGAAAAATTATAAAAAGGGCCAGAAATAATGTAACCAAATTTGTGTTTTGTAAAACAGGTTTTTTGTTACCCAATTTTTTTTGATCCTTTAAAAGTAAATTATAAAAAATAGTGGCACCCAACAATACACCAATCTGTGAAGGTTGATTAAAGTTTGGATCAGCTAAACTTATATCTTTAGGAATATCCAAATCATGTATAGTAAATTCCTTTTGCGGAATGTTATCTGTAATGTTTTCAAAAACCAAAAATTGCAAATCAAACTGATGATTATTAGCCCGCGATCTTATTCTAGTTTTAACGATTTCTGAAATATTTGAGACTACTGAATTTATACCTATAATTGGTAAGTTTATTTTATTAGATTTTAATTTCAATTTATTTTACAAATTTTTAGTAATAAAATTGCTCTGACTTCCGTGATCTAAAAGAGCTCTACAAAGCACTGGATTACCATCAGAATCCAATATATTTATTAATGCTGTCGATAACAGCAAAAGTTCACCATTATAAGCATGCGTAACAGTAACCTTATTTGTTTCAGTATTTTGATTATCTGTTTTATTTTCACAATTTAAGTTATTATTATTACCTTTGGAAACAGGTTCAGGTAATAAATTGGAACCTTTGTTGTTTTGTTTATTTTCATTCAAGTTATCCTTGTTCTCTTTAGAGTTTGAAAAATGAAGTAAGACAGTATGCCTTTTACTACAAATTCGACAAGGTTCCATTTCACAATCATTAACAAAATGACCAATTTTAAGGCAATTTGTACAAGCCTTTAATTTTTTAATTTCCAAAAAACGAGACGCCACTGGTCGTGTCAAAAATTCTTTACAATAATAAATCAAATGTTGACCCTTACAAACAATGCATGGGTCCCTTTCCATAGAAAAATGTACATGCGCTTTACCCTCTGATTTACTACTATTTTTGGTATCGACAGAAGCTAATAATTGACAACGTTCAGTCAAACACTCAATAAAACTATCAACCGAGGGAGAAACTACATCCTTTGTTTTAATTTCCCATTCTTTTTTGGTAGGCACATCTAATTTTGACAACAATAAATAAATTAAAATTGTACCCCAAGACTGTACAGGTTTATTTAAATTTTTTAAAAATTCGTCCAAAAAATGCCTTAAAGAAGTATGTGAATATTTAACTACATTAGGTAAATCAACAATATGTTTGGTGTGTTCTTTTATAACCATCTTTTTATTTTCGAACCGATTACACAATAATTTTAATGCCACGGGATAATTTGCGGCATTTACAGTCAGTGATTCCAACACTGAAGCAGCTTCACCCTTCAAATGGGCTTGCAAATAATAAAATTTTTCGACATTCGACAAATTGGGGTTTTTGTTTATGACTGAATCGAATGTGTCATAAAAGGTTGGCCATTTATGATAAGATCCATCGAAATCTGGTATCGAAATTGGAGGTAATGTTAATAATGAGTTAGTCTTGGTGTAGATACGTGTGGGAATGTTTGTGTATTAACTTGACTGCGATGGTAATCATCTAAGAGCCTTTTCGCGATTGCAACCGCTTCGAAAAACTTTGATTCATAATCAGACCTTTCAATTTCTTGATTACTATCAGTTAACTCTATTTGACTCTGCAATGACATAAACTCATCATAACTTGCTTCAATTTTTTGCAAACGGGACATTAACTCGAAAACTCTGTCATGGCCCTTATAATCTTTTACATAATTTTCAAATCTAGTCAGACTACCCTTTAAAAAATCCCTTTGCCTTTTTAAAATTACAAAACTTGTGTTATTTATTTCTTTGTTTTCGTTGTCGTTCGACATTTTAAATATTTCAAAATTTACCAATAAATATTTTTTCTTGGACGAATATATTTTTATTATTTTATTTTAAAGAATCTACAATTATTTCAACAAGTTTTCCCCGCCGCCCCTAGGGAGTTTTTATAGCAATCGACACTAAAATATGCTTTATTCAAATTTAACAAAGCTCCAAATAAGCGAGATTTCTACTTTTAACTCATTCAAAAGAAAACAATTGCAAACTACAAGCCTTTAAAACTGGAACGAACTCACCAATATTCTGTTTTCTTTCTTCAAGATCACCACAAATACTGTGGATTTATAAACTCAGTTGAGGTTCAGTTGAGGTTCAGCTGAAGTTGAGGTTCAAGATAAATAAACGCAAACGCGTGCTGGCGTTTATAAACAAAGTTCAGTTCAGTTCAGAAGTTTCCATTACGCTGGCGTAAAGTTCGAGATAACCAAATATTATGTTCGCAGTTGGTGCAGTTGGGCTCCCACCAATCAAAACGCAGAATTACTACACGTGATGGTGAAGCCACACCTCTGCCGATCATTTGCTATCATTTTGTAAAGAAAACAATTGTTTTTCCGTTTGGTGTGCCTGTGTTTCCATATATTTTTTTCCAAATATTGCGATTGTGGATTGTGTGCTTTTTATTTTTTCTAAATATGTTTATGATGTCACAGTTGTCATTAACCTCACTTTACCCCGGACCAATGAAATGAAAGCAGCGAACTGAGTTTATAAATGGCCCAAAAAGCCCAACTGCGAACTTCAACTGCACGAACTGCGAACCTCAACCTCAACTGAACCTCAACTGAGTTTATAAATCCACCTATAGGTATCTACAAACTGCTTTTCTTGGCCACAAATAGGCCTTCAAACTGCCTTTCTTAGCCACAAATAGGCCTTTAAACAGTCACAAATTTTTTGCCAAGTCGTCAGTACTGAAGAATAACCACGCTCTGCTACCAAAATGTGCGATTCCGTGAGGCCTTGAATACTTTCTCAGCTGTCCACGGCAATCTGGGGCCCAATACAAAATACTGCACTTCAGCAACTGACAATGTTTACTTTATTGTGTTAATTACACTTTTAGATGAAACTTATAAAGGAAAAAAATAGAGTGGAAGCGTTAATAAATTTTTAGTCTTTTAAACATTCTCTGGAGCGGCGAGAGTCTTTTTGTTTGTATCGACAATCAATAGTAATCTCCCGTTGTCAACGCAACGGGGTCCAAGAGCATTATGGGTGCTGGTTGCTGGTTGATCCCTACGCCGAATCTGTTTGCATGGAAAGAGCGTAATAGCGAAGGCGACGTTGTCACGTTTAGTCCCTTATCATTAGTTAGTTTGAACCGCGACAAGGTAATTAAAATATTTTGTTTGTAGTATGGGTTACTTTTATTACAATACCATTGTTTTTCAAGAGAAATGCTCCGAAATGTACCTATCATCATGACTAACTTTAGAAGGAAAGGAAGTGATGAAATTTTTCATTTATAAGCAAATAATAGTTAGGACACCTTATTTACTCTTTGCTGTTAAACTTCAAAAACAAACAATTCGAATATTGCACCAATGATTTCGTGTGTTGCATTGAGTGCTCGACAAGGCTGCCAGTAGAATTTTTAAAGTAGTGTTTCGGTGAAATCTTTTAAATAAAATACTCACAATCAGTCGTTTAAATAAAATACATTGTATTATTATGATGGAATATAACTTGTTTTCTTTAAAGCAAAAATAAGGTAAACTACTAAACGGTTTGGTTGGTATATATATTCCGGCAGCAATTTTCTTTTGTACCTTCATATTAAGTGAAAAAAAGTTGATATACAATGGATCACCCTTGTACGAAAACTGTGCAATGAACATAACTTTTTTCTTGGCAATAGTAGTAATAGATCAATAATTGTAGCCATCATGTATTTAGTGAATTTTTATTTTATTATACAGATGAAATTGTTGTAAAAGTAACCTTTCAGTATCTTTCCTAAATAAGTTGTGTGTTATAATTTAGGTACTTAAAGTAGTGATGTACTCATTAATTTTAGGTTTCTTGTCGAATTGTAGGTAGGATCACAACAGGCAAACAAGTATATTGCAGCAGGGACTATTATAGATTTTGGTTTTATCAAAACAAAGAATCGACCTACGAACCATGGTAATGTAGCTTTATTTCATATAAACTGCTGGCCAATTCAAGCGGGACAAACTAAATTTTTGATAAAATTTAGAGTGGAATATTTTCGAAACGAAAAAAGATTTTGATTTAACTTTTTCAGTATGTAATTGAATAGTTCTTCTAGTTTTTATACTTCAAGGCACTATTGCTAGCAGTCGCTGCAACTCTATTTTACAGGGTGTTAAGTGAAACCCTCACTTTTTTGGAAAAGTTTTCCAGTTCCGAGAATCTAGGAAGAATTTTTTTTGAATTTTCTTTTCATACTAAAATGATCCATGGTCAAATACAAAAAAACAATTTCTCCGGATTTTCTCTATTTTCATTTGTTTTCCGTATACAGGGGTTAGTCGAAATTATCGACTACTTCTTACAAAGGAACCCCTAATTTGGCCGTTTATTCACAAAAAGCGAAAGACCAAGTAAATTTGTAGTTTGAAGTAGTCCAGCTAACAAAATTACTACAAATTTTTGTACAGGGTGTAGCAAGTTTGGATCACGGGCTAGTAAATTATTATTTTTTAATTTCTACTACTTTTTCCTAAGTTAACTATTAATTATCACGTGCTACGTTAAAGGGTTAAAATTTGTTAGGTCCGATAACAGTACTGGTTAGAAAGATCCTTTTTGCCCAAACGGGTTTTTCATTTTTTGTCTAGTCCCATTTTTAGTGATTAAACGGCTCGCATTTTGAACCTAACTTTTTGCAATTGCATCCATGAACGATTGAAGTGAGAGTGCTTTTTTGGTGGTACATAATGAATGTTTTATCCAACCAAAAAACATGTAGTGGCCAAACAGCTAATGATGCTTATTCGAAGAATTTTTTAGCATTATACAGGGTTGCAAAAAATATACCACCTATACTTTATATGGAAGTCATGTGATTTTCAAATTAATTGAATATAGTCCCAATTTTCTTGGAACTTTTTGCCGAAACTGTTTTTGAATTTTTTTGTCTGGTCCCATTTTTGGTGATACAAATGGCTTGCGTTTAAAACTTAACTTTTTGCGATTGCATTCATGAACTATTGAAGTGGACATCGTTTATTGGTTTAACCAACCAATAAAAAAGTGTCGTGGCCATAGAGCTAAAGATGCTTATTCGCTGCTTTTGTCCGCGTTTGCCCAAAACATATCACCTACATTTTATATGAAAATCATGTGATTTTAGAGTCCTTTAGGTATTCATAAAGTTCCTTTTTGCTATATTAATAATTATTAAAGAAAATGTCCTACTTATTATTAATAAAATCTAGTAACGATACAGATAAAAAGAATAATATTCATTCGGAACTTTTTCACATTATACAGGATTGTGCAGAAGTTACTACTTATAATAGAAGCCACGTGTTTCTCGATATCTTTGGATTTTCGTAAACTTCGATTATTCATTATAAAAGAAAAATATTTTACCACTGCTCTAAAAAGTCAGTACATGGCATTGAGAAATTTTAATTAATAAGAAGTGTCTTAAATTAATAGTCACGGAGTACATTTTTCTCGTCAAAAATTGGAGATGGATAGTGAATTCAACTGAACAAGTTATAAAATTCTGTATAGCGTAGTTTTTAGAAGGTATAGAAATTTCAGAAGATTTAATTACTTTTGAAAGTACTCGAAAAGATACGTAATTTTCAAATTTAGTAGTTATTTTTCCCGGCATTACTTTAGGAGATCCAAAATGTAAATTTTGGTTGTTACTTTTATAGGTAAACAGAAAACGTTTTAAATTATAGAACATTTTTTTTACTTGAAGGTATTATAAAAACTTGCAACTAACGAAAACAAAACAAATCTTAATACCTAGTAGGACCTCCCCTTACATTTATTATCTCTTGGCATCTTCGAGGCATGCTTATTACCAAATTATTGACAAATTCTTGCTGAATATTTTCCCACTCCTGAACAATGGCGTCTGCAAGTTGTTCTAGAGTCTGAGGAGGATCTTCCCTAGAACTTACCAATAATTTCAATTTAGACCAGACGTGTTCGATAATATTCATGTCTGGTGATTTTGCAGGCCAGACCATCCTGGTAATATTATTAGCTTCCAAAAACTCTTGCACAATGCGTGCTCTATGAGGTCTGGCGTTATCGTCAATTAGCACAAAATCGTTCCCAAAATTGTTTGCAAATGGTAGAACGATATTGCTTAAAATTTCGTCCCTATATACCTGACCGTTAATGGGCTCCAATGTTAAAAAAAGTTCCGTTTTGCCATTAAACATTACACCACCCCAAACAGTAACGCCTCCACCACCAAAAGGTTCCTGAGGAGCCATATTCTCCTCCATATACCGTTCGCCACGTTCACGCCAAACTAATATTCTGCCGTCCGAGTGAATTAAATTAAATCTTGACTCGTCTACAAACATGCAGTTTTCCCAGTTATCTAATGGCCAATTGCGATGTTCATATGCCCACTGGAGACGTCTTCGCCTATGCTGTGGTAGAAGTCGCACACATTTAGCACGTCGCCGAGCTCTAAAATTAAAATTTTGGCTTAAAAATCTGTAGTATAGGTGTAGGGAATGAACCAATAAATAAGCCAACAGTAGCTTTTATTATACTAAAATGCAAAATTAGGTCAATTTTCATAACGTTAGTTCTAGGGAAGAACTAAGGAACATTACGCTGCAAGCACAAATAATGTGTTTAGGGTCGCCTATCAAAACTTTAATTTATGAACAACTTAGTTCAAGTTTACATTTATAATATCGGTGCGCAAAATCCAAGATTCACGCCTCAGCTGACGTCGATATTATAATAGCCGACTTACTAAAATGAAACACTAAAAATATTGGTACAAAAAATAAGATCTCATTTGAAGTAACTCACCTTAAGTTATTATTGTTTAAAGTTCTTCTAATGGTCCTATTGCTCACACGAATGTGTGTTCTTGCTCTGAACTCCTGGTTAATTTTCTCTGATGGAATTTTTCGCCTTCGACGAGCCTCTCTAACCAACCATCTTTCATCTGCAATGCCGACTTTCTTTTGGCGACCTCCCCCATAACGATAGTTTGCACTTCCCGTTTCGTGGAAGCGTTGACGCAGTCGAGATATTGTACTTCGCCCAACCCCGTACATATCCGCAATAATACTAATTTTTACCCCATCTTGTAGTAAACGCAAACAATTAGCTTGTTCTTTTGCACTTAATCGAGCCATTATAAAGGATAATAACGCACCAATTCAAAGAAGAATACTTTGTTGCCTTGGTAACTGTCAATAGCAAAGAAAATGTTTTATTTTTTGGCCTACTAGATCTTTTGACTAAGAAATAGAAACGCCGCTAAATTAACAGAAATCCACCTGCAAAGTATAGGTGGTATATTTTTTGCAACCCTGTATAATGCTAAAAAATTCTTCGAATAAGCATCATTAGCTGTTTGGCCACTACATGTTTTTTGGTTGGATAAAACATTCATTATGTACCACCAAAAAAGCACTCTCACTTCAATCATTCATGGATGCAATTGCAAAAAGTTAGGTTCAAAATGCGAGCCGTTTAATCACTAAAAATGGGACTAGACAAAAAATGAAAAACCCGTTTGGGCAAAAAGGATCTTTCTATCCAGTACTGTTATCGGACCTAACAAATTTTAACCCTTTAACGTAGCACGTGATAATTAATAGTTAACTTAGGAAAAAGTAGTAGAAATTAAAAAATAATAATTTACTAGCCCGTGATCCAAACTTGCTACACCCTGTACAAAAATTTGTATTAATTTTGTTAGCTGGACTACTTCAAACTACAAATTTACTTGGTCTTTCGCTTTTTGTGAATAAACGGCCAAATTAGGGGTTCCTTTGTAAGAAGAAGTCGATAATTTCGACTAACCCCTGTATACGGAAAACAAATGAAAATAGAGAAAATCCGGAGAAATTGTTTTTTTGTATTTGACCATGGATCATTTTAGTATGAAAAGAAAATTCAAAAAAAATTCTTCCTAGATTCTCGGAACTGGAAAACTTTTCCAAAAAAGTCAGGGTTTCACTTAACACCCTGTAAAATAGAGTTGCAGCGACTGCTAGCAATAGTGCCTTAAAGTATAAAAACTAGAAGAACTATTCAATTACATACTGAAAAAGTTAAATCAAAATTTTTTTTCGTTTCGAAAATATTCCACTCTAAATTTTATCAAAAATTTAGTTTGTCCCGCTTGAATTGGCCAGCAGTTTATATAAGCTTCTCAGTGGTACCTATATTTTACAGTGTCTAAGTATTCAGTGTTTGTGTTTCAGTTCTAGTGCATTAACATCACGTCAGGTTTTAAAGCTTTCATTCAATACTCAAAAAAATTATTGCAAATGCATATGAGGAGTCCAAAAGCACAGCCTACCCAATCGAAGACTAACTTATTTGGTTTGACATTATCGAGACAAGTTACGTCTATTTTTTGACAGGATTATGATTAAGGACTTTTTCTTAGGTATACTCAGTTTACATTGTCTTATTTCTTCTGTATGCATTAAATTAATTTTGAGAAAATCGTGTTCTTGGTTTATGTTATACATAATATATAAAAAAAATGACCAGAATAATGTATACTGTTTTTGATTTCTATAAATTTTGTTGTTTTAAAATGGGTGTAATTTAAACGGGAAGCGAAATATTGCGATGATACCTCGTAATATACGATTGGTCGGCGAAATAATGGATTGGGCGGTGAAGCTTGATCAGGTAATAAAACAAAAAATGGTCTGCGTTTTAGATTTGAATAAGAAGTTTCAAAACCTTCTAAGCAGTAAAAAAAGTAAGTTGCAACTAAATAAATATTTGATCTGTGCGAAATAGATTATATTTTATTTTTTTTTGCCTGCTCCAAAAACAAGTTAACTGCTGAAAAAATATTGTAGCATTACAAATTGATGGGTAATCTAATAATGTTCTGACTGCTCTAAAATGAACTTAGCATATCATAATGGGTAATTAATTACGTAAAAAATTAACAATTTAATTAGAAAATTCCAAATATTTATTAATGTAAAGGAACATACATTTCATGGTATTATTAGTAAGGCTGCCCACCGTGAGTACCGCTCCAGTAGCATTACATGGCGGGGAACTCGGCAGCAGCAGCAGATCAGTTTCGCTTTGAAGGTGTGTGTGGTTGGTGATTCAATTTTTTTATCGCGCCGCAGTGAATTGGGTAGTTCGTAATATGCCGAATTTGTGCAGAAACACGCGACTGTTTGCGCACAGTGAGTTTATATGGGAATTTCCTTATTTAAAATATAAAGGGTCGCAAAAGAATATGTGTGGTTTGTGAGCGAACAGATCAAAAGTGGCCAATCTTAGTGATGATCAAAATTTTAACAGACGAACTAAAGAAACCGATCGCTGCTAATTGGTCACACGAATCGCCTGACCATGTAGACCCCGCTACCTACTAACGAATCTCTCCGCTATTTTCAAACAATTGCCAACTAAAAATGTTAATACATGTCATTTGACTTTCTGGCTTTTAAAGTAAATATTTTGCAGAAAACGAAACGCTGCTTAAAAACTGCTGAACGATATTTAAATACCGAGCACATTTTATTCACAGCCTAATTTATTTTGTCACCGGCCGATTAATAATTTCACCGGCGAACTAATAATTTGACTGCTCGAATAGATTTCGGACTGCCCAACGGGATATTTATTTGTTACTTAAAGTTTTATTATGCCGAACTCATCAACTATATTTTGCTCATCATTTTTTCACAGGCGGTTTATTTAAAGTATTGACAGAAAATTATTATACAACCCAAGCAATTTTTTTGCCATTAAGGCTTACCTATCAACTTATTTAAATCGCAGCAGAAATAATTACTAGCCTTTTAAAATTTAGGTATGGGTGAGTGTCTATAAAGTGTTGCATCGTTTTAAGCTATTTATGAAATGTTTATATTTGTGTTTCTTTTTGATAATAAAGTTACGATCTCAACTTCTTTAAGTTTGATTTCCTTTTCATATTCATGCTAGACATTATATTTTAAAGTGGATTTAAAACTTATGAATTTATTTGGCATCAAGCCTATTTGGTTTTATTTACTACTTTAAAATATTTGTAATAACCAAAAATATGAACTTTTAAATTGCGCCTGCGCCACCTTTAGTTCCCAATCCCACCGTTCCCAAACGTCCAGACTAATTGTCGCTGTAATTTGATGACCTTCGACTCGATCCGTGCTGCGACAAATGACAACGCTAGTTGGTATTCTTCCTGTATTTGTATTCATTGGATATTCATTTCAATGATCGGGCCTAAAACCCATCGGGCCCAAAGTTCAACCCGACCTCTATAACAAAAAAAGCGACAATGATTTTGATCGCTTTCTACACAAGAGTCTAGGGGATGGGTAATACTTTTAACCCGGGCTTCCGCATGCGCATAGGATGGAACAATAGTGGATTTTTTCGCACCGATCCCTCTTCGCTAGCGAGGAAAGAGACTGGTCAGGGCCCCTAATCAGGTGCTAACCCTGTTCCGACCTTAGGGTGCCCTCCGATCCACCGTTCTGGACAACAAACAAAACATAATTTTGAGGTTAAGGTACCTATACACGAATAATTTTTTGCTCGGGACCTTTAAAAAAAGACAAAACAAAATTTTTATCGAGGAAGGAGTGCTAACCCGTTTCCAATACACCTTTTAGAGCCGATTTCCTAATTTTTTATAATATTTTAAGTGACAAAAATAAAAAAAAAGTTGCGGCCGAGCACGGATTCGAACCAAGACGTCTTGGTCAATAAGCGAATGCTTTACCCACTGGACTACGTGGCTCATCCTTGGAAATCGGTAAACTTATTAACAAGTGCATCATTTATTATATTTTTAAGGTTATTACGCATGCGGAAGCCCGGGTAATAAAGTATTACCCATCGCCTAGACTCTTTAGCTTTCTACCGAAGAAAATAAAAAGGTATGAGAAAAGACGGAACAGTGTATTTCCGTCGAAACACGAAATCAGCTGTTTTAAAGTGGGCTGAATTGCAACACTGTTTATTGACAAAACAGCTAACCCCTTTGCCGACTGAGAAAACTTTGCGCGGGAAACCATTCAGAAACTTTAAAAATTTATTGAAGGTAACGCTTAAGCAACGCACAAAGAAATAGTGTTGATCTCAAAATTTGCATTATGTTCTAAAGACCTACTTAAACGTTCGACTTATTCATAGTAATCTACATAACAGGGATAATTAGCAAGTAGTTTGACTTACCCGATAAAACAATTTCCCAAAGTTAAGAGAAAAATATGTAATGTTTATTTTTGTCAATGTTTTTACTACTTATACCTGTTATTCTGTAACATACAATGAGTAATACAATTAAAAGGCCTTTAGAACTCATTAAGAATTTCGAGAACCACACTAAATTTTAGTACGATGCTTAAAAGCATTACCTTACATTTAATTTTGAATCTGTTCAGCTTAACATTTTGAACGATGTTTCAACACTAATTATTACATTTTAACGTTAATTAAACCTATGACTTAATTAAAATCTTGAGCTATAACATGTTTCTCAAAATTTTTAATCCAGTAGTATATTTAATTGACGTTTAAGCAGCGACATCAACACGAGTGCTGATAATTGCTTTAATTCTTGGTCAAATTGTCTGTGCAACTGAACTAAGACTGTTTAAATGAAGGAAGGGTAAATGAAAACCAAAAGTTAGAAAAAAGTAAACTTTATTTAAAACATTAATAATATAATTAATAATGTTAAAATTGGAAATCGTAAACAAAAATCCAATTGGATAATAATAATAAATGCCTTTATTCTGGGTAACAATTAACTACATACATACATTTTGTTTTCGATAAGTACCAAATATTAATATTATATCTATACGAGTACCTACATATTTTGAGTAGCAGCATCTTCAAGTGGCCTACATAAGAAACAACTTTTTCAGCCAAGGATGTTAAGTGACTTTGTTAGTGTTATACAGAAAATTAATAATTAGGCGTAAATATACAACTAAGAAGTTAACCAACATGCTGTTAACTTCAATATTTATTATGTGACATGCCATCAACTCCATGGTGTACCAAAGCTACTGTCATCACCGGCTTTCTATGGTATAAGGTCGCATCAGATGTGTCAAAATATTTGGTATCATACATAGTCTCACGTTAGGTAAATACTCTAAATCAGGTAGGTCATTTCTATAAATCAGGTAGGTAATGTCTCAAAATCTGGTAAAATCTCAAATTCGTGTATTATGTCATCATCAGGTACTGTATTATGGTCAGTAGCTGTCCCATCGAACGGTAAATTATTAATGGCTATGTGTGTCTCTATGTCATGGTCAGTATTTCCTCTCTCATGACATAATTTTTGCCTCCTATATCTACCCCCTTTTTTGTAATGCCCTTTTGAAAATTCGGGACACTTTTTCTATCTTTGCAATATTTAAATATAGACAACCGTAAGCACTTATTTATTTATTAGTTTGTGGTATATTTATTTATCCACTTTATGTCTACAGATCTAACGATATGACAACGTCAGATACAAACAAAATTTTAAAATACTTAACTAAACTAGAGAACAATAATTAGAGTAATTCTGCAAAAACAATACTAAACTAAAATTTTAAAATAGTCGTTAACATTGTAAAAACATTCATTCAGAAGGTAGATCTTTACACATTTTTTAAATTTAGTGTATGAGGGTGTATCTCTTTGAGACCCGCTGGAAGATAGTTAAACATATTTGCGCAAAAGCACCTCAGAATTGTCTGTACAAAATATAGAAGACTGAAAAACTGACTTATAGCTACATTTAATCTTGTCCTCTAGATAATGTTCATGTCCTCGAGTTTTAAGAAATGATTCAACCATTTTATAGATATTTTCACTCATACATATCTATCAAGTTTTTACTGGCATATTTCAGTCGGTTTTTATTTCATACTCCTTTAACTGAACAAATAAGCTTTTCATTTTGAATTTCCGAAGCAAAAATTTTGTCTTTCCAAATGGAACGTACAGGGTCTCAACTAAAAATATTTGAATTTTAAAATCTTACTTGTACCCTTAAAATATCCATTACCTACATTTTATCAGTTTTTAAATAATTGTATGTTAAGAAATTTTTCAAATAATTTGGTCTACAAGTTTATTTACCACTACTACCATTCCACTTGTATGTTTAAGGTACAAAACGTTAAAAATGACAGCAACTGAGTATGAAAAAAACAAATATTAGCCACATTATCACAATCCTTATTGATTTAACAGTCTCTAACCCGAACAATTTTAAATATGTTCATAAAACAATGTAATTATATTGAATAAAATTCACATTCATAACCTGTATCTCAAAGTAAGGATTTCATAAAAAAAAAATCATTGCTTGATGTAGGTATTCTAAAAAAATTTACCAATCGTTTTGTCTAGGAAAGCTCGATATATACAAGGTTTAATGATAATATAAAACGTTCAACGTAGAAAGTTGCAACGATGTAACTCTTTTTCTGAAAATTCTCAATAATTGATGATCAAACCCAAGTAATAAATTTACAGTTTACACTTACATTACTTGCCTGCAGGCCTCTCTCACGAAATCCCTAGTCCCTAACCAAAATGAAGAAGGCACGCGTGGAGGTGGACTAAATTTTCAACTTCTAGGATAAAATACAAATGCCGGTCAAACAAATGTGTTATGAATTATTATCTAACTTACCTGATGGATAGGAAGAATCGCTTTTAACTTAAAAATTACAAAGAGATTTTAAAAATTCGCGAAAAAACACTTCTTTATATGATGAAAAATGCCGGTTTGGCACTGACAGCGCTTGAGATGGAGTGGGTGCACTGCTACCAAGATTAAAACTTCTTTGAAAATATCGACGTAATTTTGATATGTAAAACAATTTCTTAATTAATAAAATTAGTATATTGACGTTAAAATTTGTTCAAGTGTGTTTAAAAATTGAATAAATCCAATAAAACTTTTAAACTTAGTCCGAAAAGAAAAACCCCAAAAATCTAGTGTCATTTTCAAGTGGGCCACGTTGCGAGATTGTCGTGTTGCTATTTCCTCATTTAACTGACATGGGCTTTCTACCTCTCCTTCTATGCTTATACCTATCTCTATCGCTATCGCTTTCTTCAAAACTTACAGAGTTCGGGTCCTGGCCTAAACCCGAGTGTATTCGGCTGGCGTTCGGTTAAGCTCGTATGGCATAATCCGTTTTGTGTGTTTGTTTAGTTCAATGTCCGTTTTACACCCATTTGGCCTAAATCTTGACGTGCAGCAAACTATTTTGGTTAGAACGGCTGAACAGCTGATCGTAGACGAAATTTCAAATTATCGTCTGCCCATAAAAGAGTGTGTACTAATTTATTTGCATCTTTCTCAGTATTTTAAGGATAATTAGTTGCTTTTCTTATTTTGTTTAATTAGCTTACGTTTTAAGAATAGTTTTTAGTGGTTTAATTAATGGTGAATAATATTAACTGTTTTATTGATTTTTTGGGGTAAAACTAAGAGGTCAGGTCTATTTGTAGTGCGTTTTCACTCCATTTTCATCAGTTTCCGAGTACCTAATACTTTGTTACTTTAAAATTTATTTTAAGTACTTGATTATAAGTGTTTTTAGAGGTTTAACTTATTAAATAGGTAATCAAAAACTAAACTAGCAGTTGATACTTATGTCATACAGGACACATCTGTGGAAGAACTAAAAGAAACTGATATTATTATTTATTTCCACGAGAAAATCACCGAACCATTCTAATATTTTCTAGCATATTATGCAACTGGATACTTTGGAAAATTGTTGCTGCAGTACTAACTCCGAAGAACTTTTACTGTCAGCGAACCTCATATCGTACGGTTTTATAATGGGTAGTTCTTTGCTATTTAAGTGTGAAATGAACTAGAAAACAATTTCTGGTAAAGCATTGTGTGAGTTTTGTTAACAGTGAATAAAATTGTTTTATTACAGAGTAAAGTGATGGTTTGAGTATTATTTCTTGTACTTATAGTTTAAAATGTGTTTTATAGTATATTGACACTCTGTTCACTGCGCCCCAGTGCATAATTTCCATAACCCAATGATAATAAGATAATATTTGTAACAGAAACATCATTGTCAATGATGTTGCCGATCCGATTTTTGACATTACCAGCGGGAAATTTTGAAAAAAAAAAAGTTTTTACCCGTTATCGTTAAGCAAAACACCCAACATTTTACCCTAAACATGTTTGTAATTATAATTTGTGTGTGATAATTTAAAAAATACAAGAACACTTCTTTTTTGCTTTCCTGCTCTTTCATACATGTAAAAATCATATTTGTCAAAAAATCCTAACCTAACAAAATTTAAAAATAGGCAGGAGATTTAAAATGCTTACATTACCATTTTGAAAAATGCCCGTAATTTTAATAATACCTACATTATTTTAACTGCTAAAGCAGCTATTTTGCTGCTTTAGCGGTTGCTGGACATCCATTTTACCTTTGTATAACTTTATATCAATTATGAAATACCCGGCTTTATCCGCATGAAAATTTTACCCGGATAACAGGTCAAAAAACCCGATTTTCGGGTAACTAGGATAACAGGTCAAAAAACCCGATTTTCGGGTAACTACCCGAAAATCGGCAACACTGAATCATTGACTTCTTTTACTAAACAATTTTTACTACGGTTCTTTTTTTATATAACTTATAATCCTCTCCTTACTCCTAGCAACTTTTTTGTAGGCCTTCTTCAAAGGTGTCCTACTACCCATAGGCAGCCACATAAACACATGTAACAACGGTTGCCTATGCGTAGTACTAAAATAACACTAAACATTTAAAATAAAAAATTTCAAATAAAACAAGGTATATTATTTATCATTTGCATTTAGCACTGCCTTTCAGGCGCGGCCCGTAAAACTTTAAAGTTGTATATCTCTGTTCGACTTATGGGACCCATGCCAAGGTCAGGTTTGATAACAGTGAGCCTACTAGGAATGTTTTGGTAAAGAATTTTTTTTTTATAATTTACGATAAAAGTTGAATTTTTGAATTAACCCACCTTATTAATTAACACGCTTAGCTATTTTATTTTTTCTAAACAAATTGTACATCATTTTGTCGACAATTCTTAAATTTTAAGAGAAAAAAATATTTTAGTAGAAAGTTATAGTCATTTGCGTTCAGATTCACTAAGATGGTTTAAGATTTAGTACTGGTTTAAATTAAGATCTTATAGTTGATCAGTTATGTTTTGACAGGTTTTTGTCCTGCCATTTTTAATAAGTCGTCATTAAAAACTTATGAATTATTCTGATATTTTAGCGATTTGCTTGGTTTCCAAATGATTTTCATCTTAGAATGAGTTCCTATAATGAATTTAGTTCTATTATTATCCAAAAAACGTACTAAAATTGCCCTTTTCTTTATAAATTTGCTAAAAAGCTCAGAAATAAATTCATAGTGTAAAACTTAGTTGTCTTATTTTTAGACCTGTCAGTTTAAAACTTTTGGTTGTCAAATTAGACCGGACTAGCGTTGGAGAATCTGGCTGTTGAATTTTTTTACGCCTAAAATATAATTAAAAAAAATCAAAATGACTATAAATTTCTGCTAACACATTTTTTCTCTTAAAATTTAAGAATTGTCTACAAAATGATGTAAAATTTGTTTAGAAAAATAATAAATAGAATACCTGAGCGTGTTAATTTTTTCCCATTTGGGTCAATTCAAAAATTCACCTTTTTTTCGCAAATTGCAAAATATTTTTTTTCTTTACCAAAACATTCCTAGTAGGCTCACGATTAAAAAATACATTCCTAGTAGGCTCACTATTAAAAAACCTGAACTTGGCGTGGGTCCCATAAGTAGCGACAGAGATATAAACTTTTAAATTTTATGGGCCGCCCCTGCTCTTTTATGAAACTATAATAATCAGCCTGTGAGCAAGGTTATCCCCATGAAAAAGTAATATTTTCAGTTGTTACTGTGGGGGAAGGCTAGGGTTTAGTACTGTGGAGTGCCTTTGTCACTAGTAGAGCTACTATTAAACATGATTTAATGTTACTTCCTGGTATGGTATAACCGAATTTGCATCCATCATGCGAAGGGACAAAACTAAGTAAAAGAAAATAGAATTATTGAAGTTAGTGTAATTTCGTTTGTATGCTTGTGTAGCACTTAACTGAACGTTCTCTAAAAATATTGCAGTTATTCATATTAAGGGCGTGTACCGTTGTCAACTTCGGTTACGGTTTTGTGTCCCGTAAGTATCGGTAATCTGAAAAGTTGACAGATTGGAAACGCAATATCTGTCATTAATGTCACCGAAGAAACCGATGCGGTTAACCAGGTTTGACAACGGTACACAGCCTATGTAGCAACAACGAGACAAAAATGACCGAACTAAGAATAGATAACTATTTAAAATACAAGACATCCTAAAAAATGCCAAGTTTGGTACTTACCGCTTTCTCTATATTAAGCGACCGGTGACGGTGGGACTTTAAAATTAAATTATGGGTAAGGATTATTAAAATGCAGCATCGGAAACTCAAATTTGTGTATGTTCATTTTAGAGTTTAATGTTTGACTGAAACGCTCGTGAGCAATCCTTTAAATGTACTTATTTAAATAGAAACATTTGCTAAAATAAGACAACCTAAAAAACTACTTCTAATTAGTTTGTTTTAAGAAAAATCTAATCTAATCTAAAAAAATTGACAAAAGAATAAACAAATTTTTAGTTTAAAAAACATTAAAACTTCTCAAAACTTTTATTTAACTTTTGATACTTCCAACTTTAATAATAATAATTTTCATCTTTGTTTAAAATTGTTCATGATATTGAAATGCGCTTTGATATTCTTAGGAAAAGGAAATAAACATATTTTTATTTTAATCCAATTTTATTAAGATTGAACAAGAAATATAATACACTCACCCACACAAAAAAACACATTCATAACTGTACATTAAAACAGAAAGAGACTAAAAAATACATATTGTACTAATTATTATATTTATTACACAACAACAACAAAATGCCAAATGAAAACAAAAGCCAAATATGATCACACACATTCTAAGTAACATACATAACATATGTTAGTTAAAATTTCGAATACACCAATTTTTTTAATTCTACAGAGGGTCTGTTAATTTATTACGATAGACGTTATTTTTTTCTTTTAGACCCTCCCAAAAAAAAATGTATAATATCCCCACCTTCTAATATTACGTAAAAAGTTTCAAAATAATAAAAAAACATTATTCATTGTTAGCTGCCCATGGGCTCAGAAGGCAGTCAGAAATGCAATTAGCTACTGAGATTTCCCTTTTTTAATAAACCTTAGTATTAGTCTACAATTCCGAAATAATAATTTTAAAAAAATCTTAATAATAAATTGTTAGGACCCCTGTCCTCCCAAGCAATAATCAATAAGAAGTTAGCCAACCCCCTCTCTAAAACTTCTTACGTAATAAATAAACGGCCCTAGGAAAGCTATAGTAAACCACAACACTTTACCAGTACAAAAAAAAAAACAAATGGATATAATAGAAATATTAGAAATTTGTAATAACATACCATTCACATATATTACATAATCTCAAACCAACACAAATCCCAGAACTGTTTATACATAATGTAATGAAGCCACCCTCAAGTTTTTTTATTAGTAACCTAGTTACTAACCCACAACAAACTACCGGAACAACAATTCTCGACCTATTATTACAAGCATATTAGTATAAATAACATTAATGTACACCCAGTTATTTACAGGGTGGCCCAAAAGTAATGGAACACAGAGCAATAGCAGATTCCTTATCGAAATATTGCGATTTATTCAAACTTGCCTAATCTCAAAGTTGATAGTATAATTAAAGTGACCATCCGTCCCCCATTGAGGGGGACAGTCCCCCTTTCAAGACAAGTGTCCCTCGTTTAAATATGTTCCCCAAAATGTCCCCCATTGGTACGTTAATGTCCCCCATATCCCCCATTCATACGTTAACAGAGCTTTTAAAAAAAGCTACTATACCGTAATATCGATTCATATTTTTAAAATTTTTATCGACAAACCGACGCAACGACCGAATTCCCTTCCCTATATCGATATACAGCAAAACCAGGTGGTTTGCGCTTCTTCCGGCAGTCGAAAGGATTTTAAAATTGTACAAACCCCTAAAAAGTATTTTCTTATCAACCGAAAAATATCCCACCGTACTTGAAAATTTTTTCAAAAACAACTCCTCAGAGCTTTGGTTTAAATTTATCCATGGTCAAAGTTCTATGTTGAAAATATTATAAAAAACATAGAAGGCAATAAGATATGTTTAACGGAAGTGGCACCGGAAATCAATGGCTTAATATTATTGTATAAAGAAAGCCTTAAAGAAGAATACATTCCACTCAGTATGAGAAAAGATTTAAGAAGTTTGTCGGAGTCTGGCGATATAGACGAAAAATGGTTTTCTTGTCGAGTAAAACTATTTTACGGAAACCTTATTAATTACTTATAGTCGTGGAGTGAACAATTTGATGTTGGGAACTTTAAATGGATTCTTTTAAATACGATTATTCAGTGGAGTGAGGTTCAAAAAACTTTTGAAACCTTTTCTATAAACGTTGCACCAAATGATATTATTGAAGATAAGCTATCATATTAATAAAAAATAATTATTTGCATGGAAAACAGAGATATACTGAGACGCAAAAAAGTTACACCAATTTCTATGTACTTAAGAATGTCGCCGAGGGCGCCCTCTACAAACTACATAAAAACTATTAACAGATTTAAACCCCCCAACCTCGCCTCAAAAAACTATCAAATCAAAAATTTCGCGCCGCTATCTCGATTTGTTAAGAAATAATTGGAAAAAATCCAAAACAAAATTGAAACTTTGACCCCCTGTATCTTGGTTATTATCAACTTGGTGATTAGGCAAGTTTGATTAAATCGCATTATTTCGACCTAACGAATCTGCTGTTGGTATCTGCTGTTGTTGGTATCTGCTGTTGTTGGTCTGTGTCCCATTACTTTTGGACCACCCTGTAGAAATGATTACATTTTTCTAATAACCTGTAAAAAAATAAAATATACAAATTTATGTATTTCAATGAAATTTAAGCTAAACAAAATAGCAATGGCTCGGTGTTCCATTCCGCTCGACAAATTCCACAGCGAGGTGTTTGCACGTTAAATAAGGTGTCTGTACAAGAAGTACAGAAAGCATGCCCACATGCTATAACGTATTGCACTCTATTTAAGTAGCACATACTACATCTCAAGGCGGCCGGCATGGAGTCCTCTTCATATTTAGTGGCAGGAATTCTTGGCTACCAACCTTTATAATATAAAATAATTAATTCAACAGGATTAAATCAACCTTGACAAGCACATGATAAAAAATGGAAACAAAAGTATCATTCTGCGTCGATAGAATTAAAGTTCATACTATTGAGTTAATTCATATAACCATCAGAGTCATGTATGCAAACCGAAAATCTTCTACAAAAATTACTCGAACCTTTAAAGGTACAAGAGTATTATTAATGAAAACATCTTCATATAAAAAGACATCAACCAAACCCAAAAAAATGTGTATGTTGTAGGTATTGCTTCCACTATAAAGGGGAGTCCTTAAGTACTTACGTTCAAATATTTTGAAAGGCGGTTTTGAGTTGTTTGTATTATTGTATTTAAGAAGCTCCAAAATTCAGAAAAAAAAAATCGGTAATGTTCAAGCTATACTTGCACAATTAGTGTTCGGTGGTATCAGCCCCCACTTAACCTAAGCAAACCTCAGCCGCCCGATCTCCGCACTACCCGCTGCCGACGACACCAACGCCGTATCACATCGCTTATGCGCGGAGCCAAAAAGTGTAAGAACAAAAGTTTTCCCTACCGTCGTGAGAAATATTTTTTGTCAAAAAACCTTTTATCTAAAACCAATGGTTCAGTAGTTACAAGGAAATAAATAATTAAACTGTTTATAAAAATTGATCGCGCCAGAATTTTTCAATCCTGATAATATTGGTTCAATCTAGGCCTAATTCTCGATGTTCATGATTTTTTCAGATTTTTCAGAGCGCTCCTTTTGGCGATAAGGGTGGGGGACAGCAATTTTTAAGCGATTTTCCCAAAAAATGTTTGAAAAATGAATAAAAACAATGCATCATATATACTGTTAAATTCGTGCTTCAATGAGCTTTCATTTGCCACCCACACGATGCCCTTGAAACTTTTTTTTTATTTCCAAATTTACTCCCTGAAATTAACCCCCAGAATCAAAATTCAACGTTTTATACTTCACGTCTATAATTGGGCCACCACACTCTATCTTTGTGCTAAATTTCAAATTTTTACGCCCAATAGTTTCAGAGAAAATCGCCTGTGACAGACGGACGGACGAACACCGAAGTGATTCCATAAGTGTTCCGTTTCACAGAACACTAAAAAGGTGTAACATCGATTTCCTATAAAAACCGAATATGCTTACCCCTATCTACGCCCATGGCAGAGTCAAAAAGTTTTAAATAGTCGTAAAATCCATAACTTTTTAGTTGTAGCAAATTTCAATAAATACCTAATATTTAAGATTTTAAAAATATTAACAGAAATCTTTTTTTTTAAGTTTTAACACCATCTTAAAATTGAAGCATTTGCAGACATAGGTTTATAGGAACTTTTTTTCTTAGAATGTCCTCGACCTAGAGAACCGCCCCTAAAATATTTGACTTAGGGCCCGGATTTTGTTTTTTTCCACTCAATTATTTGAGGGGACTGCCAACAATAACAATAACAAACATCAGTAAATTCTTTAGTATTAATTTTTGGTATTTTTATTCTGGGCGAGTTATACGGCAGTACGAACTAAGGGATAACGTTAGTTGCGCCAAGAACAATGTAAACTACTATTTTTATATTTCTATTCCATTAGTTTACTGAATCAAAAATATACTTCCTATATATTGAAAACATTTGATTTATTTAACTCTACTGGTACTAGAGTTATATTTGCCGTAATTGGGAATAATAACCTACAGATATAAACTGGTTTGGTGCAAATAACTCTCTCCAATGCAGTGCGAAAAGTCTCCAAGGCACTCTAGGAAATACATTCTAGTAAACAAGCGTCCCATAGGCGTCACGGCGTAGCAGGTAAATGATTATTTATTAATCAATATTAAAACAACTAAGTGGAACATGGAGTTGGTATACAGTTCACACTGAAAAGCTAATTCTGGAAAATTACAAGAAAGTTACCGCTTTTAGTGCGACCACTGAATTTGTTGTAAAGTTACAAAAATATTGTGACAGTCAATTATATACACTGTTCTTGTAAAATTACTTTAGAGATCCTTTGTGAACTTAATTTAACATAGCATTACTTTAGGAAAAAAACATTGTCAAAGTACAAATTTCTTGTAAGAGAACATGGCATTTTCACAGATGTTGCATAAAATTACGTTCTAAATTTACTTACCTTTTTGGTATATTTATAATACTTTTGTAATATTATAACGGAAGGTTAGAGTAATGTATGAATTTTAGAACGTAGAAAACTTTTAATAATTAAGATATTTTGTAATATCGCATTGTAAAACTGCTAAATATATATTTCAAAATACAAATACATTTTAATTAACAAACAATTTATATGGGTATTATGTTATGTAATAGACACATAAATAAATGCCATGAAAAGTGAACATATTTTAGTATTATTATCCTTTTTATACAAAATATATATGTGGCCTCGCAACGAAACAGTTTTGGTGATGGCCACATATTCCCATTATTTTAAACATAGAAAAATTAATTTTACACATTTTATCACATTTACTGATTTGGTGAATACATAGTTAAACCAATATACACATTCTAACAATAACATAACAACCCTAAATCAGGGCATCTTTGGTAGTTCGGTCTTAACCTACTTAGGCACACACACACACACACACACACACACACGCGCGCGCGCGCGAATAAGAGAATGCTGTTAAATGGTGGTCGAGGCAAGCTTTCCGTGTTCTCGTCAAGATGCGTCACGTGATCCATACAAGGTCCTTGTGAATTCACATTCTCTAAGTAATTATACATACATATTGTAATGTAACTAAATGTTACTGTATTTTCACATGTTCTATTCACAAACAGAATGTAATTTTCTTTATGGATTTATTAAAAACACCGTTTATTTTTACAAATACCAAAAATATACATGGAAATTTCACAGAAAGAATTATTTTTATATGTGTAATTGTGTACAGTTAGTAAATTTATGAAAAATCACAAAAATATAAAATTTACTTAAAAATGTGTGTACCTATATTTCCCTCATTTTTCTTGTAAATACTCTGTGATTTTACTATCACTTTTTCAGTGCATAAACGATTTAAATATTTTAAAAAATTATGCACGCCTATGTTTGTAGTGTGTCCTCTTTACGACCTCGTAAGAAAATCCGTGCCTTTATTTGACCGTATTTAAGGACCACCCTGTATAATATGGACGTTTGGTGTTTTTGATTTAAAATTTACGTGCACATTATCCCAAGGAAAAAAATCCGACGTCCTCGACCAGTAAGAAGGATAAAAATAAAATTAATAAACAATAAGGTTGTCAAAACGTTTTAAAGCAATTCCTTACCTTGTAGCACCATGACCATGCTCGAAGAGATATTTTTTAAAGTGCCCCTTTCTCTGACGCTTCTCTCAGCTGCCTTCTAAATTCAGCTGCTCGGATGTTTCCTTCTTCCCTGGGATGGTTGTGATGGGCATTCATTACTGCAAATTCTCCAGTTGCTGTAGGTAATCTTCGCCGATGCCGTACATTCTAGTTTACTTTTGTTTATACAGACCATATACCTAAAGAACAGAAGCAAGAAATAGCCCTAAATATTTAAAAGTTACCTAATACAATTGTAATAATAGTAGGATAATACATAGTTCTGTTTTTACCTTATAGCATCTTTGTTCGCCTTGTTTTAAATAAATAGCCATTCCTAACCTTAAAAAAACTTTAAACAAACGAACTCTTGCCACTACACTAAACCGAATAATTTTTTCCATACAATACATTCAACACTGGCACGAATACAATAAAGAAAGTATGCGTATTTCATCCTTGTTTGTCAACTTCTCGAGTGTTAGGTGTTAGGCCAATTGCAGAAACGAAGATCTCCGATTCGACACGAAGTGAGCTTCGGGATTAGGCCAGATGAACTTTAGGCCACTTGGGGCTATCCCTCCAAATCTAAAAGCAGATGTTAAGCGATTGCTGTTTAAAGTAGGCCTGGGCCGGCTTTAATTAAATCTTGGGTAACTTGACCAAAATTTAACAACGCATTAAAATTTATCACGTTGTTAGTTAATTACGAATTAAATGTTATTTCTGCAACCCGCCGTAACAATAACAAATAATTTAATATGCAGCGCTCGAATATTCCGATTGAATGTTAGCCTTGTTTGTTAAAATTCCATGTTTGCTTTAGTAAAATGCTGTTTTCTTTTATGTACGTCCCTAAAAGAATCTCAAGGTATATGACTTTTCACTGCGCGTGACAATATATCTAAAATATTTTTTTTATATTAAAACTAGAGAGCATCGTTACTTATATCATAGGCTAGGATAATTCTTGACATTCTGGTGAATATTATTGTATATAAGATCTCTTCCAACCAGCAGGTTGTGGCGGTACCATCAAATACAATAAGTCAGTTATGTGAGTCAGACGTCTGTCGCTGAGCACAATGTAATATTTATCTGGGCGAATATATTGAAAACTAGTCGCGGGTTCTTATTGGAACAAGCCCTAATATGGCAAGTATTGATCTTAACCGCAGAAAAGTTTAATACAATTCGATGGCGTTCCAAGATTAAGGTCGACGGTTCGAGCCTCACTAGGGGTAAAATAAATAAAAAAAAGTTTGGGACTTCATCTTAAAGAAATAATAACAATAATATTTAACAGCGGAGCGTTGGAGTTGAAAGATTGAAAGTTTGAAGGTTCGACGAGGACCCACTAGGAAAAAATGAATGAAAAAGTTTGTGACGTCATCTTGAAGAGATTTGATAATACAAAACAATTATTTTACACCATAGACGATGAAAAAAACTACCTTCCTTCATTTGAGCCTTGCTTCGAAGCCCTCAAACTGCTGTCGACTATCTTTTGTTTTTTTTCGGTCAGGTCAAGGTCAACTACGCCCAAGTAAGCGAAAGGTCAACTAAGCCGAAGTGGGGCAACCTCTACTCAATACACTGCCATCAGGTCTTCTCCAAAACCACAAATATGTTTAGTTTTCTGTGTGCATGAAAGAAGGGCACCTTCTGTGGCGCCAGGGTATATTTTTATTTCTTAAAAAACTATTTAAAAGGTAAAAATCGACAAAAATGCACTGTAATCAAGTCTTCTCCAAAACCACAAATTATTTCGCAGTTTTTCCGTCTGCATGAAAGGAAGGGAACTTTCTGCGGCGCCAGTTATATTTTTAATTTCTTAAAAAACTATTTCGAGGGGACCACAAAGGCAAAAATTGACAAAAATACCCTCTAATCAGGTCGTCTCCAACACAAAAACTTTTTCTCAGCTGTCCCTTGTGCACGAAAGAAGGGCACCTTCCGCTGCGCCAGGTGTACTTTTATGTCTTAAAGTTAGCCACTAACGCAAAATTCATAAAAATAGTCTCATCTAATCAGGTCTTCTCCAAAATCAAAAATATGGTCGTTGTTTTTTCGCGAGTGCATGAAAGAAGGGAACCTTCCGCGGCGCCACGGATATCTATTATTTATTTTTAAAAAGTATTTAAAGGGGGTCACAAGGGCAAAAGTCGACAAAAATACACTGTAATCAGGTCTTCTCAAAAAACAAAAATTCTTTCGCAGCTTTCTCCCGTGTGCATGAAAGAAGGAAACTTTCCGCGACCAGGTATATTTTTTATTTCTTAAAAAACTCTCTTCAAACGGTAAAGACGTGTTCGGAGCACAACGCGCAAATGACTACAATCCGAAGTCGTTTGCGAGGTATTAACAGAGCAACAGGCGCACTATTTAGGTCGCCGTAATGTTACCGCGATAATATGTTCACAGCGCGTAGATTTGCAAGCGATAGCGAAAGATGTATATACTTAGAAGAGCAATTAAAATTGGCCTTGGCCGAAATTAACATACTAAAAAGTGAGTTTGATTGGGTTTGATTGCTGGTGAAGACCAGCCTGGACTATCGGAGGAGACTGCCATTAAAGGCGGGTCAAACATTGATAGTCTCAGCGAAGGCGAGGAGGAAAAGCTTTTAGGATCGCCTAGTCAGGTGGATCCCAAAGTAAGCAAACCTCATAAAAGCCGTCTAAAGGCGTTCAAAAGATGATGAGGTGTCAGAAAGCACGACACCGATTTGAAAAGCTGGAAAGCAAGAATCCAGCTGAACTGAAGGCAAGGGATCGTGGCACGATGGGTTGGGCCAGAAATCTTTTGGCTCATGATTCGTTTTATGTTCCCTTTACCTACCGTAAACCAGACGGGTCATTCCTCGAAAGAAGTGTCGCTTCAAAAAGGGCGCGTTCCACAGACGAGGATAGTACTCCAAAAGAAAAGCAAAAGACAAAGGAATCAGTAAAGGCTTGGTCGTGGTTTCAAAGGGCTCAAAAGGATCTCAACAGAAGAGTTCGGCTGCGTCCGGCAGTGGGAAGAGCCAAAAAAGCGCTGCCTTCAAAGAGCGCGGCTCGTAGCAGTCCTCAGGTTGCGGTAATAGATGCCGGCAACAAGCAGTGAAAGATTGCATCGGACCGCTGGATTCTGGTAGAAAGAAGACTAACTGATATCCTGGTGGAGTATCTAACAGCCAATCCAGCAAGCCAGATTCCTCAATACGACACTTCGGGATGGATGAGGGGATCATCAATTGTACCGACGATTTTTCCCTGAACTTCCTGAAGGAAAGTGCAACAAAAATAGGAGAGGTATGGGAGCATGCCAAACTACGGGTGGTCTCTCATTCAGAGCTCCCAGTGTTCCCAAGAGCCAGGATATGGCTACCCGAACCGGCCATTCAGGAGAAGGTTTTACTGGCAGTGTTGGCAGTCCAGACTCCCAAGATCCCCTGTAGGGATTAGAAGATACCTAAAGTAGAGGAGCCGAAGCCGACAGGGAGGAGCGTCATTCTGCAATTAACTGATGAGTCCCTCCCAGCCTTAGAGGAAGCCAAATATAGGCTTCACTGTGGGTTAACGCGGTTACGGTTAGCGTCTACAACGGTGTTCCGAAGCAAATCGAAGGAAGCCAAGTAGATAAGGAAACAGAAGTTCACAGGTGGCCGCACCAACAGAAGAAACGGCACCCGCAATAGAGGTTGAGCCTCTGCTATCGGCAACAGTTGATGCAGGTGGTACAAATCAATCTCCACCACAGTAAGATGGCCTCAAGCCATCTAGTTCCCCTCCTAAAAGAGGAGAACATCGACATCGCCTTAATCCAGGAACCTTGGGTCAGAAATGACGCCATCTGTAGACTAAGACTTAATAACTATACGCTCTACCGCGCTAAGGGCACAGATAAGCCTAGAACTTGTATTATTGCCAAAAGGGGCATTAATTTATTTCTAATACCTAATTTCAGCAATAATGACCTAACTGCCGTCCAGTGGGAATGTAAGAATAGAGCGTCAATGGTATTGGCGTCAGTATATATGGCTCATGACATTCCACCACCATCAGCGGATGTCCAAAATCTTGTGGAGTCCGTTAGAAAATTAAAGCAAGATCTAGTACTAAGATGCAATGCCAACGCCCATCATACAGTTTGGGGAAGTACGAACATCAACGATCGAGGTGAGTCTCTTTTTAATTTTATTATTATTTCTGATCTAAGTATTTTTAACAACGGTATTTCGCCCACCTTTGTTACCGCGAATAGAGAGGTCTTGGATGTTACTTTCGTAAATGAATCTAACGATCTAAAAATAGAAAATTGGAGAGTGTCCGGCGAGGATTCGTTTTCGGATCACCGCTGGATTCTCGTTAAGACAAACATGTATAGCGATGCTCCAAAACCATTTCGCAACCCAATCAAAACTAACTGGGATAAATTTAATAAAACTGTCTCTGGTAAATTAACAAACCCACCGGAAGAATTCCTTCCTAATACTGCTTCAATCGATGAAGCGGTAAACAAACCTACGGAGAACCTTACGACAGCCTTTATCATGCCTTGTCCCTTGAGTCGACCGCCCAAAAAGTCATATCCACCATGGTGGAATAGTGACCTGGGTCTGCTAAGACAGGACATGCGCAGGTTGTTTAACAAGGCCAAAAGTAAATGCACGGAGGACGTGAGCGCCTACAAGGAGTCTCTAAGGTCGTACAAACGAGCCATAAGAAAGTCAAAACTACAGCGGTCGCATTGAAATGACCAATGAAGCTGCCAGACTGAGAAAAATAGGGAACTTGCATGAAAATTAAATTTGAAAAATAACACTCTTATACGTAAGCTACTATCATCAAAAGACCCATAGTTCACAAAAAAAAAATTGTTAATCCCCTGGATTAAATATAAACTATTAAAGCTTGCATAATTTGAACACTTCTAGTTACGCGACTCCATTGGTTGTGACGTCAAACCGTTCGTCGAGACATGACCCGTGAGCGGCAGCACGCCAAGACTACAGAAACGTATTTATTAGACAATCGTTTGGTAACAAATTTAGTGTGCTTGTTTGGGTTTTAAGTTTGAGAGTAAATAAATATTGTTCAAAGATGACTGATGAAGGTTTTTTAAAAGGACAATCAGACAATTTACCCACTGTGGATATGTGTATGGTGGCAACTTTAATAAAAAAAAACTCCGAGACTTTTTCGCTTGGTGAAGTTCGCGGTGTTAAAGCTTGCAAGTTATATAAGTAGGCACAATATATTAGGTACCTATCCTATACCAGTTTATTTTATCATTTGCGTTAAAATTTAAATAGATCTGTGAATTATTCAGGTACTTAAAGAACATAGTAGTAGTACAAGAAGAGGGATTGACCCCCCACCGCCCGCCGGCGGGATCTTATCTTGTGATCTATGACGTCATAGCTCGGCCACCTTTGCGCATGCGCAAATTTCAAGTACGTCATCGAAGTCTACGTCACTGGATCTTACGTCAGCAAACCCAACCTGCGCGCGCAGCTGTCAAATGTCACCTGTCAACTGTCACCTGTCACTTGTCAAATGTCAAAATTAAAATTTGACATACGTCACGTATGAAGGATGACGTCATAAGACATGTGTAAAAGCATGTCAGCTGTCACCTGTCATTTAAGATCTGTCAACTGTCACCTGTCACTTATGAAACGTTAAAATAAAAAACTGACATACGTCACGTATTCAGAATGACGTCATAAGACATGTGTAAAAGCATGAAAGCTGTCACCTGTCATTTAAGATATGTCAACTGTCACCTGTCACTTATGAAACGCCAAAATTAAAATTTAACGTAGGTCACGTGTTCAAAATGGCGTCAGAAGACATGCGTAAAAGTATGGCAGCTGTCACCTGTCATTTAAGACATGTCAACTGTCACCAGTCACGTGTTAAACGTCAAAAAAAAAATTCAACATATGTCACGTGTTCAGGGCGGTGTCCGAAAGCGTTTAAAAAAAGAATGGCGTCGATCGGCCTTTTGGTTCCGGAGATATAGTTTTTTGCTATTAGCGCTCTAATGGCTCAGGTTGGAGAGTTGAAATTTGGATGTAGGATAGTAGATGATGAGATCATTCGATTTATCAAATTATTTTTCAAAAATCTCGACTTTGAGGAAAAAATTAGATTTCAAATTTTTACATCACCCTGTATAGCAAATTTTGGATTAATTATATAAGTTATGAATATTAGGGGGATTTAGTAATAGAAAAATATGTATCAGGTCATTGGAACTAGTAAAAATTAGATCTCAAAATTTTTACATCACCCTGTATAGTTAATTTTCGATGAAAGATATAATTTAGGAATCTTATTTAAGTTAATAACAACTAAACAATCCACGTTAAAATCGCCAATGTTTAAACTGAGTTGTTGAAACACCCCTGTTTAAACAGCTCTGTTTAAACAGCCCGGTTTCAACTACCCTGTTTAAAAACACCTCTGTTTAAACAGGGCTGTATAAACAGGGGTGTTAGAAATTATTAACTTTATTTTATTGTTAAAATATTATCTGTCGGATGATTATATCAAGTTAAAAGAGCCTAAAACAATAGTACATAAGAGAAAGATTGCATCATTAGTGGAAAATTCCCAACTCAAGCGAGCTAAAATGACTCAGCACGAGGTAAGGTTAATTTAGACGTGTTTTTCGAGGTACGAATATGTAAGAAAACTAGCAATTAGAAAAATTGGTGATTTAACCACAAGACATCGAGATTGAGCAAATTTATATACAAAATTAGCGAATAATAGGAAACAAGTTAGGACTAGGAATACAAGTAAACTAGAAATACGATTCAGAGTTTCGGATAAAGATGGGGTTAGGGTAGAATGAGTACGAGGAAAAGATGTTGCGACGGACGGAAAAACTTTACGAAATTCTCGACGAAGATCATCGATGCAGGTCTTAAATGCTAAATACTTCTTTCTTATTGTTCGTGCAGCTTGGATAATCCTACGTTTAACGTCTTTATCGAGCTGGCTCTTGGGGGTAGACATACTAAAAAAGACAGACCCTGTTCTGGAAAAACAGCTAAAAACAGGCCCTATTCTGGAAAAAACAGCTAAGAAACAGACCCTGTTCTGGAAAAACAGCTCAAAAACAGATCCTGTTCTGGAAAAAACAGCGAAAAAACAGACCCTGTTCTAGAAAAACAGCTAAAAAACAGACCCTGTTCTGGAAAAACAGCTAAAAACAGACCCTGTTCGGGAAAAAACAGCTAAAAAACAGACCCTGTTCGGGAAAAAAACAGCTAAAAACAGACTCTGTTTCTAGAAAAACAGCTAAAAAAAACAGACCCTGTTCGGGAAGAACAGCAAAAAAAAACAGACCCTGTTTCAGGAACCCACTGAAACGTCGAACTACCCAACCACTCAACAGCGAAACAACATACTCTGTTTCGAAAAACAACTCCGGAGCAGCTATGAAACAACTAAGAAAAATGCCTTTGCTTCGGGAAACAGTAATTCGTATTCATACTTGCTCATATATAAACAACATACAGACGATTTTCTTCAAAAATAGAAGGGTACTAATGCTGCTACGAATAATCAAACAGTTATCTGTTAAAAAAAAGCATCCAGTCCATCCTCCTTTTCGAACGGAATTTAAAATAAAAATTTCGTTCAAAGATCTTTAAGAACTGCATACGTAGATACAGGCTATTTTCTTTTAACAGAAAGCTGCCAATAGAACTAGAAAGACTTAGGTACACAACAAGTTTGATACTCAGATCATACCCTAAATCAATATCCGAAAATTGTTCTAGAAGACATATCGAAATATTGGAGAGACAGCTGATAGTGATCTCACACAGGGTCTTAAGCACGATATCGAAACTGATACATGGAAACGGGGAGAGTTACGGGTTGATTTTTTGAAAAATAGTGATATTCAAGTGGGCGATATTGAATACCGAAGAACTGATGGGCTCTACGATCGTCTGTTTTTTTCTAAACCTATTTATCAGAGAAAAGAAGATGAGGAACAATACAAAGATAGGGAGTGATGTATACGAAATTTGTAATCTAAGTGGAATAGCTGATAAGAAATGGTTAGTATACCGTTGACCGGCAGACAATTAACATGGCGGAAATATTAAAAACTATTCTTGCCAACATTGAAGAAGTATTCAGTCGGAACCAGTATTATGGATCCTGTTTACCGGCAACTTTAATGGTTTGGGAACTTGCTAAAAAATATAATGTACATGTAGAGCCAAAATGTGGAAAGATTTTCTATGAGGAAATAGAAGGTAACATTCATTTTTGGAACGTATTTGAAGGAGAAATTTACGATCCTACCGTGAAAGTTATTAAACATATGATGCCATCTGCAGACCTTACGAAGTTTGTGTACAAAGAAGATCCTAGTATAAACACAGATATGGAGGCAGCACTAATGCTAGATATTTTTAATCAGTTCCAGAGAACAAACACAACACACCAATACTTTTCCAACGCTCCAGATAAACTTAAAACTCTGAGAAAAATTATCCATAGAAATGTAGCTAGATGTATTAAATAAAAGAATTAAACCAAGTCCTTAGATGTTTTACTACCTGAAACAATCAAACCTAACCTCAACAAATATTCTAGTGCAGGTGGTACAAAATTCTTCGAAACTTAAACGATTCTCAGCCTCAAGCTATTTAATAGAACAGGTTCTGTTTCCAAGGGATTCAAGCTTTTCTCAGGGCGTTTGTCTTTGCATTGTGTGTGACGCCCCGTTAACGCCCTGTGAACCACCCTATTGTTGTCCGGTTACTGCCCGGTTGTTGTCCTATTAACGTCCGGTTGCTGTCCGGATAACGTCAGGACGTTGTCCTGTATGTGTTATAACGAGGTTTTGATGGATAAAAGGACATGTTCAGATTAAGGGCTTTAGTTGAGAACTGGATGTTATAGTAATAAGATGTATACCAACAAAATAAAGTATCAGCTTCTTGAAACACCAGCTGTTAAATATGGTGTAAGGACAGAGGGGTCTAAGTTCTTTTAAACACCCTGTAAAACCGTAGATATATTAAAAAGAAATTATGCCTGAAAATTATGTAACCGGCTAAGGGCCTTATATCTAAATATAGCCACCGTTAATACAAAAGGTTCTATTCTAAACCTTGTAAAACTAAAACAAAATCCCATTCAAAACTCCTTAAAATAATAACGCTTATTTTCTTATGCTAGGTCTTATATTTTCGAAAAACTGGGTAGTCGGAAGAGAGTCCTTTTTTTTCTTATTCTAAGTCTTAGATTTTCGAAAAACTGCATGGTTGAGATTCTTTCCGGCATCACCATGTTGGTGGTATTTGTAAAACGTGTTTTTCAAAAATACCGCAAAGAAAAGTGCAAACCCAAGCAAACGCTCTCCTTATTGGTAGAGAAATCTACATATTTCGAAAAAATTTACTACTAATTTGTATTTAAGTCGACATTATTTGATTCGACAGTATAAAAAGAATAAAAAGGATCCCCAAAAGACGCAGGAAGATATGCTTCACAGCTCAAATTGCCCCTTTTGTAGGGAGGTCTTACAAATCAAGCTCCACTATCTTGGTCCTCAGTGAGGATGTCTAAAGGGCCATAATGGATTCTTAGTATACAGATATGACAATAAATCACTAAATGGTTCACAGAAAAATTTCTCGCACCATTTGAGGATATTATTGCATAATATGAAAGACATATTTTAAACAGTACAACCACTAGCAACGTTAGTCGAGATTTTCGAAAAATTTTTGTCAGTCGAAAGGTCTTTTTGACTTTACCCAATACCCGCCAAAGATTCTCCGTCCCTTTCTTACTGTTAGGGCACGAATAGGAAAGATATAATATGTTAAACAGTCTAGCCTCTAGTAACGTAATTAGTCAAAATTAGCTCCTTTATAGAGTCAAAACAAGCGAACATATAACAGAGCAAACGCAAAGCGTTATTTTAAGTTGAAACATGGCCGATGGATGGTTCTTTAATAGCCAACAGGCGACAATTAACCCTAATCATGTCCATAAGACATATGGAAAACACTGTATATACCAAACTCCTTTAAGGTGCCAACCCCCTTTGTACAGAGGAATTACCGAACACCGGAGTCAGTACGTCTCCCCTCGGAAGGGTACCTGGCGTGTTTCCATGCGGAAAAAAGTCGACCATCCCTTTATACCCCTTAAGGAGCCAGCTCATTAGCAATAATAGGGAACATACCGAAATCACTTTGAATATATTTTTTCTAATTTTCAAACCAGTATACGCTGGAAGTTGTACATGAACATGCAAACATTTTCTGTAAAAATAAAAGATTTTAACTGACGAAATTCTTCAGACTATACGACACACATTTTTTGATTCATTTTTCTCCCCCAAAAGTTACAGTTTTTAGCGCAATTGAAAAGCAAAACTACAGTTAGTTTTATCTAGGACATCTCACGTAGACTTCAAGCCTAAGTATTAACGAACCGAGGGCGTCTGAAGAGAAGGGATCTAATCTATTGTCACGAGATTTAAAGGATTGGACGTGGGAACAGACAGGGAAAACATCTGCAGGCAATTTTTTCAGAATTCAGGTACTAATATGAGTTCAAAGAACTAACTATTTCTATGTTGTTACTGAAACAGAAATTTAAAATGATACTCGTAAATTTCCGCTTTAAAGATTTTTTTATATAAGTCATCCCACGTAGACGTCAAGCCTAAGTACTAACGAACCGTGGGCGTCTGAAGAGAAGGGAAATGTAAGCTATTGACATGAGAGTTAAAGGAGTGGGTGTTGGGACAGACAGGGAAAACATCTGCAGGCAATTTTTTCCATAATTCTGGTATGAAGGAGAGAAGTTCGAGGTTTTTATCCCCAGATCCCAGTGCTAATATTAGTTCAAAGAACTAACTATTTCTATGTTGTTACTTAAACATAAATTTAAAATGATACTCGTAAATTTCGGCTTTAAAGATTTTTTTATATAAGTCATACCACGTAAACGTCAAGCATAAGTACTAACGAACCGTGGACGTCTGAAGAGAAGGGAAATTTAATCTATTAACATGACATTTAAATGAGTGGGTGTTGGGACAGACAGGGAAAACATCTGCAGGCAATTTTTCCATAATTCTGGTATGAAGGAGAGAAGTTCGAGGTTTTTATCCCTAGATCCCAGTGCTAATATTAGTACAAAGAACTAAATATTTCTATGTTGTTACATAAACGTAAATTTAAAATAATATCCATAAATTTCGGTTTTAAAGATTTTTTATCTAAGACATCTCATGTGGACTTCGAGCCTAAGTACTAACAAACCGTGGGCGTCTGAAGAGAAGGGAAATGTAAGCTATCGACATGAGATTTAAAGGAGTGGGTGTTGGTTGGGACAGACAGGGAAAACCTCTGCAGGCAATTTTTTTCATAATTCCAGTACGAATATTAGTGTAAATAACTAAAGATTTATATGTTGATACTTAAACACAAATTGAAAATAACGTTCCATAAATTTCGGCTTTAAAGATTTTTTTTTTGAGTCATCCCACGTAGACATCAAGCCTAAGTATTAACGAACCATGGGCGTCTGAAGAGAAGGGAAATATAAGCTATTGACATGAGATTTAAAGGAGTGGGTGTTGGACAGATAGGGAAAACATCTGCAGGCAATTTTTTCCATAATTCTGGTATGAATGAGCGAGACAAGTTCGAGTTTTTTTATTCCTAGATCCCAGTGCTAATATTAGTTCAAAGAACTAACTATTTCTATGTTGTTACTTAAACATAAATTTAAAATGATACTCGTAAATTTCGGCTTTAAAGATTTTTTTATATAAGTCATCCCACGTAAACGTCAAGCCTAAGTACTAACGAACCGTGGACGTCTGAAGAGAAGGGAAATTTAATCTATTGCCATGAGATTTAAGAGATTGGACGACGGGACAGAAAGGGAAAACCTCTGCAGGTAATTTTTTTTTCATAATTCAGGTAGAAATGAAGGAGAGAAGTTAGAGGTTTTTTATCCCTAGATCCAGGTGTTAATACTAGTACAAAAGAACTAAATATTTCCATGCTGTTACCCAAACGCAAATTTCAAATAATACCCCTAAATTTCCTCCTTCAAGATTTTTTATCTAAGACATCCCACGTAGACGTCAAACCTAAGTACTAACAAACCGTGGACGTCTGAAGAGAAGGGAAATGTAATATATTGACACTGGATTTAAAGGAGTGAACGTTGAGGGCAGACAGGGAAAAACATCTGCAGGCAATTTTTTTCATAATTCCAGCACTACTACTATTAGTGCAAATAACTAAAGATTTATATGTTGTTACTTAAACGCAAATTTAAAATAGCGCCCCATAAATTTCAGCTTTAAAGATTTTTTATATAAGTCATCCCACGTAGACATCAAGCCTAAGTACTAACGAATCGTGGGCGTCTGAAGAGAAGGGAAATGTAAGCTATTGACATGAGATTTAAAGGAGAGGGTGTTAGGGACAGACAGGGAAAACATCTGCAGGTAATTTTTTTCATAATTCAGGTACTAATATTAGCGCAAATAACTAAAGATTTATATGTTGTTACTTACCCGCAAATTTAAAATACAACCCTCTAAATTTCAGCTTTCGAGATTTTTTTTTTAATCTAAGACACCCCAGCCTAAGCCATCAAGCCTAAGTATTAACGACCCGTGGGCGTCTGAAGAGAAGGGAAATGTAATATATTGACATGGGATTTAAAGGAGTGAATATTGGGAGCACACAGGGAAAACATCTGCAGGCAAGTTTTTCTAGTGTAAATAACTAAAGATTTCTATGCTGGTACTTAAACGCAAATTTAAAAAATATTGTCCCTAAATTTCGACTTTTCAGTTTTTATCTAAGACACTCCACGTAGACTTCAAGCCTAAGTACTAACGAACCGTGGGCGTCTGAAGAGAAGGGAAATGTAAGCTATTGTATTATAAAATACTACCCATAAATTCCGGCTTTTTCAGATTTTTTTATCTCAGACATCCCAGTCTAAGTCACCAAGCCTAAGTACTAACGACCCGTGGGCGTCTGAAGAGAAGGGAAATGTAATCTATTGACATGAGATTTAAAGGAGGGGGTGTTAGGGACAGACAGGGAAAACATCTGCAGGTAATTTTTTTCATAATTCAGGTAGAAATGAGCGAAAGAAGTTCGAGGCTTTTTTTATCCCTAGGTTCCCATACTAATATTAGCGCAAATAACTAAATATTTCCATGTTGCTACTTAAACGCAAATTTAAAATACTACCCATAAATTTCGACTTTCTAGTCCCCACACAAACTCTTAAATATACCAACTATTAATTTTTAAACCTCAAATAACAATAGTAATAATATTAACACGATTAAATAAAACACTAGAGTACTTACGTTTTATAATACTTAGGGCACAACACACAAACTAATTCACAGTAAAAAATCTAAATGACTACCAGTTCAGCCTGCTAACAAAAAACTCGAACCCGTATTTTGCCCTGATTGAACCAACCGATCACGCGTAAAGATTTGTTACTACCTAAACTCGTACTGGCGAATCTCTTGTATGTAGTTACTAATTAAGATTCTAAGATATCCAGACCGGATGTGTCAAAACCACAAATCTCCCTGTTACCAATAAATGTACACTTATATTATCAGAAAAAGGCTCGCAAATATGTTTAGAACTGTATTTGATTTCTTTATAAAATTATTTAAAATAAAACATCAAATTTCTATAATTGCTAATGCCTTTCCATCTCTGAATTAAGAAACTATACTAGTATCATGAATTTACTTAAATTTTTCTCTTTCATTTGATACCCAACACGCCGTTTATCATATTAGAGCCCTTTTTCGACGCCATATCTTCGGGGAGGGGGGAGAGGGTTTAAATTTCTACAACGATATACGATGGACATGATTTTTAGCAAAAAATGCGTAGCAGGGTTGCGTCATCTTTATGAGAAGTAGTTAAAAGGATATTTGTAAAACAAAATACAACCTCCCGTTACATACTCGTGATAGCAACTTGTAAACGTTAACTAATCTGTTTTTGAGAGCAATTTTTCATACCGTACCAAACACCCAAATCCCCACCCTCTGTTTTAGGCCGTTAGGGTACTAACTGTAAAAAACTCGGACCCTGAACCCCGCTGGACGGCTTTTCTTTTTTCAACATCTTCTGACATCATCCTCATCATGTGACCTACGTTAAATTTCTATGTTATCGTTTGACAAGTGACTGGTAACACATCGAAGATGATAAGTGGCCACTGATGTACTTTTACATATGTCTCACGATATCATCCATAACACGTGACACATGTAAAATTTTTATTTTTGAAGTTTCACAAGTGACAGGTGACAGTTGACACACCGAAGATAACAAGAGACATCCTTAACACGTGACCTAAGTTAAATTTTTATTTCTACGTTTGACAAGTGACTGTTTGGCTGAGTTTGCTCAGGTTTGTCTCGTTGGGTTTGCTGAGGTTTGTTCAGGTCTGCTCAGGTTTGTTTCAGTGGGTTTGCTCCGGTTTCTTCAGGTTTATTTGGCTTTGCTTTGGTTTGCGCGTTTAAGGTTAGCTCAGGTCGCGCGCGCGCGACCTGAGCTAACCTTAAACGCGCAAACCAAAGCAAAGCCAAATAAACCTGAAGAAACCGGAGCAAACCCACTGAAACAAACCTGAGCAGACCTGAACAAACCTCAGCAAACCCAACGAGACAAACCTGAGCAAACTCAGCCAAACAGTCACTTGTCAAACGTAGAAATAAAAATTTAACTTAGGTCACGTGTTAAGGATGTCTCTCGTTATCTTCGGTGTGTCAACTGTCACCTGTCACTTGTGAAACTTCAAAAATAAAAATTTTACATGTGTCACGTGTTATGGATGATATCGTGAGACATATGTAAAAGTACATCAGTGGCCACTTATCATCTTCGATGTGTTACCAGTCACTTGTCAAACGATAACATAGAAATTTAACGTAGGTCACATGATGAGGATGATGTCAGAAGATGTTGAAAAAAGAAAAGCCGTCCAGCGGGGTTCAGGGTCCGAGTTTTTTACAGTTAGTACCCTAACGGCCTAAAACAGAGGGTGGGGATTTGGGTGTTTGGTACGGTATGAAAAATTGCTCTCAAAAACAGATTAGTTAACGTTTACAAGTTGCTATCACGAGTATGTAACGGGAGGTTGTATTTTGTTTTACAAATATCCTTTTAACTACTTCTCATAAAGATGACGCAACCCTGCTACGCATTTTTTGCTAAAAATCATGTCCATCGTATATCGTTGTAGAAATTTAAACCCTCTCCCCCCTCCCCGAAGATATGGCGTCGAAAAAGGGCTCTAATATGATAAACGGCGTGTTGGGTATCAAATGAAAGAGAAAAATTTAAGTAAATTCATGATACTAGTATAGTTTCTTAATTCAGAGATGGAAAGGCATTAGCAATTATAGAAATTTGATGTTTTATTTTAAATAATTTTATAAAGAAATCAAATACAGTTCTAAACATATTTGCGAGCCTTTTTCTGATAATATAAGTGTACATTTATTGGTAACAGGGAGATTTGTGGTTTTGACACATCCGGTCTGGATATCTTAGAATCTTAATTAGTAACTACATACAAGAGATTCGCCAGTACGAGTTTAGGTAGTAACAAATCTTTACGCGTGATCGGTTGGTTCAATCAGGGCAAAATACGGGTTCGAGTTTTTTGTTAGCAGGCTGAACTGGTAGTCATTTAGATTTTTTACTGTGAATTAGTTTGTGTGTTGTGCCCTAAGTATTATAAAACGTAAGTACTCTAGTGTTTTATTTAATCGTGTTAATATTATTACTATTGTTATTTGAGGTTTAAAAATTAATAGTTGGTATATTTAAGAGTTTGTGTGGGGACTAGAAAGTCGAAATTTATGGGTAGTATTTTAAATTTGCGTTTAAGTAGCAACATGGAAATATTTAGTTATTTGCGCTAATATTAGTATGGGAACCTAGGGATAAAAAAAGCCTCGAACTTCTTTCGCTCATTTCTACCTGAATTATGAAAAAAATTACCTGCAGATGTTTTCCCTGTCTGTCCCTAACACCCCCTCCTTTAAATCTCATGTCAATAGATTACATTTCCCTTCTCTTCAGACGCCCACGGGTCGTTAGTACTTAGGCTTGGTGACTTAGACTGGGATGTCTGAGATAAAAAAATCTGAAAAAGCCGGAATTTATGGGTAGTATTTTATAATACAATAGCTTACATTTCCCTTCTCTTCAGACGCCCACGGTTCGTTAGTACTTAGGCTTGAAGTCTACGTGGAGTGTCTTAGATAAAAACTGAAAAGTCGAAATTTAGGGACAATATTTTTTAAATTTGCGTTTAAGTACCAGCATAGAAATCTTTAGTTATTTACACTAGAAAAACTTGCCTGCAGATGTTTTCCCTGTGTGCTCCCAATATTCACTCCTTTAAATCCCATGTCAATATATTACATTTCCCTTCTCTTCAGACGCCCACGGGTCGTTAATACTTAGGCTTGATGGCTTAGGCTGGGGTGTCTTAGATTAAAAAAAAAATCTCGAAAGCTGAAATTTAGAGGGTTGTATTTTAAATTTGCGGGTAAGTAACAACATATAAATCTTTAGTTATTTGCGCTAATATTAGTACCTGAATTATGAAAAAAATTACCTGCAGATGTTTTCCCTGTCTGTCCCTAACACCCTCTCCTTTAAATCTCATGTCAATAGCTTACATTTCCCTTCTCTTCAGACGCCCACGATTCGTTAGTACTTAGGCTTGATGTCTTCGTGGGATGACTTATATAAAAAATCTTTAAAGCTGAAATTTATGGGGCGCTATTTTAAATTTGCGTTTAAGTAACAACATATAAATCTTTAGTTATTTGCACTAATAGTAGTAGTGCTGGAATTATGAAAAAAATTGCCTGCAGATGTTTTTCCCTGTCTGCCCTCAACGTTCACTCCTTTAAATCCAGTGTCAATATATTACATTTCCCTTCTCTTCAGACGTCCACGGTTTGTTAGTACTTAGGTTTGACGTCTACGTGGGATGTCTTAGATAAAAAATCTTGAAGGAGGAAATTTAGGGGTATTATTTGAAATTTGCGTTTGAGTAACAGCATGGAAATATTTAGTTCTTTTGTACTAGTATTAACACCTGGATCTAGGGATAAAAAACCTCTAACTTCTCTCCTTCATTTCTACCTGAATTATGAAAAAAAAATTACCTGCAGAGGTTTTCCCTTTCTGTCCCGTCGTCCAATCTCTTAAATCTCATGGCAATAGATTAAATTTCCCTTCTCTTCAGACGTCCACGGTTCGTTAGTACTTAGGCTTGACGTTTACGTGGGATGACTTATATAAAAAAATCTTTAAAGCCGAAATTTACGAGTATCATTTTAAATTTATGTTTAAGTAACAACATAGAAATAGTTAGTTCTTTGAACTAATATTAGCACTGGGATCTAGGAATAAAAAAACTCGAACTTCTCTCGCTCATTCATACCAGAATTATGGAAAAAATTGCCTGCAGATGTTTTCCCTATCTGTCCAACACCCACTCCTTTAAATCTCATGTCAATAGCTTATATTTCCCTTCTCTTCAGACGCCCATGGTTCGTTAATACTTAGGCTTGATGTCTACGTGGGACGACTCAAAAAAAAAAATCTTTAAAGCCGAAATTTATGGAACGTTATTTTCAATTTGTGTTTAAGTATCAACATATAAATCTTTAGTTATTTACACTAATATTCGTACTGGAATTATGAAAAAAATTGCCTGCAGAGGTTTTCCCTGTCTGTCCCAACCAACACCCACTCCTTTAAATCTCATGTCGATAGCTTACATTTCCCTTCTCTTCAGACGCCCACGGTTTGTTAGTACTTAGGCTCGAAGTCCACATGAGATGTCTTAGATAAAAAATCTTTAAAACCGAAATTTATGGATATTATTTTAAATTTACGTTTATGTAACAACATAGAAATATTTAGTTCTTTGTACTAATATTAGCACTGGGATCTAGGGATAAAAACCTCGAACTTCTCTCCTTCATACCAGAATTATGGAAAAATTGCCTGCAGATGTTTTCCCTGTCTGTCCCAACACCCACTCATTTAAATGTCATGTTAATAGATTAAATTTCCCTTCTCTTCAGACGTCCACGGTTCGTTAGTACTTAGGCTTGACGTTTACGTGGGATGACTTATATAAAAAAATCTTTAAAGCCGAAATTTACGAGTATCATTTTAAATTTATGTTTAAGTAACAACATAGAAATAGTTAGTTCTTTGAACTAATATTAGCACTGGGATCTGGGGATAAAAACCTCGAACTTCTCTCCTTCATACCAGAATTATGGAAAAAATTGCCTGCAGATGTTTTCCCTGTCTGTCCCGACACCCACTCCTTTAACTCTCATGTCAATAGCTTACATTTCCCTTCTCTTCAGACGCCCACGGTTCGTTAGTACTTAGGCTTGACGTCTACGTGGGATGACTTATATAAAAAAATCTTTAAAGCGGAAATTTACGAGTATCATTTTAAATTTCTGTTTCAGTAACAACATAGAAATAGTTAGTTCTTTGAACTCATATTAGTACCTGAATTCTGAAAAAATTGCCTGCAGATGTTTTCCCTGTCTGTTCCCACGTCCAATCCTTTAAATCTCGTGACAATAGATTAGATCCCTTCTCTTCAGACGCCCTCGGTTCGTTAATACTTAGGCTTGAAGTCTACGTGAGATGTCCTAGATAAAACTAACTGTAGTTTTGCTTTTCAATTGCGCTAAAAACTGTAACTTTTGGGGGAGAAAAATGAATCAAAAAATGTGTGTCGTATAGTCTGAAGAATTTCGTCAGTTAAAATCTTTTATTTTTACAGAAAATGTTTGCATGTTCATGTACAACTTCCAGCGTATACTGGTTTGAAAATTAGAAAAAATATATTCAAAGTGATTTCGGTATGTTCCCTATTATTGCTAATGAGCTGGCTCCTTAAGGGGTATAAAGGGATGGTCGACTTTTTTCCGCATGGAAACACGCCAGGTACCCTTCCGAGGGGAGACGTACTGACTCCGGTGTTCGGTAATTCCTCTGTACAAAGGGGGTTGGCACCTTAAAGGAGTTTGGTATATACAGTGTTTTCCATATGTCTTATGGACATGATTAGGGTTAATTGTCGCCTGTTGGCTATTAAAGAACCATCCATCGGCCATGTTTCAACTTAAAATAACGCTTTGCGTTTGCTCTGTTATATGTTCGCTTGTTTTGACTCTATAAAGGAGCTAATTTTGACTAATTACGTTACTAGAGGCTAGACTGTTTAACATATTATATCTTTCCTATTCGTGCCCTAACAGTAAGAAAGGGACGGAGAATCTTTGGCGGGTATTGGGTAAAGTCAAAAAGACCTTTCGACTGACAAAAATTTTTCGAAAATCTCGACTAACGTTGCTAGTGGTTGTACTGTTTAAAATATGTCTTTCATATTATGCAATAATATCCTCAAATGGTGCGAGAAATTTTTCTGTGAACCATTTAGGGATTTATTGTCATATCTGTATACTAAGAATCCATTATGGCCCTTTAGACATCCTCACTGAGGACCAAGATAGTGGAGCTTGATTTGTAAGACCTCCCTACAAAAGGGGCAATTTGAGCTGTGAAGCATATCTTCCTGCGTCTTTTGGGGATCCTTTTTATTATTTTTATACTGTCGAATCAAATAATGTCGACTTAAATACAAATTAGTAGTAAATTTTTTCGAAATATGTAGATTTCTCTACCAATAAGGAGAGCGTTTGCTTGGGTTTGCACTTTTCTTTGCGGTATTTTTGAAAAACACGTTTTACAAATACCACCAACATGGTGATGCCGGAAAGAATCTCAACCATGCAGTTTTTCGAAAATCTAAGACTTAGAATAAGAAAAAAAAGGACTCTCTTCCGACTACCCAGTTTTTCGAAAATATAAGACCTAGCATAAGAAAATAAGCGTTATTATTTTAAGGAGTTTTGAATGGGATTTTGTTTTAGTTTTACAAGGTTTAGAATAGAACCTTTTGTATTAACGGTGGCTATATTTAGATATAAGGCCCTTAGCCGGTTACATAATTTTCAGGCATAATTTCTTTTTAATATATCTACGGTTTTACAGGGTGTTTAAAAGAACTTAGACCCCTCTGTCCTTACACCATATTTAACAGCTGGTGTTTCAAGAAGCTGATACTTTATTTTGTTGGTATACATCTTATTACTATAACATCCAGTTCTCAACTAAAGCCCTTAATCTGAACATGTCCTTTTATCCATCAAAACCTCGTTATAACACATACAGGACAACGTCCTGACGTTATCCGGACAGCAACCGGACGTTAATAGGACAACAACCGGGCAGTAACCGGACAACAATAGGGTGGTTCACAGGGCGTTAACGGGGCGTCACACACAATGCAAAGACAAACGCCCTGAGAAAAGCTTGAATCCCTTGGAAACAGAACCTGTTCTATTAAATAGCTTGAGGCTGAGAATCGTTTAAGTTTCGAAGAATTTTGTACCACCTGCACTAGAATATTTGTTGAGGTTAGGTTTGATTGTTTCAGGTAGTAAAACATCTAAGGACTTGGTTTAATTCTTTTATTTAATACATCTAGCTACATTTCTATGGATAATTTTTCTCAGAGTTTTAAGTTTATCTGGAGCGTTGGAAAAGTATTGGTGTGTTGTGTTTGTTCTCTGGAACTGATTAAAAATATCTAGCATTAGTGCTGCCTCCATATCTGTGTTTATACTAGGATCTTCTTTGTACACAAACTTCGTAAGGTCTGCAGATGGCATCATATGTTTAATAACTTTCACGGTAGGATCGTAAATTTCTCCTTCAAATACGTTCCAAAAATGAATGTTACCTTCTATTTCCTCATAGAAAATCTTTCCACATTTTGGCTCTACATGTACATTATATTTTTTAGCAAGTTCCCAAACCATTAAAGTTGCCGGTAAACAGGATCCATAATACTGGTTCCGACTGAATACTTCTTCAATGTTGGCAAGAATAGTTTTTAATATTTCCGCCATGTTAATTGTCTGCCGGTCAACGGTATACTAACCATTTCTTATCAGCTATTCCACTTAGATTACAAATTTCGTATACATCACTCCCTATCTTTGTATTGTTCCTCATCTTCTTTTCTCTGATAAATAGGTTTAGAAAAAAACAGACGATCGTAGAGCCCATCAGTTCTTCGGTATTCAATATCGCCCACTTGAATATCACTATTTTTCAAAAAATCAACCCGTAACTCTCCCCGTTTCCATGTATCAGTTTCGATATCGTGCTTAAGACCCTGTGTGAGATCACTATCAGCTGTCTCTCCAATATTTCGATATGTCTTCTAGAACAATTTTCGGATATTGATTTAGGGTATGATCTGAGTATCAAACTTGTTGTGTACCTAAGTCTTTCTAGTTCTATTGGCAGCTTTCTGTTAAAAGAAAATAGCCTGTATCTACGTATGCAGTTCTTAAAGATCTTTGAACGAAATTTTTATTTTAAATTCCGTTCGAAAAGGAGGATGGACTGGATGCTTTTTTTTAACAGATAACTGTTTGATTATTCGTAGCAGCATTAGTACCCTTCTATTTTTGAAGAAAATCGTCTGTATGTTGTTTATATATGAGCAAGTATGAATACGAATTACTGTTTCCCGAAGCAAAGGCATTTTTCTTAGTTGTTTCATAGCTGCTCCGGAGTTGTTTTTCGAAACAGAGTATGTTGTTTCGCTGTTGAGTGGTTGGGTAGTTCGACGTTTCAGTGGGTTCCTGAAACAGGGTCTGTTTTTTTTTGCTGTTCTTCCCGAACAGGGTCTGTTTTTTTTAGCTGTTTTTCTAGAAACAGAGTCTGTTTTTAGCTGTTTTTTTCCCGAACAGGGTCTGTTTTTTAGCTGTTTTTTCCCGAACAGGGTCTGTTTTTAGCTGTTTTTCCAGAACAGGGTCTGTTTTTTAGCTGTTTTTCTAGAACAGGGTCTGTTTTTTCGCTGTTTTTTCCAGAACAGGATCTGTTTTTGAGCTGTTTTTCCAGAACAGGGTCTGTTTCTTAGCTGTTTTTTCCAGAATAGGGCCTGTTTTTAGCTGTTTTTCCAGAACAGGGTCTGTCTTTTTTAGTATGTCTACCCCCAAGAGCCAGCTCGATAAAGACGTTAAACGTAGGATTATCCAAGCTGCACGAACAATAAGAAAGAAGTATTTAGCATTTAAGACCTGCATCGATGATCTTCGTCGAGAATTTCGTAAAGTTTTTCCGTCCGTCGCAACATCTTTTCCTCGTACTCATTCTACCCTAACCCCATCTTTATCCGAAACTCTGAATCGTATTTCTAGTTTACTTGTATTCCTAGTCCTAACTTGTTTCCTATTATTCGCTAATTTTGTATATAAATTTGCTCAATCTCGATGTCTTGTGGTTAAATCACCAATTTTTCTAATTGCTAGTTTTCTTACATATTCGTACCTCGAAAAACACGTCTAAATTAACCTTACCTCGTGCTGAGTCATTTTAGCTCGCTTGAGTTGGGAATTTTCCACTAATGATGCAATCTTTCTCTTATGTACTATTGTTTTAGGCTCTTTTAACTTGATATAATCATCCGACAGATAATATTTTAACAATAAAATAAAGTTAATAATTTCTAACACCCCTGTTTATACAGCCCTGTTTAAACATAGGTGTTTTTAAACAGGGTAGTTGAAACCGGGCTGTTTAAACAGAGCTGTTTAAACAGGGGTGTTTCAACAACTCAGTTTAAACATTGGCGATTTTAACGTGGATTGTTTAGTTGTTATTAACTTAAATAAAATTCCTAAATTATATCTTTCATCGAAAATTAACTATACAGGGTGATGTAAAAATTTTGAGATCTAATTTTTACTAGTTCCAATGACCTGATACATATTTTTCTATTACTAAATCCCCCTAATATTCATAACTTATATAATTAATCCAAAATTTGCTATACAGGGTGATGTAAAAATTTGAAATCTAATTTTTTCCTCAAAGTCGAGATTTTTGAAAAATAATTTGATAAATCGAATGATCTCATCATCTACTATCCTACATCCAAATTTCAACTCTCCAACCTGAGCCATTAGAGCGCTAATAGCAAAAAACTATATCTCCGGAACCAAAAGGCCGATCGACGCCATTCTTTTTTTAAACGCTTTCGGACACCGCCCTGAACACGTGACATATGTTGAATTTTTTTTTTGACGTTTAACACGTGACTGGTGACAGTTGACATGTCTTAAATGACAGGTGACAGCTGCCATACTTTTACGCATGTCTTCTGACGCCATTTTGAACACGTGACCTACGTTAAATTTTAATTTTGGCGTTTCATAAGTGACAGGTGACAGTTGACATATCTTAAATGACAGGTGACAGCTTTCATGCTTTTACACATGTCTTATGACGTCATTCTGAATACGTGACGTATGTCAGTTTTTTATTTTAACGTTTCATAAGTGACAGGTGACAGTTGACAGATCTTAAATGACAGGTGACAGCTGACATGCTTTTACACATGTCTTATGACGTCATCCTTCATACGTGACGTATGTCAAATTTTAATTTTGACATTTGACAAGTGACAGGTGACAGTTGACAGGTGACATTTGACAGCTGCGCGCGCAGGTTGGGTTTGCTGACGTAAGATCCAGTGACGTAGACTTCGATGACGTACTTGAAATTTGCGCATGCGCAAAGGTGGCCGAGCTATGACGTCATAGATCACAAGATAAGATCCCGCCGGCGGGCGGTGGGGGGTCAATCCCTCTTCTTGTACTACTCATAGTGTAGTGATAAACGCCTTAAAAATGTGTATTTTAGATTACAGCATAGATATGATTAAAGTATAAAAATAGTGAAAAACTGTAAAATATTTATATGTTTTCTTTGAGTTAAAACTATATCCTGCAACTTGTGTTTTTTTTGTTAAATTTATATACTGTTAATTGCTGTTTAGAATGTTTAGCGTTTCATTAGGCACAAAAATATGTTTGCATTGACTATAGTAGCAAAAAATATATAAATGCCTTTTCTAAGTATTAATAAGTATAATTAACTAATTATAGATCTGGAAGGTATTCTTATGGAGATTCTACTGTAGGATGGGTCCAAGTTCGAAGAGATAAGAATATTTGCACAGTGAAAGCTAAGATAACACCCGAATACAATGTAAGGAAAAAACAATATGCTGTAACTTGCAACATTGATGAGGAGATTGAAACAGGGTTAGATCTGCAATTAAATTAAGTCATATAGGACTACAGCTGGATTCAAGACATCCAATATTTGGAGCTTCTCCAGATGCCATATCTGAGGAATATGTAGTGTCCTCAGTCTGAAAAAGCGGTATCTAATTATTTAACAAAAAATAATGATATTACGGCAAAGTACAAAGCACAAGTTCAGCTTCAGATGTTTATATGTAACAAAAAGAAATGTTTATTCTGTGTTGCAGATCCAAATTTTGAAAAAAACTCTGAGTTTTGTCATATATGGGTGGAATATAACCAAGAATACACAGAAATGTCAATAGACGCAGCAGACTGTTTCTGGCGCCATAATATTTTTCTACATTTATATAAATCGGCCAAAAATTTACCTTAAAAGTATTTTAAGGATACGAATAAAAAAGTTTTAAGTATTATTACATTAAAATGATCTTCGCATACGTGAAGTGCAGTATTTTTGTCAGAAATGTCTTTTACGTTTCTTCTGCATACTTTAAACCATTTTACGCGGCGATTTTTATCTTCAGGTACACGAATAAACAGTTTATTGAAGTTTTAAAAGTCGTATTAAGACACATTGGCACTATACAGTATTTGTAGTATGAATTTTTCTTAGTATATTCCATTATTTGGGCTTTTTGAAACGCAAAATAAACACACAAACGTAAACAGACCCTGCCAGTTCAATTTTCCACCTCGATGTCAATGCACTGCAGCTTAACGTTGCTGGCCCGACACACGGTGTGACGTCACACATCTTCCCGCGCCATGGAGCTCGTTTTGAATGTTAGGATTGGCGCGCGAACTTTAATAATTAATAAAAAATTAAGGAGTGATATTTAAGTCGTAATATTTTGCATATGTTATTTTTTGATGTGACTGAACATTTTTATGCAATAAAAAAAAATTGTGCAAGTTCCCTATTCTGTCGAGCGGGCCGGTTGTTCCCTCTTTTTTGAGAAGGAGCGACGGGACCATTACACCGACCAGCAAGGAGACCCTCGAAGTGCTTGTTGATACCCACTTTCCAGGGAATTCGGCGGCAGTAAACAATGTCTCTACAATACCTGCAGGTACCCCGGATGCAAATAAAATCAGAATGATTATCGCAAACGAGAAGCTAGATAGGGCAATAGATTCATTCGAGCCCTATAAGTCGCCAAGGTTAGACGGGATAGTGCCCGCCATGCTTCAGAAAGCAAAAACAGCCATAACTTCGTGGCCATCTATAGAAGCAGTTTATATTTTATCTATATACCAGCAGCCTGGAGGAAGATCAGGTTAGTATTTATCCCAAAAGCTGGCAAAAGCCTTTCGTCGTTCTTATTAAAAACGATGGAGAGGATATAGATCTGCATGTTAAGGATTTGGTCTCAGTAGAGAGGTTAAGTAAATCTCAATATGCTTACACTAAGAGTAAATCAGTGGAGACGGCACTACACAAAGTAGTAGGTGCCATCGAAGGCTCACTGGTTAACGAAGAATATACTTTTCAAAAAGAAAAACACTAAATTCTTCACATTACGCAAATCACCTTTTAGAGACCAACCATAATTTTAATAACAATTTCCAAATTTTGCATACCGACAACAAAGGAACAAGGTTAAATCTATTGGAATCCCTAGAAATAAATAAACTTAAAAATACCCACACCTTGTTGAACTCGCAATTAGACCTTCATAATTCCCCATTGTTAAACTTGTTTTTACAACACCTTTGGAAATTCCGCACCCACCCTTATTTTAGGTAAATATCTGTTATCCCTTCAGTTCTAGTTTAAGATTCACTCATTCTTGAGAAAGCTACCGTGTAGCGAAACATGTCGGATTTTTATTAGAAAAAGTTCAAGTGTTTAAATAAAGTGGAATTTTACACAATTTAGTGTTTTCTTTTTGACAAGTTTGTTAAGATGGAGTTCCACCAAGTAAAGGCAGAATCAATCCAAAGAATATACTCTAGGCACCTTCTTAGATATAAAAGGGGCTTTTAATAACGTTATTACACAAGCTATCTATGATGCTCCGAAAGAAACAGGGGTCGAGGATTATATCTGCGGGCGGATTAACGCAATGCTGAACGATCGTCAAATCTGCTCCAGCCTTGGCAGCAGCGAATTAGGCAGAGGAACTCCCCAAGGAAGTGTTCTGTCACCAACACTCTGGCTGAGAGTCATAAACAAGGTTCTTTTATCGTTAGAAAGAGCTCGAATAAAAGTGGTTGCATACGCTGATGATGTAGTAATACTTGTGTCGGGCATATTCGTCAACACTAGCAGTGATCTAGCAGAAATGGCCCTTAGGAAACTCCAGTAATGGGCCTGCGCATGTGGTCTCAGTATAAACACCGAAAAACGGAGATGGTATGGTTTACGCGAAGGAGAGTGGTGGAAAATTTCAGACTCCCAATGCTCGACAATAGCACACTAGTGCTGAAAGAACAGGCAAAGTATCTGGGTGCGATACTGGATTCCAAATTAAACTGGGGCATTAACGCATATGAACGTCTTAGAAGGGCGTCCAGTGCGTTCTATGCCTGCAAAAAAGCTATTGGGAAAAAATGGGGGTTAAAGCTCCACATAGTGTACTGGATTATTATATGACCCATTTTAACATCAGGGGTCTTGGTCTGGTGGACCGCGTTAGGAAAAGCAGTTCACCTGAAAAAGTTAACCAAGGTACAGAGGGCAGCTTGTCTAGGTATAACTGGTGCCCTGCATACCACACCGATAGCAGCATTGCAGACGATGCAGCACGTTCTGCCCCTGGATATTTACTGCAGAAGTGTAGCCGCAAAGAGCGCCGTGCGACTGAAAGAGTCGAATTGCTGGAATCCCGCCAACCATGGACACAGCAGCATACTTAGTATCCATTCAGGAGCTAACTTACAAAAACCTACCGACTACATTCTCCCAAAGTCTGACTTCAAGAGGGGTTTCTCTGCGCTCATTCCAGATAGGGGGAGCGGGAGGGAAATCAGCTTATTATGGAGGTAGACCACTCTGTTTTTACGCACGCGTCAAAAATGAACGATGGCGTGGGAGCTTAGCTTTGCTTGGAGTCTTTGTTGAAAGTATGAATTTACAGAGATCGTATAGACTTCCAAACTACAGTAGCGTTTTTCAAGCAGAAATATTTGCTGTGGACAAGGCAGCGACAACTCTGCTTGAACGCCTTGATCGGCGGGAAGGCGGGTCGATTTGCATCTACATCGACAGTCAGTCAGCGATTAAGGCGTCAAATCAAATCTTATCTGGCGCTGTGGCAATAACCTCCGCAGACTTGGAGCCCGGCACAGAGTCACTTTATGCTGGGTTCCGGGTCACTGTATGATTCCGGGTAATGAGAAGGCCGACACTCTGGCTAGGGAGATGGCCTAGCGGAGAGTACTGTGGCCAGACCACTGGAAATGATTAGAGTTGAAATTAATCAAAAAGCCACACAACTTGCTCAGACCAGATGGACAGAATTACCAACCTGTAGCTTACCTAAGCAACTATGGCCATTATACAAATTTAATAGAAACGCAGCATTGTTAACACATAGTAGGAAGGACCTACGTAACATACTGTTTGGTAGTCATGCAGAACGTATGAAAATACCAGCAAACGTTTTCTGCAGAAGCTGCAGAGATGAAGAAGAGGTAGAGAGCGTTCAGCACTTTTTGTGTGAATGTCCTGGCCTTGCAAGAAGATTTGATGCCTTCAGGGAGACATTCTTCGGCGGACTGGAGGAGGTAAGCTCAGCACCACTTGGACGTCTGGTGAGGTTCATCAACAGTAACGGCTGGTTCTGGTGGGGCTTACACAATCCCCCCTGCAACATCTTTCGTTGCATGAATCATCACGGGTTGGTTCAAAGGAAATGTGGTAACACAACGAACCACCAGGTCTATGTGAGACTAGCCGGCGGGTGCTGGGAGTCTGCCACTCTAACCTAACCTAGCATTACAACATGTGGGTGAAAGATTATAGGTGGAGATCTCAACGCATGTGCACTGGGGTTCTACACTGACCAGTGGCGGATTTAGCCCCCCCCCCCCTAGAGCCTTGTACAAAAAGGATTTCAATCGCGAATTTTATAAAAATAAATATTGTAACATAAACATTAACCATTTTTACACATTCTTTTTTTATCTAAGACATCCCACGTAGACTTCAAGTCTAAGTACTAACGTACCATGGGCGCCTGAAGGGAAGGGAAATTGAGTCTATTGACACGGGATTTGAAGGACTGGAGGTTGGGACGGGAAGGGAAAACATCTGCAGACAATTTGCTCCATAATCTGGAGACCCTAGGTATGAATGAGCGAGAGAAGTGGTCTGTTCTTGGCTTTTGTAGCTGGACAGTACGCAACGCGCCTCTTGTTCTGTTAGGAATAGTCAAGGGGGGAATAATACCGGCTAGTTCTTCAGAGCAAAATCCGTGGAAGTAGCGGTAGAAAAGGGATAAATCCCCAACAGCTTTTGGATACAATCAAGGATGTTAAGTGTCGATCCCCAGATGTGGGAGCAGTACTCTAGGTTAGGTCTTATTTGGGAAACATAGAGAGTGTATAAGTTGGAAGGGGAGAAGTATTTTCTGGTTTGAAAGAGAAAACCAAGGTTTTTAGCTGCCGATGTGGCTACTGAAGTAATGTGTTTGTGCCAGCTGAGATAATGTTCGAAAGCGACGCCAACAAGATTGAATGTTTCATTGTTTTGTAGGGCCTGGCCATTCACGTGGATGCGGTAAGGGTTGCCAGATTTTTTGCGTGACAGGGAGCAAGACTGGGTTTTGGAGGCGTTGAACTGAACAAGGTTCTTGGCACCCCAGTCTAAGATTAATTGGAGATCTTGGGAAAGGGATAGGTACATGGATCTGCGTCTATTATCCAACTCTTGATTCGAAACTTGTCTGGAAAAATGAATATTGGAGTGAAGAGTACTATCGTCAGCATAACTGTGGATGGGGTTAGTAGTTGAAGAGAGCAGATCATTAATGTGAAGAAGAAATAGGGTTGGTGCCAGGACTGAACCTTGGGGGACGCCAGCATTGATAGGATGGAAGTTAGATGAGTGACCGTCAACAACAACAGATATGGGCCGATTAGAGAGGAAGCTGCCGATCCAGGTACATAGTTTGGTAGGAAGACCGTAAGAAGGTAGTTTGTTGAGGAGTGCGGCATGCCATACTTGGTCAAAGGCCTTGGAAATATCAAGAGCAACAATCTGAGATTCGCCATAAAATTCGAGAGACTTGTTCCAGTTATGTGTGACAAAGCTAAGGAGGTCAGCTGTGGATCTTTGGTGACGAAATCCGTACTGTCTGTCATGAATGATTTTGTGTTTTTCTAGATATGTTAAAATTTGCAAGTTGATCACTTTCTCCATAACTTTGCTGACAATGGAGAGAAGAGAGATAGGTCTATAATTGGATGGAAGGGACTTGGAACCTTTCTTCGGGACAGGCTGCACACGAGCAGTCTTCCAGCTATCTGGGAAGATACCCTTGTCATAAGAGATCTGGAAAAGACGAGTTAAGATGGGTGCAAGTTCTGGAGCGCATTTTTTTAGGACAATTGCTGGTATGCCATCCAGACCGGAGGGCTTTTTGGTGTCGAGGGATAGAAGAATTTTTTGAACTTGCTTGACTTTAAGCATTATATCGGGCATTTTGAGGGGTACAGACTTAGTGGTTGGAAGAGCGAAATTGGGGGGAGGGATCAGGGTGGAATTGGCAGCGAATTGTTTGGCGAATAGTTCAGCTTTCCCTTTAGAGGTGGAGATAATTTCGTTGTCAGAGGTCAGGGGAGGAAAAGTGTTTCTACAGATGTTTTGACTAATGTTTTTGGCAAGGGACCAGAAGGATTTGCTGCCGTTGGGACAGGAAAGCACTCTACCTTTTATGCGGTTGCTAAAAGCATTTTTGGACTCTAAGATAATTTGGTTGTATTGATTTCTTGCCTCGGTGAAAATTTGACGATTTTCGGGTGTAGGATTTTGAAGATAGCTTTTGTGAGCTTGGACTTTTTTGAGTCTGGCTTTATCACAGGCCTTGGAGAACCATGGCTTTTGGTGGTGGAGTTTAGGTTTCTTGCGGGTATGTGGAATGAAACCTTCAATACCTGCTTGAATAATGTCTGTGATATGAGAGCAAATTTCGGAGGGATCGGGAGTGGAAAAACAGACAGGGTTCCAAGGGAAAGCTGAGAAGAAGTTTCGAAGACCATTATATAAACATTATTATAAACAAAAACAAACACTTCGTCTGTGTAAGGTCTTTGAAATCAATTATACCAAAAAAATATAAATAATAGATCAATTCTATGTAATGTAAAAAAATGCAAGCCTTTTTTGGCATTTTTGATCTACATGCTTTTAAATTGTTTCTGAAAACATTCCTTACACATCTCACTGCGATCTTATCAAAATTTGCGCCGGATAGTTTTGGCTTCGAAACGAGACAAATAACCCAATACTTTTGTTTTCAACAAACATCTCTGGAAAGTATTTTTTTTCGAAAATGGATTAACAAAATTTTTCAAAATTATTTTCTCGCAGACATATTCCGAACCTACATTTTTTCAAAAATATCCTGACCGCTTTTTCAAAGATGCTTTTTCGAAAACGGATTTATGAAATATTTTGAAAATATTTTCTCCGTATTTCGAAAGCATATTTTTTCAAAAATATCTCCAAACAAATAATTTTTAAAACAGGTACATTTTTCAAAAATATATTTTTTCGAAAAAAATATTTAGACAATTAAATTATGAACTCTAGTAGTGTTAACGCAACTTCGATAGTTCAGATTTTGGTTGGCTGTGTGGACTGTATTTTGTTATGTTTTAAAAGCGGGTGCTAGTTCACCCTGGTACAAATAGAATGCGACCTTAAAAAGGCATAAAAATAGCGAATTACAATAAATAAACGGGGCGACACTAAGACAGCTTACCTCTCTCGTCGTCTTCACCACTGGGAAAAGGCCTCTTCTCAGGTATACCCTCGTAGCCTGTAGGGGTTGACACAAGCACCACAATATATGCGTAAAAATTACGATAAAATAAATTGAGTCTGTGTATTCGTAACGTACTTTTTAGACTGGTTTGCGATATGGTACCGCCTTAGTGGCACAAAAAACAGGACAAACTGATTTTGCGCGAGTTTTAAGATAAGTAACTTTTATGCCTGATTTACAGGGCGTTTTAAAAAGGTGGTACCTGAACAAGTAGCTTCGAAAATGTTAATGAAAAAAAGACGAAAAAAGATCCTGAACAAACCCAAACGAACCTTTTTTGGGTTTGATCAGGGTTCCTTAAGTTTGGTACGTTACTTTTTCGTAAATTACTTTTTTAAAAAGCCGTTGCTTGAAAAACTTAATACTATCCGAAAAAAATTAATTTCAAAAATTTGGAAAGTGCTTTAAAAAAATTTTAAAAATAGTTTTAACACACTTTTTAATAGTTTAATGCCTTTATTTTCTCAAAATAACACCACAACTTAAAATTATGCCTCACGCCACGTTGAGCTGTCTCTCGGAAGTACCGCTCCCACTTCTCTCGTTCGCCGGTCCGCCGTCAAAGGGATCAACGCTGCAATTCCTATGCCCAGTCCGCCGTTGCCACCTTGTCGTCAGATTCTTCACCTTTTACAGTCGGCCATCCTGCAAAAATTAATGCCCTCATTAATATAAATCAACTTTCTAAGAGATCAATCAGATCTTGTCGATCCGTGATCTCGCCATCACTATCAGTGTCGCTTTCGCCATTGTCACAATCCCCAGATGTAGTACTACAGTAACGCATCAGGGAATCAATCGCCACAACCGCCCGGAAGGTTTTATACCCTCTTACACCTTTAACAGCTGTTATAACATACCTGTCATGACCCAACACTTTTGCCATACGATAGGGGCCATCGTATTTATTAATCATTTTTCGATTAACACCTTTTTCGCCTTTCGCCATATCACTAAATCACCCACCTTATTGGTTACAACCTTTCGCCTTCGATCATATCGAGCTTTCATAGCTCTACTCGCCTTGGTCAAGTTTTCATTCGCCTTAGTACACCGTTGGAGCAAGGCCTCCGTTATCGTCTCAAAGAAAACCGTATCGCCTTGTGCTAAGTTCGCCTCTTGCACATCGCCAGTCAGCTCCGCATTTGTTCCACTTGTTTGCGTAAACATCAGTTGTGCCGGAGAGAAGCCAGAACTTTGATTCACTGTTTGATTCATACCCCATATAATTTCTGGAAGCGTCTCATCCCAAGTCACCTCAGATGCTGCACTTGCTTCAACTGCATTCAGCAAAGTGCGGTTCTGTCGCTCCACTTGACCATTCGCCATGGGTGTTGCAATTGCATTCAGCACATGCTTAACACCTTTTTCCGCCACATACTTAGCAAACTCTTTGCTAGTAAACGCCAGTCCTCGATCGGAAATAATACGCCTTGGATATCCAAATTCGCCAAACACCTCTCTCAATTTTTGAATAGCCTCAGAAGACCGTAAAGTCCTCGTTGGCTTCGCCAAAGTGTACTTAGTAAAAGCATCTACCACCATGAGCACATATTGATTCCCTTTTGTACTTTTGGAGAACGGGCCAACATGATCAATATGTACCGTGTGAAATGGTATCGCCACCTTTTCAATAGGGTGCATTAATCCTGCTGCCCGCCTTTTCCAAAAGCACAGCTAATGCACGCCTGTACATACTTTTTGATAAACCGCCCCATTTTAGGACACCAATAAGTTTGTTTTACCAAATGCAAACATCGTTCAACGCCTGGATGACAAATGTCATCATGATGTCTGCGCGCCAAATTAAATCTCGCCATTGATGGAACATACAATCTATCGCCCAGTAAAGTTTTTCTATATAATCGCCCATTTACTACCTTATACACCTGTTTCACGCCTTTATCCGCCGTTCCTGTAGTCAAGGCAGTCACAATCGCCTGCGCGTTGTCGTCTTGTAACTGTACTGTTAAAAACCAATCTCCCTCTGTCATAGTTAGCATACATACATTTGCCGGGTTTCTACTCAAAGCGTCCACATGTTGCACCTTTGCGTTAGGTCTATACTCAATTTCCATGTCATACTCCTGTAGCGACATCCACCATCGAGCTACTCTAGGTACCAGATCTCTTTTCAGCAGGGTCGCCCTTACTGCCGAACAGTCCGTTACCACCTTAAAGTGTACTCCAATTGAATACACCCTAAAACGCTTTGTCGCCTCCACTAATGCCAAAGTTTCAAGTTCATAGTTGTGCCACGCCTACTCTGCTATTGTAGTAGCTCTGCTATAATAGAAAACTGGTTGTAACGCCTCATTCTCCTGTTGTTGCAGTAAAATTCCTGCCACGCCCCATTTACTCGCATCAGTATGTACTTCAGTAATCGCCTTACTGTCATACAACGCCAAAACTGGTCTTTCCGACAGCAAACATTTAAGTTTGTCAAAAGCCGCCTGCTCAGCGCCATGAGATGTCCTTCTTAGTTAAATTTGTCAAAGGTCTAGCGATTATTGCAAAGCCTTTCACAAATTTCCTAAAATAACTCGCCAAACCTACAAACTGCCTTACACCATGTACGGTAGTAGGTGTAGGAAACTGTTTTACCGCCTGTACTTTGCTTTCGCCTGGACGTATACCTGCAGCACTTATTTCATGCCCCAAATATTCTAACTTCGTCTCTAAAAATCTGCACTTTGATAAGTTCAATTTTAACCCCGCCTTCGCCACCATGTCAAGAACACGTTCAAGCAAGAGTAAACCCTCTCGCAGTGTCGCTGTAGGCAGCAGAACATGATACATATACGCCAACACAAGATCATTCTGCAATCCTTGCAACATTTTGTTCACCACTCGTTGAAATACCGCCGCGCCGGTGCATTTGGCAAACCAAATGGTACACGTAGATACTCCTAGTAGCCGTCGGGAGTCACAAACGCCGTCTTTGGTATGGAATCTTCGTGCATTGGTACCTGATGATACCCCTGCGCCAAATCAAGGGTAGTGTAAAAGCATTTTCCCGCCAATTTGTTTAACTGATCCTCCACCAAAGGCATAGGACTACGATCCTTGATAGTCACAGCATTCAGCGTCCTGCAGTCCACGCACATGCGCACATCGCCATTTTTTTAGGTATCAACACAATGGGATTAGCATACTCCAATTCACTTTCTCTTATAACGCCACTTTGTAAAAGACTATCCACCTTATCTCTCACTACCGCCCTCTCATGCATTGATAACCTATAAGGTCGATACACCACTGGCCGGTCACTTTCAACTCTAATTTTCATTTCGCTTAATGTAGTAAGACCTAGATCAGTATCGCTACTTGAGAAACACCCTCTCATTTTTAACAGTAAATGGGGCAACCGCCGCCTATCATGCGCACCTATGTCACCTACATGCACACATGTCAAATCAAACATACTACTTTCGCAATTATCGTCATTTAAATTTGTACTCACCGCAACTTTGTGTACCTTGACAGTTGGACCTAGCATCGTCGCCCTTGCCATCACCTGCCCAGCTCGCCATTGTACGGGTTGGGTGCCACAATTTGTCACTGTCAGCACGCCAGCTGATCCGCCTTCCAAGATGTGGTTTCCGATTGCCACTAGCGCTCCGTTGCACTCGAATCGCCTTGCAGGTACCCAGCATTTCTCGCCAACATGCATGTCTTCCACCACTTGGGCCTCTTCGCCTGGGGCTACCTTAACATGCTGTAGTGGAAGCACCCGATGTGTGATTTTCGCCTCGACATCATCTTCATCCAAAGTTATCAGCTGGATGAAGTCTTCCGCCTTTTCGGTAGAAGTCAGCTGCGCCTCGCCACCCTGCACTGTGAGCTTGATGCCAGGGGTCGCTAACGCCGGTTGCCCTAAAAGAAGGTCAGCGCCAGCAAGGTCACACTCGGCGATGAACGCCATTAGGGACACCATCCACAGTGACTGGTAGCGCCGTCTCGCCCCTCACTGTGCATAGCGCCCCGCCAAATCCTTTCAGAATTACGGAAGATGGTCTAACTTTGAGGTCGCCGCGTAAGTCAAAACATTCGCCTGTTATGACATTTCTCTCACTGTCCGTGTCTATATACGCCCTCAAACGCCTACCATCCTCCATAATTGCCGATTTCTTATAAGTGTTGTCACACACTTCAACGATCCTTACCTGCGCCCGCCGTTTTGTGAATGTATGGCCACCACCTGAAGAACCAGCCGCCTTTGGTCCACCATGTCGCCTGTCCGGACACGAGTAGTGGTCATGTCCCGGTTGCCTGCACCGGATACACCGCTCCACTCTTGGGTTCGGGCAATCCCTGCTCAGATGACTGCCTATCTGCTGGCAGGTATAGCACCGAACACCTGTCTCTTCCACCGGTCGCCTTGTTATTTTCTGAGTAGTGCCACTCCCTTGTTCGCCTGTATTACGCCTTTTGTCGCCTGTTTGCTTCTGATACCTGTCAAATGAAGACAAAAATCCAGTATACAGCTCGCCAGGAGAACTGCATTTGAACGCCCTTGCATTCCCCTGCAGTTCCCTAGGGAGACCCTTAATCACACATGAAATTGCCTTTTCGCCCCTTGCTAGCTTTGACATTTTATCATGGTAGTAATGAGTCATGGACTCGCCTTCCATTTTAACCCGCGCATTTCAAAAAGTACCTCAGCATAATCGTGCTGTCTTGGAATCCCCTGTGCAATCGCCACTTTCCACTCGCCCCATGTCTGGTCATATCGATCGAGCCTATTGTACCAGCTTCTTGCAGCGCCTTGCAATTTTGCCTGCATAAAATATGCCCGCTCGTATTCCGACCAGCCATGAATACGCCCTAACTGGTCGATTTTACTGAGCCACCTGTCAACTTTGCAGTCTTTGTTATCAGGGTCGAATGGTTCCAGGATCTCAGCGCCCGCCCTAGTCCTAGCCGCCCGTGAACACAAAGTGTTGCATGCCGATTCCGCCCTGTCTGCCTGGCTACCGCCAGTTACCGGTTTATAACTATGCTCACCTGATGCACCCGCCTGCGCCCCCAAGCCAAGAGCATTCTTTCCTCCGGTTACCTGCTCCATCGCTTTAGCAGTCTCTCTCGCCACAATTTCTTGAATACTTTTTGCTAATCCGCCTTCCAACAGCTTCGCTATTAAATTCGCCTGGTCGCCGTCTTCATTTCTTTCCACCTCGGGCTCGTAATCCAACTCTGAATCGCCGCTCAAACTTGTTGATCTCCCTTTTTGATTTTTGTCGTCCGCCATTTTCTTTCGTCACCTCTGGTTACACAAACAGGACCGCCGAAACTAAAACTTTAACGCTTTGTTTTCACGCAATTTAATATCGCCTCTCCACTAAAAACAATACTAGCACGTAGTTAATCCCACTTCTGAACTTTTAACACACTTTTTAATAGTTTAATGCCTCTATTTTCTCAAAATAACACCACAACTTAAATTTATGCCTCACGCCACGGTGACCTGTCTCTCGGAAGTACCGATCCCTCTTCTCTCGTTCGCCCGTTCGCCGTCAAAGGGATCAACGCTGCCATTCCTATGCCCAGTCCGCCGTTGCCACCTTGTCGCCAGATTCTTCACCTTTTACAATAGGTTTGTGGCAAATTGTACTTTGGTAAGTACTCGTATATCCCCCCAAATGAGCAGAAGGCATAAATAAACAAAAATGCTACAATATTTACATTTTCATATTAATCAAACAATTTGTCCTGTCGCGTGTAAGCTAAGATGGCCAACTCTTCTAGCTGTTTCTTTTTTCAACAAATATATTTTTTGATATTAAATCAAGTAAATTTTTTCGAAAAACAGTTTCTTCGAAAATATATTTTTTTAAAAAAAGAACCTTTTAAAAATACATTTCCCGGAAATATATTTTTAGAAAACATAGTTTTTCTAAATTTAAATTAAGAACTCTACTAACTTAGAAAAGGTCAATGAAAAAATGACAAAAAGATCTAAACTAACCTAAACGACCCTTTTTTGTGTTTGGTCAGGTTTACGTTTCCTTGTATTTGCTATGTTACCCTGCAGTAAATTACTCTAAAAAAGTGTCGTTTTTCAATATGAATATTCGAAGTCTTTTTTGAACCAGTGTTTAAAAAATGTTTTCTAAAAATATGTTTTCATCAAAAAATTTAATTTCAAAAAGCGGTTAAAAAAATTCGAAGTTGGTTTCAGAAAAAAAACAATTGAAAACATTCCTTGTTTTCGAATATCTGTATTATTGAAAAAGTTCTGTTTTCGAGATAACATAGTTTCGAAAAAATGTGTTTTCGAAAAATTTTCATATATCATCAGTCCAAATGGACAGACGGTATAAGTAAAAAATGCTGAATATTGGTAAGTTAGGATGACAAACTGTTCTGTTTTCGCAAGAACAGGTTTAGATATTTCGTCCGTTATGAAATAGTGCACATTTCTTAGAACCCTAAACAATAAAAAAGGAATGTCGCACTCGAGCTTGCCCGTTTTTTTTTTGTTTTGTAGTTTTGTGTAGCTCGAGGTGACGTTGCCCCCCCCCCTCTAGACGAAATTCTAAATCCGCCCCTGACAATGACAACAAGGGAAAGCAGAACTATTTGCCAAACAATTCACTGCCAATTCCACCCTGATCCCTCCCCCCAATTTCGCTCTTCCAACCGCTAAGTCTGTACCCCACAAAATGCCCGATATAATACTTAAGGTCAAACAAGTTCAAAAAATTCTTCTATCCCTCGACACCAAAAAGTCCTCTGGTCCGGATGGCATACCAGCAATAGTTCTAAAAAATGCGCTCCAGAACTTGCACCCATCTTAACTCGTCTTTTCCACATCTCTTATGACAAGGGTATCTTCCCAGATAGCTGGAAGACTGCTCGTGTGCAGCCTGTCCCGAAGAAAGGTTCCAAGTCCCTTCCATCCAATTATAGATCTATCTCTCTCCTCTCCGTTGTCAGCAAAGTTATGGAGAAAGTAGTCAACTTGCAAATTCTAAAATATCTAGAAAAACACAAAATCATCCGACAGACAGTACGGATTTCGTCACCAAAGATCCACAGCTGATCTCCGTAGCTTTGTCACACATAACTGGAACAAGTCTCTTGAATTTCATGGCGAATCTCAGATTGTTGCTCCCGATATTTCCAAGGCCTTTGACCAAGTGTTGCATGCCGCACTCCTCAACAAACTACCTTCTTACGGTCTTCCTACCAAACTATGTACCCGGATCGGCAGTTTCCTCTCTAATCGGCGCATATCTGTTGTGGTTGACGGTCACTCATCTAACTTCCATCCTATCAATGCTGGTGTCCCCCAAGGTTCAGTCCTGGCACCAACCCTATTTCTTCTTCACATTAATGACCTACTCTCTTCAACTACCAATCCCATCCACAGTTATGCTGACGATAGTACCCTTCACTCCAATATTCATTTTTCCAGACAAGTTTCGAATCAGGAGTTGGATAATAGACGCAGATCTATGTAACTATCCCTTTCCCAAGATCTTCAATTAATCTTAAGCTGGGGTGCCAAGAACCTTGTTCAGTTCAACGCCTCAAAAACCCAGTCTAGCTCCCTCTCACGCAAAAAATCTGGCAACGCTTACCCCATCCATATGAATGGCCAAGCCCTACAAAACAACGAAACCTTCGATCTCCTTGGCGTCGCTTTCGAACATGATCTCAGCTGGCACAAACACATTACTTCAGTAGCCACATCCCCAGCTAAAAAACTTGGTTTTCTCTTTCGAGCCAGAAAATACTTCTCCCCTTCCAACTTATACACTCTCTATGTTTCCCAAATAAGACCTAACCTAGAGTACTGCTCCCACATCTGGGGAGCGGCATCACCTTCGACACTTAAGATCCTTGATTCTATCCAAAAGAGAACCATTCGACTTATCAATGACCCCGCCCCCACGAGAAAACTCCCTTCTCTCGCTCATCGCCGCGCTATGGGGGAGTTATCCCTTTTCTACCGCTACTTCCACGGATTTTGCTCTGAAGAACTAGCCGGTATTATTCCCCCCTTGAATGTCCCTAACAGAACAACAAGAGGCGCGTTACGTATGCATCCCTTTACTGTCCAGCTACAAAAGCCTAGAACAGACCACTTCTCTCGCTCATTCATACCCAGGGTCTCCAGATTATGGAACAAATTGCCTGCAGATGTTTTCCCTTCCGTCCCAACCTCCAATCCTTCAAATCCCGTGTCAATAGACTACATTAACCTTCTCTTTAGACACCCACGGTACGTTAGTACTTAGGCTTGAAGTCTACGTGGGATGTCTTAGATAAAAAAAAACACTAAAGGTAGAGAATTTAGGAAAGCTACTAGGGAAATGGGTTGCAATTACCACTCTACAGGAAGTCCCGCTTATTGGCCAACAGGAGAAGGCAACAATCGAAGGATCCGTCTGATAAAACATTTTAAACAATAAAACGCAAAAGCTCAAAAGATAAATCCAAAAGATCAAAGAAGAATCGATAAACTTTTGACGTGCATACTGATTATTCACTCTGGAGAACAACAAGAAAAATTAAGTGGCCCATTATACCAATCCCACCCATTAGAAAGGAAACGGGTACATGGGTTAGAAATAGCAAACAAAAGGCTGGCCTTTTCGCTGATCATCTGTCAAATGCCTTTACATCTAACCAGATTCCTTCCGACATGGTCCTTGCTGAAGTACAAAACCGAAGATCAGAAAATATCACTCCCGTTACACCTAAATAAGTGACTGAAGATATTAGAACAAATCTAGTTCCAAGAAAAGCCCCTGGCTTCGATTTGACCACAGGGGAAATTCTAAAACAACTTCCCAAAAAAGGGGTAGTCATGCTTGCTTACCTGTTTGTCCCTGCACCTGATCATCAATTCGGCTTAAGATGCAAGCACTCGACTATAAACCAAGTTCATCGCATTACTAATGTTATTAAATGTGCACTTGAAGAAAAGCAATCTGTTGAGCAGTCCTCTTAGATGTCGCTTGAGGCCTTCGATAAGGTATGGCACGAAGGCTTGATCCTAAACAAACTAAGCAAGATGTTCCCCAAGCAATATGTATATACTTTGACGTCATACATCTCTATTAGACTTTTTAGAGTAAAACAAGAGGAATATTCAAACTTAAAAGTAGTGAAGGCAGGTGTGTCACAGGGCAGCGTTCTCGGTCTTGTCCTCTATCTGCTGTTTACTAGCGACATTCCAGTACTACAAAATGTTTGCATAGTTACATTCGCAGACGATACTGCCCTACTCGCAGTAGGCGACAATATAGAAGCATCTACTAGTGGTTTGCAAGTAGCCAGCGATTCCATTCCACTGGACGAAGCAATGGAAAATTAAATCTAAATCCACATACATTAATTTTACTAATAAAAGTTTAGAGAATCCACCATTAATAGAAATAAATGGAATAATTATTACACACGCAAATTCAGCAAAATACCTAGGAATGATCCTAGACACCAAGCTTCGGTGGAAGGAACACGTCAAAAAGAAAAAATCCGAACTCGACCTGCAATATAAACACTACCGCTGGCTACTTGGAAGAAAGTTTAAGTTGTCGCTTTACTTTAAAACATTAATATACACATTCTAAAACTGATGTGGCAGGTATTGTTGCTTAAGTACGCGGCTTAGGTTTTGTGAATTACACCTCGGAATGCTGTCGATTCTCTGGTGCGTCGATACATTATCTAAAACCGCGTAGTCTTGATTACGATATGCGTCTCTGTTATTTATTGGATTTTCTAGCGGTTCTTGTCCCACCAGGGGAGTGGACGAACATGGAAGTACCGGTGGAATGTGTCTCTGAAAGACCACACTTTCCGAACTTTCTGACTGCTTTTCAAAGTTCAATATTAATTTTTTAATATAACTTTCGAAGTTACTTCCATCTTCGTTTTCTTTTTGTACAGTTGGGGATTCCCAAAAGTACGTTGCTGAATTAACAAATGGATTTGTATTCGGGGTTTCTTTTTGTGAAACGACAAGATTTGTCGTTGTCAGGGGAGGGTCCCACCTACCACCCGGAAGACTTGATCTTTCTTCCGCCCTCAAAGAATCGCAAAGAAAAGATTTTTCAATGTGTGGATTCATTTTTTTTTTGTGTGGTCAATTTTTGACTCTGAAGGGGCTGAGTTTGCGCTTGGAATTTTGACTTAACTTTGTTGTTAAATCAAAGGCAAGAAGTTTTTACTCAGGGGAAGGGGACTCAAGTTTTCTGTTTGTCTGTCAATTTTCTGTTCAAGCTAGTCTTTTGTCCTGTCTGAATTTAAGTAAGGCCTTTTACAAATTTCGTTATTTGCTTAGAACTATTCTTACTTAAAATTATTTACAAGAATTTTTTGACTTCGTACAATTCTTCTTAAAACTAATTTAAAATTATTTTCCAAATCAAAATTGTTTTATTTTGAAAAAATTGTAATTTTGAACTTTTTCAATTTTTTATTTTATTTTGCGTGACGTCTGGCCACTTGAATGCAAAAGAAAAAATAAAAAGTTTTTTGGTCACAACTTGGATTTGAACCAACGGTGATTTTTACAAAAGGGTTACCAGGCTCGGTGCAATAATAACACAGATATTCGAGTTCTGTTATTTTTATTTGCAAGGAACTGAATACTTTTTGTCGCAATTTAAAATTTTTTGAAAGTAACTTTGTTAGCACTCTTTAAAAATTTTTCTAAGTTCGGTTTTTTGCGATTTACAAAAATTTAGCTGTAACGACAGTCTAAAATTTTTCACGGAACTGATTTTTAAAACAAGCTGGATGCAGTCTATGTTTTATCTTTAATGTCTTTTCTTTAAATTGAACAAGGCACGGGGCTGTCTTTTGCACTTTTTCACGTTTAAAGAATGTATTTTTTAGAGTTGCTACTCTGCAGGGTTTTTCTAGAATTGTCTTAATTCGAGAATTGTTTTTTGTCTTTGATCGGGAATTTTTTGTCGGAGAGAATCTTTTCGTTCTGTACCGAGATTCCTTGTTTTGGCTTCTTTTTTAACGCGCTGACGTTAATTGTTCTCCACGTTAGTCGACCTGACTTTTGTGAATTTTTCGAAGTTTAACTTTTGATGAAGTCTTTTTCGAAGTTTTCTACTTTCAATGAAGTATTGCTAAGTTTTTAGTATGAAACTTAAGAGAGTGAGAGATTGGCTATATCAGTTATTTTCGACAGACTGGAACGCTATCCAATACTGAGGATTTGGCTGATCTACGGTTTGGCGTCTATCAGTTCGGAAAAGGCACTTTGTTGCGAATTTCTTTCTGATGTGGATTTTTTATCCCTGCTCCAACCTACAGGTCACTTACAAGAATCGCTCGTACGCAGAGACGAATTCTTAACCTTAAGCCTCCTGGCTTTTCGAAGAGTGCCTATCGTCACTGAATTACTTTTACCCTAATCGCGGCTGAGTTAATTTACTTTTAAAATAACTTGTTCACTAAGCCGACGTCCAGGCTAATCTCGCAAGATTACCCCGTGTTTCGACTTAGACTGGTTGATTCTCTAAGGTTCACTAGCTTTGTGCTGCGTGCTAGGTACTAATCAGACAATCTTTCGAGCTCGTAATGACACTACCGGTTCAGACAATTGATTCTTCAGCTCTGACTTTCGCTGGTCGCGCTCGCGAGTTTTGTCGCGGCGTCCGCGGCGTGATTGGCGCCTCGCGCTTCGAACAGGCGGTCGCTCCGCCTCCCATATAAAATAGCAAGTCTGATGCAGCAGCGATCATTTAACTTTGAGATTTTATATGCGCTTTTTGACTTTTTAACGTTTTTGTACTCGTACAATTGTTATTTTAGCCATTTTTTAGGTTTTATTGTGAAGTTTAGTAACATTCACAACACCCCCCTACTTAGACGGGCAATATCCGAAATTGCTGTTTCAGATTAATGCTCTGGAAATGTTTCCTTGTCTGCGTAGTTTTTGTTGTAGAAATAACGAGAACATGCGAGTTTCGTTATTCTATCTTCTGCGTTTTCGTAATCTAACAGAAGTTCGTTCAATTCGTCTGGAATCCTGGAACTGTCTGGTAAATTAATCGTTGCTTGAGTTTCAGGTTCCCGGTGAACCTCTGCACGCGTTTCCACCTGACTTCCAGCTTGTGCCGGTAGACTTTCCTCGTCAGAGTCGGTTAGATTTGTGTCAGCGTGATCACTGTTCTCCCTGAACTCAGATTCAGAAATTTCATCTTCGGATGTTATTTCGTTTTTTCTGTCTTTTTTTTGCTTGAAGTCAGGCAGTAATTCTTTAAATTCATTTTGAACTTTAGAATCGTCCTGCTGCTTGACGACGTTTCGAGTTTTAGAGTCCCGGCGAACCTCTGCAGTGATTTCAACTTCGCTTTCTACTTGTGTAGATAGACTTTTGTTTTGTCCAAGCTTGTCAAATTTTCTGTTTGAGTGATTCCGTTCATCTCTGTCTCGCTTTGATTCTTTTTGGTTTCCTTTAGGACGCAACTTAAGGTCTCCCAATTTTTTGTCTTTTTGTTTATCCGGAAATTTCGGGTTATTGTCCGTAACGCCAACTTTTTCCGACTTTTTCTCGTTGCATAATGAACATACGACACAGTGGCCTATATATTCAATTATGTCTTTCTTTTGATGTCCCCAAAAGTAGTTCAGCGCAATTTTCCGGAACGTCTCGGCGCTTCCTGGATGTGCTGCGTCTTCTGTGTCATGATAGGTGTAGATCACTCTATCAATCATCTTTCGAGGTACTACTATCCTGTTGCCGGTTGCACATTTACGCCATAGAATGCCGTCTATGAACGCAAAGTTTCGTTGTGATTTCCGTTCGGCGTTGTTTAAGGGTTCTCTGTTCCTTAACTGAATCAAAAGCTTTACCATGATGCGCATGTACTTTGTTTTCTTTTGGGCTTTTATGATCTGTTCGTACAGTTCATTTACCGTTATTTGGTTTAGCCGGGATGTTTCCGGTGGTACCAATCTGTCATTTTCGAGGTATTCGTCGTACGTTACGTCTTCGGCGGGGTTGCGACTCAGGTAGTCACAAAGCACGTTGCTTTTGCCCGCGATGTGCTCGACTGTAAACGTGAACTCTTGTAATAATAAGGCCCATCGGGTCAATTTTGACCTGCTGTCTTTGAATTTGTCAAGCCATGTTAGAGCCTTACTATCCGTTCGAATGATGAAGTGTTTTCCTTCTAAATATCCACGGAACATTTTCACAGCCCACACAATTGCTAAACATTCCTGTTCATTGATGTGGTACCGCTGTGTTGTTCTGCTAAATTTAGCACTGGCGTGAGATATTATGAATTTCTTGTTGTCGTATTCCTGATATAGGACTGCTGACATTCCTATACCGCTCGAATCAGTCTGTAACGTGAACTGTTTTGAAAAATCTGGTCTGCTTAGAGGCACGCAATCCTCAATTGCAATTTTTGTGTTCTCAAAAGAGCGTCTCTCTTTTTCGGTGATTTTGAAGATTTTTCCGTTTCTTAACAATTCAGTTAACGGCGCTGTGATTTCTGCTAAATTGGGTACGTATTCGCGTAACCAATTGCATAGACCCAAGAATGACTGAAGTTGTTTTTTGTTTCGAGGTTCTGGAAACTTTTCAACTTGAATTTTGTGCTTGTTTAAAGGGATTGTTTCATCTCCTCTAATGTAATGGCCCAAGTACTCAAGTTCATTGGTCATGAATTGACATTTGTCACTTGATACTTTTAGGTTGTGCGTCTGCAATCTTTCGAAAACAAGTCTTAAGTGCCTTAAGTGTTCTTGTTCCGAGTCACTGAATATGATAATGTCGTCAAGATACACTAGTACGAATTTTTGGATGTATCCAGTTAAGACTTCTGTCGTCATTAACTTTTGAAAAGTGCTCGGAGCATTTTTCAATCCGAACGGCATTACGTTGAAGTGATATGCCGCTCCATCCGGTGTACTGAATGCAGTATACTTTTTCGATTCATTATCAAGGGGAATTTGCCAATACCCGCTTTTGAGGTCAAGTACTGTAAAGACCTTGGCTTGCGCTAAGTCTTTTAGTGCGTCCTGAATTCTAGGTAAAGAAGTCGATTCTTCTATACTTATTTTGTTGATATCGCGGTAATCAACACAGAACCTTGGTTTCTTTCCTTGCCTCTCCACAAGTACTGGGGAAGAGGAGTAAGCCGACGTCGTTGGCTCTATCACCCCTGCTTCCAACATCTCTTGAATCTGTTCATAGAGAATTTGTTTTTTGTGAGGGTTAAACGGATAACACCTCTTGTTTATGACTTTGTCATCTTTGATGGTGATTTTGTGTTTCGTCGTGCGTGTCGTTGGCTGTACCAATCCACTTTGAAACACGTCTTTAAACTCATTTATCAAATTTCGTAATTTGACTGGTTTTGTTTTGTCTAATTCAGGCAAAATGATTTTTCCTGTTGCCGATTTTTTCATAGGAGACCAGTGCAATGTTTGCCTGTTGTCTTTCCCTATGTGTACGCAATTTCTTGAATAATCAATCACGACATTTTCGTTCACTAAGAACGGAGTACCCAATATTACGCTGGTGTCAAGGTTTTCGACAACCCAGCAAGAAACTTCGTAGGTTTCCTTCCCCAAATGCATTTTTTCGGTACAAGATCCCAGTACTTTAGCCTGCGCTCCTTCGCATGCCAGTTGCATGTAGCTAACAGTTACTGTATCAAGTTTTTCCGGTGCAATTTTTGAAGAAATTAGATTTATGTCCGCTCCAGTGTCCAGCAAAACATCATAATCCTTATTCCGGTATGTAACTTTTAACAACGGTTGCTGTCTCGTATCATACTTGAAGTTTTTTATGGAATTAGGGCCGACTACCCTTTTTTGTTGACTGCCGTCAACTCCATTTTTTACTGATTGCTCTCGGCTCTCAGTTTCCGATTTTTTCTTTTTTCTTTGTCTCAGTGATTGTCGGCCCGATTCGCGTTTTTTGGCGACTCAGGTCCGCTTTTACTCTTAGACTTTGTATTCTCCGTTTCTTGAGAATTTTCTTTGGGTTGGACGTTATTTACCCTGTTGGTATTTTTTGGTCCGTTTTCGCTTGTGTGTGAGAACTTAGGACATTTGTTGTCGTAATGATCTCCAGCACAATGTCTGCATGGTCGAAAATTTTTGCTGTTTGTTTTCGGCGCATGTTGCATTTTCCCTGAGTTAAAAGTCTTTTGAGAACTTTCACCCGGTTTTTGGAAACGTTCACTGTTCGTTTCTCTTGGTTTTTCTTGAGGCATATACTTTGGTTGTATATCCGCTTTTTTGTTTGTCAGGGATGCCAGGCTCTTTGTGTGAACCGATTTTTCTTCGCGAATGTCCCGCTCTACGCGCGAAGCCACGGCTGCGAGTCTCTCTACATTCGTGAAATTTGCTGTGCGAAGCCTAGAGCGAAGTTCTGGCAACAATTGTACGAGCACAAGTTGAATGAACTCGTCATCATTACCTTCGGGATTCACGCGTGAATGCAACGCTCTTTTTCTCAAAATAAACGATTCGACGGATTCATTTATTACTTGATGTTTACCGTATAACGCGGTTCGAAGTTCAGCGATGTTTTCGCAACTGCTGAACCGGTCTACTAGTCTCTGTGATAGCTCAAAATAACTTTTGAGGTACAATTTGTACGGCTCTATCCATTTCTTAGCGTTTCCGCTTAACTGATTCATTGCATAGTGAAGTTTTTCACTCTCCGCAATTTTGTTTGTCTCAAACCATTTGTTTAACTCATACACGAATATCAGCGGATCTTCGTGTTCTAGACCGGCGAAACTAATTCGTAACGGGGTCTTTTGTACTGTTGCTTGTCTATTAACGTTTTGCGCTAATAACTGCAAAGTTTTGGCCATTTCAAGATTTGTGAGTAACTCTGTATCTCTCTGAAATGTAGATTTCGCAATGCTAGGCGATTGAGTCTCCTTTGCATTGTTTTCATTTTTTAATCGTAAATCAAGATCTGCTTGAAGCAATCTGTTTTGTGAGCTCGGACCGAACCCCAGTCTATCGGTATTTTGTTGTTTTTGCGTATCGACTTTTTCGAATTTTTTGTTAGTTAGTAACTCTTGTAGGAAAGGATTCTCTCCTCCACCCGTTACAATTTTATTACTGAACCTAACATTTTCATGTACTTGAGAAGTGCGCCCAGAATTTTCTAAGTCGCAACGGTCACCCACTTTTCCCAAGCGGTCACCCAAACCCATGAGTTTATCTATTTCCCTGAAATATTCCCCCATGCAAGTTTGTTCTTCAAAAGACATTAATCTATGCTGTTTAGCGAAACAAGCACAATTTGTTTGATTTGGAACGCGCGCATTCCCTTGATTTTTACTGATGTTTTCCCCATCAATAATTTTTCTACCGATATTTTCCCCATCAATAATGCCCTTACTGACAGGATCCCCACCAGGGATGCCATGTTGCTTAAGTACGCGGCTTAGGTTTTGTGAATTACACCTCGGAATGCTGTCGATTCTCTGGTGCGTCGATACATTATCTAAAACCGCGTAGTCTTGATTACGATATGCGTCTCTGTTATTTATTGGATTTTCTAGCGGTTCTTGTCCCACCAGGGGAGTGGACGAACATGGAAGTACCGGTGGAATGTGTCTCTGAAAGACCACACTTTCCGAACTTTCTGACTGCTTTTCAAAGTTCAATATTAATTTTTTAATATAACTTTCGAAGTTACTTCCATCTTCGTTTTCTTTTTGTACAGTTGGGGATTCCCAAAAGTACGTTGCTGAATTAACAAATGGATTTGTATTCGGGGTTTCTTTTTGTGAAACGACAAGATTTGTCGTTGTCAGGGGAGGGTCCCACCTACCACCCGGAAGACTTGATCTTTCTTCCGCCCTCAAAGAATCGCAAAGAAAAGATTTTTCAATGTGTGGATTCATTTTTTTTTTTGTGTGGTCAATTTTTGACTCTGAAGGGGCTGAGTTTGCGCTTGGAATTTTGACTTAACTTTGTTGTTAAATCAAAGGCAAGAAGTTTTTACTCAGGGGAAGGGGACTCAAGTTTTCTGTTTGTCTGTCAATTTTCTGTTCAAGCTAGTCTTTTGTCCTGTCTGAATTTAAGTAAGGCCTTTTACAAATTTCGTTATTTGCTTAGAACTATTCTTACTTAAAATTATTTACAAGAATTTTTTGACTTCGTACAATTCTTCTTAAAACTAATTTAAAATTATTTTCCAAATCAAAATTGTTTTATTTTGAAAAAATTGTAATTTTGAACTTTTTCAATTTTTTATTTTATTTTGCGTGACGTCTGGCCACTTGAATGCAAAAGAAAAAATAAAAAGTTTTTTGGTCACAACTTGGATTTGAACCAACGGTGATTTTTACAAAAGGGTTACCAGGCTCGGTGCAATAATAACACAGCTATTCGAGTTCTGTTATTTTTATTTGCAAGGAACTGAATACTTTTTGTCGCAATTTAAAATTTTTTGAAAGTAACTTTGTTAGCACTCTTTAAAAATTTTTCTAAGTTCGGTTTTTTGCGATTTACAAAAATTTAGCTGTAACGACAGTCTAAAATTTTTCACGGAACTGATTTTTAAAACAAGCTGGATGCAGTCTATGTTTTATCTTTAATGTCTTTTCTTTAAATTGAACAAGGCACGGGGCTGTCTTTTGCACTTTTTCACGTTTAAAGAATGTATTTTTTAGAGTTGCTACTCTGCAGGGTTTTTCTAGAATTGTCTTAATTCGAGAATTGTTTTTTGTCTTTGATCGGGAATTTTTTGTCGGAGAGAATCTTTTCGTTCTGTACCGAGATTCCTTGTTTTGGCTTCTTTTTTAACGCGCTGATGTTAATTGTTCTCCACGTCAGTCGACCTGACTTTTGTGAATTTTTCGAAGTTTAACTTTTGATGAAGTCTTTTTCGAAGTTTTCTACTTTCAATGAAGTATTGCTAAGTTTTTAGTATGAAACTTAAGAGAGTGAGAGATTGTCTATATCAGTTATTTTCGACAGACTGGAACGCTATCCAAGACTGAGGATTTGGCTGATCTACGGTTTGGCGTCTATCAGTTCGGAAAAGGCACTTTGTTGCGAATTTCTTTCTGATGTGGATTTTTTATCCCTGCTCCAACCTACAGGTCACTTACAAGAATCGCTCGTACGCAGAGACGAATTCTTAACCTTAAGCCTCCTGGCTTTTCGAAGAGTGCCTATCGTCACTGAATTACTTTTACCCTAATCGCGGCTGAGTTAATTTACTTTTAAAATAACTTGTTCACTAAGCCGACGTCCAGGCTAATCTCGCAAGATTACCCCGTGTTTCGACTTAGACTGGTTGATTCTCTAAGGTTCACTAGCTTTGTGCTGCGTGCTAGGTACTAATCAGACAATCTTTCGAGCTCGTAATGACACTACCGGTTCAGACAATTGATTCTTCAGCTCTGACTTTCGCTGGTCGCGCTCGCGAGTTTTGTCGCGGCGTCCGCGGCGTGATTGGCGCCTCGCGCTTCGAACAGGCGGTCGCTCCGCCTCCCATATAAAATAGCAAGTCTGATGCAGCAGCGATCATTTAACTTTGAGATTTTATATGCGCTTTTTGACTTTTTAACGTTTTTGTACTCGTACAATTGTTATTTTAGCCATTTTTTAGGTTTTATTGTGAAGTTTAGTAACATTCACAACAGTATCTAACTATGGGGATGTACAAGAGACAATATCAATATGATCCAGCCATTCCAAAACAAAGTGCTGCCGGAGATGGCAAATGCGCCGTGGTACATACGGAACTCGGATCTTCACCGAGATCTTAGTATCCCTACGAGAAAAGATAAATCAAAAGGATTGGGGGTAAGCATGACGCAAGGCTCCACCTTCATGAGAATTGATAATGCAGAAGCTCTTCAGCTGCTGGACACCCAACACCATGTCCGAAGACTGAAGAGAACAAAGCCGCTTGAACTCGTGAAATGTGCTGTGTGGGTTAATAAGCAGAGCATAGTGCGCGAGTGAACGGGTCATTAAACCGATAAATCGTTAGGACATTATTGGGTGGACTCTAGGTGTTAAGTATGTAGGTTAAGATTTATTGGAGCTAAATTAATGGTTGATCAAATAGATCAATTTTAATTTTCTAAACACCAGCGGCCAGATTCTCCAACGCTAGTCCGGTCTAATCTGACAACCAAAAGTTTTAAACTGACAAGGGTAAGCATAAGACAACTAAGTTTTATACTATGAATTTGTTTCTGAGTTTTTTCGCAAATTTATAAAGAAATTGGCAATTGTAGTACGTTCTTTCGACAATAATAGAACTAAATTTATTCTAGCCACCCGTTCCAAGATGAAAATCATTGGGAAGCCAAGCAGATCGCTGAAATAGCCTACGTTTATAATGACGACTTATTAACAATGACAGGACAAAAACTTTTCAAAACATAACTGATCAACTAGAAGATCTTAATTTAAACCAGTACTAAATCTTAAACCTTCTTAGTGAATCTGAACGCAGATGTTTATCATTAAAAAATCGAAAGATTTCATGTGGACGTAAGAAAGCTGCGAATTTTTTTTTGTGTTCGAGAGGACCTAATTACATGGTATTTTGTCGATTTTTGCCTTTATGGTCCCCTCTAAATGTTTTTTAAGAAATAAAAAATACACCTGGTGCTGCGGAAAGTGCTGTTCCTTCATGCACACGAGGGATAACTGCGAAGATATTTTTGGTTTTGGCGAAGACCTGATTACGGTGTATTTTTGTTGATTTTTGCCTGCGGTCCCCTTTAAATAATTTTTATAAGAAATAAAAAATACGCCTGGCGTCGCGGAAGGTTCCCTTCTTTTATGTACATGGGAGAAAACTGCGAAATATTTTTGATTTGGGAGAAGACCTGATTAAAGCGTATTTTGTATTTATTTTTATCATTGCTATCGTATCATATTATTACTTTTGACGATATGACCTCCTGGAAACTTTTTTTTAAATATAATCTTTCATACGAACAAAAAAACACGAAAAAATGTTTAGTTTTGGAGAAGACCTGCTTTTAGTTTCTGTTTGAGGTTGCCTCGAGGCAAACTTGACCTACATATATTTTGAGACTTTCACTTTTTATTTATTTCTGAAGATTAAGAAGAATTTTTTTTGTTCTTCTATGTAAGAGATTTGAATTTAAAGTTTCCAAAATAAAATCCTTTGTTCTTTTTAAGGGTTCTAATTCAGTCAGTTGGATATTTGAAGGCTGATTATAGCATTCTAGCAAGATCTCTAAAAAAACATCAAATAAGATTTAGTCGAATACAATTTTATTTACCCCTTCCCGCGGCCCGATCAGGATTCGCCAGTGCAACTGTAGCCTTTGGGAATTGTCACGATAAGCACTACATTTGTTAAAAGTTTCGTTCTTTTAGAAATAAGCATATTCGTTTTACGGTCGCCTTTTAGTCTTAAAGGTTGAACTATATGGAACGTAACATCACGTCAACGTTAACGATAACCTTATTGAATGCGCATTCGAAAAAAAAACTACGGCAACGTTAACGTTCTCGGCTTCGCGCCACCGTACGTGTTTATATATTATCCATGTTATGAATCGAGGATCTCGTTAACGTGATGTGACGCCTTGTCTCGTATAGTTCGACCCTAAAATGTGATTAGTCAGCAGAAACCGAAAAATGCGGTGGGTTTTTCTGTTTTCCTTTTTTGGGAACGAATAATTTTGTCATGTCAAAATTAAGAAAAATATACAATATATTAACAAAAACGCTTTATTGAGGTTGTAAACCATTTGGAAAGGTTCCATTTATCTTTGCTACTTCAAAATTCCTGTAAAAATCTGAAAAATTAACATAAGCATTTATTCTTTGGTCAGCTCCCACTTCACCATAGAATTCATCTTTATTATCGGAGCTACTTGTTGTGTTGGTTCTGCTTATGGTACTATGACTTGTGTTCAGATTTGTAAGAGTATTCTGTGGGGAATTAGTATTAACTTCTCCGTTTCTCACAACTAAAGGATTGAAAGTAACAGTCTGATTGGTGAGAGATTTCATGGAATTTGATAAGCAAAAGTTAAAATTTCGCAATACTAAAGTAATATCTTCTCTTTTGGGACTGTAAGGCTTATTTAATGAATTGGACATATACCAGTCGTGATGAAGTCTTACCACTTTATCAACTACAGCTTGTGCAACTCCAGTGAGCGTAGCTTGTTCTCTGAACTGAAAGAACAAAATGTTTATATTAACTTTACGGAAGATTAGAGCTTATTAAGTTGAATAAATTATTAACATTATAAGTACATAACTTTATTTCAGTTTAATAAAAACCCTTACTTATATTAAAAATGCAATAAAATTTATATGTATATATATATATATATATATATATATATATATATATATATATATATATATATATATATATATATATAGGGCTCACGTTACGACCTCCAGCCGAGGAAGTCCAACGCGGCCGGGGCTGGTGTAGACCCTAGGTAATACAGTGGCGCGGAGATGGGGGGGTGCGACTCTTATCGACAAGCTTACAGAGTCAGAAAGGGTTATTTACACACGTTTAAAAGATTTAGGTATATACAAATTTCTATTTACAAAAGTGAATTTATGACTGCTGGAAAACTCCAATGAAAAAACCAGCTTAAAAGGGGTGCTTCCCAAGTATAGACCCAAGTACGCCAAGGTACCAAGTTGCATAAATAATCACTGAAAATTATATCTTAAGTGAGTTCGGACGTGACCTAGTAGGTATGTTTTATGTATTTTAGGTTGATAATATAATGAAATAGTTTGGAGTAGAAAAAAATCCATTGATTTCTGTCTTCTTCTAGTGCATTATGTTAGTGCTAGGATTCATAGTTCATCATTTACATGTGGATAAAAATGAAAAATATATTGAAAACATAAGTCGTCAAAACAAAACAAAAAAAAAACTATTTGTAATTTGATCGTTGTTGAGAGGTCAGGGTTGGGTCAAATGGTGTCTATTATTAGAAATAAATCAAAATAACGAACCTATTTTACATGTCTATTGAATATATTTTATTTAATAATAATATAATTCGAAAGTCGAAATTTTATTTTCCTTGAGAGGTCAGGATTGGGTCAAATTGCATCTATTATTAGAAATAAATCAAAACAAAACGAACCTATAGTATAGTATATGGACTATATTTTATTTAAGAAATAATATTGATCATAATAGTCGTCAAAGGATTTTTTCCTTATGGTTTTGTTAAAAATAATAAAATATTTAAAACATAATTCGAAATAGAAATAAATTAAAACAAAAAGAATCTATTTTACATGTTTATTTAATGCATTTATTTAATAAACTACAATTAATATTATTCAGAATTATTTTTTGGTGGAACCAAAACCATTTACACCAGAATAATAAAGAAATAACAACATTTTATCGATGTACCCCTTTTTAATGTAGTCTTTTAGGTTGGACAATTTTTTGAGAGCCAACAACGAGTTGTATTTATTTTCTGGTAACACATATAACACTTGCTGAGTAGATATAGATGGCCGGTGCAGATTGCTCCCCCCACCACTTTTTGATTAGTCGAATCCCCACCTTAGTTCGGCCTCCAAGCACCTGATTGGTCGGCCCGCATCTAAACCCCGCCTCCAAGCACTTGGATTCCCACTCTAGGAGGGGTGAGAGAGAAGGGATCGAAGCCTAAGAGCATTCGTGTATTAGTCGCGTCGTTGCGTCAGTAGTACCTCTGCAGCACTGATACAAGATACTAATATAATTATTTAGTGCTATGGTTGTGTGTGGGATTTGCAATTTTCAAATTAATATATTTTATCTTAAAGCTATTCTAGACTGCATTTATTAGAAGAATATGCAGCGTTGCAACATCAATACTTTGAAGATAATAATCATCTTAATTTTGGAAAGTGTATGGATACAATTATGATATGCGACATATTTACCGAACGATATACAGGATGTTAAAAAATGTGTGCCCCAACTTCAGGGTATTAGTCCTAACTCAATTGTAGGACAAAAAGTTCATTTAAACATAGGTGCTATACGACTTTGTTTTTAATACACAGGGTGTTGAAATTTTTAAAAGGTTTTTCCCTAATATCTAGAAGAACGCACATCCAATCAACTTGGACCTGGGTGACAATTTTTAATGCATGAAGAGGTGGCTTTCAAGCAAAAAATGTGGTGGCGTGCACAGGGGTAACGCCCGAAGTTTAATTTTAAAAAATATATAGGTACGCCACTTGATCAGTCTAATAGGATTTATGATTTAGCAAAGAAAACTACACAAAAATTATCTTTTGAATTTTTTTTCTCTCAGATTAGCCGTTTTCGATAAAAACAATGTAAAGTGATGCATAACATTATCTGTTAGTGTAATTTGTTGAAAATAACAAAAAAGTAAGGGAGCCAGAAAAACCAAAACACTTCTTTTAACAAATTTGACTACTAGCAAGACTCGTCTTTGCGCATTAAAAATTGCCGCCAAGTTTCACCTTGATACTAATGTGCGTTCTTCTAGATATTAAGGAAAAACCTTTTTAAAAAATTCAACACCCTGTGTATTAAAAACAAGGTCGTTTAGCACCTATGTTTAAATGAACTTTTGTCTTAAAATTGAGTAAGGAATAATACCCTGAAGTTGGGTCACACACTTTATTAACACCCTGTATGTGTATTAGTGTTGCTGTAGTGCTGTGGACTAGCTACACACAAAACCGATTAAAAAAGTAACTAATGAGTTGTATTTTTTTATAGTTACTTAGTTCTCTAACATATTTTAAGAACTTTTAGAAACAGTTGCAACGTAACTCTTTGTGGGTTTCTCAGGGATTTTGGTTCGAATGCTGGTAATTAAAATTTATATCTACAATATTTTACGAAAAAAGGAAATGTTATCAATTTACCAGGTAAAGGGTGTTTTAAAAGAATGCATACCATATATATATAAGCTTGACATATTTTATGTAAGAAAGCAATTAAGAATACTGACTGGCTACGACACAAGCGATGGTAAAAATGATCTGATAAACCTTTTTACGTGGTCACACGACAAAGCAACGAACCTCTGCAAAAAACTGCACAGTGGCGGCGACTCGTCGTAGTAAAACGAGTATTAATATAGGCGGAGGTAGCGGGTTTTGTTGCATCTTCGCCCCCCTTCAGCTAGGCCTCGAAACGTTTAATTCTCCCAATTTGGTGAAGAGGCCGTAGAGGAACCAAAAAACTTTTTAAGATGCGAGGCATGAAACACACCCCTTCCAACATCATTATTAGTGTGACTTAGTACATAAGTAGCATCACTAACCTTTCTTTTTATCCGGTAAGGGCCTTCGAACAACAATAACATTTTTTTCGTTTCAGCTCGAATGGCTGCTGATACGGTGTTTGCTCTCAGCAAAACCATATTACCCGGTTCAAACTCCGTAAAAGGACGGCCAGAAAACTGCGCCGCTAGACGGGCAGCACGGCTCCGTAATGTGGCATCGGCCAAAATGAGTTTTTCCGCTTGCGACTGGGTGATGGTAGTATTTCCCCGATACTCCGAAGGCAAAAAGGAGACAGGGGGTTCCCCGAATTGAAGTTCATTAGCAGAAAAGCCTGTAGATTCATGCACGGTGGTATTTAGGAACAGTTCAAAGCGAGATATTTCCCAAGCCCAACGCGAATGTTGTTCCAAACAATAAGTTCTTAAAAGTCGACCCAGTTCCCGCATGACGCGCTCGCAAGGATTTGCGCATGGGTGTCGTACCGAAGAATAGACCAATTTCACATTCTGCGCCTGCAAAGTTTCACGCCAAAGTTTCGACGTATATTGCGTACCGTTATCATTAAGCATGCGCGACGGCACTTCATTCTTAGAAAAATAATCCTTTAAAAGGCGATTCAACATAGCCCGCGAAGTGGCCCTTTTTAAGGGATAAAGCCAAACATGTTTCGTAAATACATTTACCTGCACAAAGAGGTACATGGCGCCTCCCCGACTACGTATAAGCAGCCCCAAAATATCGGTAGCTACGATATCGTCTTTACCTGAAGGTATTATTTGCATTTGAGGGGGTTTAGGTAAGATACTAATTTTAGCTTTTTGGCAAATCTCGCAAACCTTAGGCGTTTTTTATTTTCGCGATGCATATTGTTCCACCAAACTTCACTTCTAAGAAGTAGCCACGTTTTGTAAACCCCGAAATGCCCAAAAGTTGAATGATATCAATAAATTTGTCCGTAAGTATACGAGGGACACGCATTAAGTAGTGACCTTCAGTCTTACCAATCTTATATACTATATCGTTACGAAATAAAAACCGCGACTGCCAGGACTGATCTTTATTTATATTAATGACCCTTTTCATCTTCTCTTTGAAATATCGAAATTTCTGCAATTAGTTTTTGGAAGTCATCAGGTAGCTTGAAAAAACTTAAAATCTTAAAACATTTATCCTTTGGCGTAGGATACCTAGCCCCCGCATAACGACTAAGCGCGTCCGCTGGTATGATTTCGTGACCAAGAATATGCTTTATTTCGATATCGTATTCCTGCATAATCAACGCCCACCGAGAAATTCGCTCCGACACTAATCGGCAGCGGTTCATGTAAGTAGCCGCTCTATTATCAGTATACAAATAAAATTTCTTCACCAACAAATATACGCGCCATCTTGATAACGCACAAAGGACTGCCAGGACTTCTTTTTCCGTGGAAAAATATTTCTTTTTCCCGGTCCAACAACAGACGCGAGGCATATACTACCACTCTACGCTCTCCCCCTATCGTCTGAAACAAAACTGCAGCGAGGCCAACGTCACTGGCATCAGTTTGGACGCAGAAAGGTTCATTACAAATCGGATGATACAGTAGTGTCTCCCGTTGTAAAAGAGACTTAAGGCCTTGGAATGCGGTTTCCTGCCTGTCACTTCACGTCCACGCTGTTTTTTCTTTAACAGTAAGGTTAGCGGAGCCAAAAGTTCCGCGAACTTTGGCGAAAAAATCCTATTATACTGACACAACCCCAAAAACGCCTGCAACTGTTTGACATTTGCAGGACGTTCATAACCTTGTAGAGCCTGGATTCTGTCCGGGTCTGGCCTTGTTTTCTGCTCATTAACAATGTAACCCAAATAACGTAACTCGGTTTGGAAAAAAATAACATTTCTCCAGCTTCACCGTCAATCCCGCCGAGGCTAGGCGGCTAAAAACCTGGTTAAGGTAGTTTAAATGGTTTTCAAATGTATCGCTCATGACCAGTAGTAGTTTAACAAGAAGCCCTGAAAAGCCGATCCAAAAATGACATCCATAGCGCGACTAAATGCACTCACCGCCGCGCCGTTTTAATACCAAAAGGGAGGACACAAAATCTATAAGTTTGAGTACCGACCATAAATCCCGTGTACTGTCTGTCTTCTTCGTGCAGTGGAATCTGCCAATATCCGTGTGTAAGGTCAATGCTAGAGAAATTTTTTACCCGACATTAACAGTACCACTTCCTCGATAGGTTTAGGTAGCTCAAAATCTGGTGACATCACCGAGTTTACGCGACGCGCGTCTAGGCATACTCGCACGCTACCATCTTTTTTAATAGTGGTCATAATCGGCGATATATACTGCGAAGGAGTCCGCTCTATAACACCCCATTGTAACGTCTGAGTTAAGAGTTTTTTGCACGGCACCCCGATGTGCTACCGGTATCGGATACTACGGATATACGGATATTAATAAAAATCGGCGTGTCATCTAATAGCTTTATTCGATGTACGTAAAGTTTTGTGCGACCCGGTATATTCGAAAATATACTACTAAAATTGTTTATTATATTTTTAAAATGGTGTTGCTGTTCGTTAGTAACATTTTCAATATTATGTGTTACCGATTCTACGAGTTCGGTCGAATTTATCTGTTTAGAAAAAAAAACTCGTATTTGGATTAGGTTTCGTTAAGCGTTCCAAAAGATTACTTTTATTTTCGTGTTTTAAAATATTATTTGCTTCGATATTCACGCTAAGTTTACAAGAGAACAAGTCGTTAAGGAATTTATCGTTTTTGTTAACAATACTACAAATGTTTATTGATAAGGATTCTTCACCGTGCTGATATTTTTTTCAGGCACGATAAAAAATTGTTTGTTGCATTTTATACTTAAATGTTTTTCAGGTAAATTTATCGAAACATTATAAAGTCGTAAAAAATCACAACCTAAAATAACTGGACACGAAAGATTTGGTATTACAAGAAATTCGTGCAAAAATCTTCGACCCTCTATAAATATAGAAATTTCGGCTTGCAAATTGACTTTTTAAAATTTACTTTTAAAAGCACCAACCACGCGTATACCTACACATTTAATATGTGGTATGTCTTTATGAAAAGGGGCTAGCTGCACCCAGATTTCCTCGGAAATAGCAGAAACCTGGCTACCACTAGCCACTAGAGCAGTAAACCAAAAATTCCTACCATTATTTTTGGGGAAGTATTGTCAAGAATCTGATGGTCAAAATCACATTCTTCCAGTAGGTCTTCTTTAGGGTGGTTTGATATTTGAGACCCCCTCTCCCCCTCGTTTAAAAACAAGTCCTTCAAATTGGGGGTTACTTTTGAAGGATTTCCCCGTTTCCCGAACTGTCTAGGTCCAGTTCTAACGTAGCAATATTTTGCTTTGTGGTCCTAGAGAATTGGGGTTTGGGGTTAAAACTATTAAATTTTAACCCAGTATTTTTTTGTTCGACCGGTAAAAAGTTTTGTTTGTTTTTACTACCAGTGTTGTTAAAATAACTGCCAGCCTGTCGTAGCCTATCCAGCGCATCAGTTAGGGTTTGCACCCCTATATCGACAGACGAGACGTTAGGAGGAAAATGTCTGGCTATTATGCAAATTAGTTCGACTGTAGAGTATGGGGGTTCTAAATACTTCGCTAAACTAACGTATTTGTTAAAATGTTCGGTTAGCAGCCCTTGACCTTCCTCGTATTGACCTGCCTCCAATTGTAGTTTAATTTTTATTTGCCAATCTGCACCCCAGTAATTTTTAATAAAAGCCGGTTTAAATTCCCTATAACTATGATCGTAAAAAGCATCCCACCAGGTTTTAACCGATTTTTTAAACAAATTATTCAAAACAAAAGCAATTTTTGTGTAATGTAATACTTGTATATCCACCACGTTTTCTATATGGTGTAAAAATTCAATAGTGTTGGGGTCCGCAAAGCAAAGGTTTATATCTCGACGGCTTCGCTGGCTCCGCTCTCTAGTTTTGCTGGTTCCTCTTCTTCTGCTTCTTCTGTTGTGGACTGTAATTTTCATTTAAACGCCATAGGCTACTACTTAATTGTTTTTATTCAGACAGGTTAATGATGACGACGAATGTTAACAAACTCCAATCATTTTAAACTATTTTTACAAACTAACTGTATTTCTAATTACAAGAAACTGATCAGACAAAACCTTTTTTTTTTGCCCTTGTTGGCAATGTTACCGAAAAACTTTTTTTGTTTTCCGCATACTGTCACTTACTCTCTAGATGTAGTATGACAGAAAATGCAAAGCCGCGATCGCACTTCAGCCTGTTACCGACAATGACCGATACCGATAAAGACTGACAGGCTTGCATCCTTAATGGAGCAGGAGGAATAATGCACTGTTGTAATGATTGTATTTACACCGTTTTGAATATTCAACATCCTCCCCCCAGCTGATAAGCTACGCAAATGGCAACGGACACAACTTGGAAATTGGTCTTGTAAAAACACTCTGTTGAGTTCGAACTTTTACTACCCGTACATTGCCGTCTTTACCTGGAAAAGTCTCGATTACTCGAGCTAATCGCCACTCTAACGGAGGGGTGTTATCTTCACGTAGCAAAACTAAATCGTTTTCTTTTATGTTTTCACGCAGTGTTGTCCACTTAGGACGGTGCTGCAACCTGTTAAGATATTCAGTAGACCATCTTATCCAGAACACCTGTCGCATTTTTTCACAGTGTTTCCAAATATCAAGTCTATTTTCTGGTACGGTACTGTAATCCCTTTCAGGAAACGAGGTTAACATTTCCCCTACTAAAAAATGACTTGGAGAAAGACATGTATAGTCTGAAGGATCCGATGACAAAGCGGACAGAGGCCTTGAATTTAATATGGCTTCGATTTGACAAAGTAATGTAGAAAGTTGCTCATAAGTCAAAAGATGATTGCCAATAACCCGTTTTAAGTGGAATTTTGTTGACTTTATACCGGCCTCCCATAGGCCGCCCCAATGCGGGCTGTTAGGTGGGATGAACTGCCACCGTATCTCTTTAGCAGACAAAAAATCTTCAACCTGATTTTTATTTGTCTCAAAAAATGTATAAATATCTCTCAAAGTATTGTTATCACCTTGAAAATTGGTACCATTGTCGCTAAAAATAGTTTGGGGATGTCCTCGTCTAGCTATAAATCGTTTTAGCGTCGACAAAAATGCATCTGATGACAAACTGGTAACTAATTCAAGATGGATAGCCTTCGTCACCATACACACAAATAAAGCAATATATGCCTTAAAAGCTCTAGCTTTGCGAAGCTTGGATTCTTTAATAAGAATGGGACCTCCAAAGTCTAGTCCTACTTTAAGGAATGGACGAACTATTGACGTTCGATCTGCAGGTAGTGGAGCCATAATTTGTTTGGCATTCACAGCACGAAACCTATAACAAACTAAACAATTTTTTAATTCCTTCTTTATGGCACGTAACCCATGTACTGGCCAAAATCTTAGTCGAAGATGAGCTAAGACTGTTTGGGGACCTGCATGCTGCAAATCAGCGTGCTCTTGCATATAAAGCAGTTTAACAACATGCTCTTTCGGAGGCAAAATCACAGGAAACCTTTGAGAAAAGGGTAAGTCGCACTGTGATAAACGACCGTTTACTCGAAGAATATCGTTTTCGTCGATGAATGGTGCAAGCTGAACCAAAGGTCCTGACGAAACGGAAACACCAGATTTAATATCTAGCATCTCTTTTGAAAAAGAATGGCCTTGAGTGCATTTAATGATAACATTCTAGGATGACAATAATTCATTAACTGACAGAGGACCTTTAAGTTTTTCTTTGTTTTTCGAGCAATTATTAGCAAATCGAAGACAATACGCAATCGTTCTTTGCAAACGACGAAATCTGGAAAATCTAGCAAAAATTTCCATTGCACCCGAAAATGTCTCGAATGAAACATGGGTGACAAGTCTTTTTTCTGGAAGAACTGTATCTACTATTTGAGAAACGTTTCCATTTAATTTCAATTCTAAGTCATACAAAAATGGGGGACCATTCCACCATTGCTCACTTTCTGACAAAGAAACTGGATCCAAACCTCTTGAAATGTGATCTGCAGGATTATCAACGGATGATACATGATTCCATTGACAATTAGTAGTTAGTTCTTGGATCTCTGACACGCGGTTGGAAACAAATGTTGTCCACCTATTTGGATTAGTATTTAGCCAACACAGAACTATTGTTGAATCAGTCCAAAGAACACTTCTTGAAAAATCAATGCTAAATATTGAAACTAGTTTATGATACAAACGGGCAAGTAATAAAAATCCACACAGTTCTATCCGTGGCAGTATCACTACTTTAAGTGGCGCTACCCTGGATTTCGAACAAATAAGTCTACAAGTGACTTGATTATTAGTATAAACGGTACGCAAATAGACGCAAGCTCCATATGCTTTTATTGAAGCATCTGAAAACCCGTGAATTTCAAAAGATTTGACTTCATCTGATGAATCATACAACAGCCTAGGAATTTGCAAGTCTTTTAAGTTTGAAATATTACTAGCGAAATTATTCCATTCTTTTATAAGATCCTCGGTCAAACGGGTATCCCAATCCAGTCTTGCAGCCCATATTTTCTGCATCAATATTTTCCCTAAAATAACTATAGGACCTATAAAACCCAGTGGGTCAAACAGTTTGGCTATATGAGAAAGTACGTTTCTTTTTGTAGGAACGACATTTTCTCCCTGAGGAAGACTACATATACAAAATTTATCAGCTAGTGCTTTCCATGAAATGCCTAACACTTTGTTTAACCTTTCGTCCACATGAATGTCCCAGATTTGATTGTCCTTACACAAAACTTTACCATTCTCACTATCTTTTGTGTTAAAAACCCATTTGTGAAGAGATAAACCTGCGGAAGCTAATAAATCAATTAACTGCTGTTGAAGAACGTGAAATTCAAGTAAATCATTTGAACCTCCTAAAATATCGTCAACATAAGTTTGTTCAATCAAACACTGAGAAGCTAGGGGATGGGATAAAGTGTTTTCATTTGCCAATTGGACTAGGCACCCAGTTGCTAGAAATGGAGCACAGTTCGTACCATAAGTAACCGTGTTCAACTGAATACATCTGAGATTTTGGTTTGGATTGTCTCTCCATAAAATATTCTGGAGATGTCTATGATCGGGATTTATAAAAACCTGACGATACATTTTAACTATATCCGTTGTAAACACAAATTTAAATGTTCTAAACCTGCACACAATATCAAATAAATCTGCCTGGACAGTGGGTCCTTTGTACATTTCATCATTAAGTGAAACACCTGTAGAAGTTTTCATGCTAGCGTCAAACACTACACGCAATTTAGTACTCACGGCTTCTTTACGAATAACGCAGTGGTGGGGTAAAAAATATTTTTTCAACGAATTTTTAGTTTCTAATGATAAATCTGCATATGATGCATGTTTTAAATGGACATATTCCTCAAGAAAAGCCTTGTATTCACTTAACAACTTTTCATCCTTATGCAGTCTTTTTTCTAAGCTAATAAATCTGCGCTTAGCCTGATCAAACGATTCGCCTAGATTGAGGTTCTGAATATCTTTTTTAAAAGGAAGATCAACTACAAATTTTCCTTCCGTGGTACGTTTTGTAGTTTCCGAAAATATTTTTTCGGCTATTTTATCGTCCGATGAAAGTATTCGTTTACTGGAAATTTCTTCCAGTTGCCAAAACTTGGGTATTAACTGATTGATATCTGACTCAACTCGCGAGAAAAGAACTACATTATAATTTGAGACTGCACTTTGCTGTTCACAATTTACTAAACCACCCAAAACCCATCCTAATTTACTATTCTGCAAACTAGGTAAGTTTGCACCTAACCTTATTAATTCTGGATCTATCAAATCAAAATATAAATCTGCTCCAATAAGTACGTCTATTTTACCGGGAATATGATACTCACAGTCAGCTAAATCAATCCCCGGGGGAATAACTAATTGAGTTGTATCAATTGTTTGTTGTGGAAGATTACACGAAATTTTTTCCAATATTCCACAAGTAACTTTAAATCTTTCTTTACTAACACGCCTTGACTCTATCTGTAAATTTATCATTTTTGAAACCTTATTGTTAGATTGACCAATTCCTGAAATATTCAAGTTTGCTTTAAACGGTTTTGCTTTTAATTTATCGACTACCGAACTAGTCACAAAAGTAGTCTGTGAAGCAGAATCTAATAATCCTCTAACTTCTAACCTATCACCGTTTTCAGAAATTAAATTAAACTTAGCAGTTGCTAGTAATACCTGTCTCTTAGCGCATGAAGTTGATATTTGATTAGTTACTACATCTAAACTTCCTATCATTGATTCTGATAACGTACATGTCGATGTTTGAGCAATTTCATTATTTTCAACTTGTACGGTAAGATTCGTTCGAGTATTTTCTGATTTGCCAGCATTTAGATTTTTTGTTTTTGACATATTAACATGCAGCAAGTAATGATGTTTACCTGAACATATCCTACATTTTTCTCTATAACATTGATACACGCTATGACCTTAACAATTAAAACACAACTTACTTTTTGATATAAAATCCCTCCTTTTTGAAATATCCAAAGCTCTAAATTCTGTGCATTTATAAATATTATGATCATTGTTTTTACAAAACAGACACTCAGAAGAATTGCTTGTTGCTGAATGACTTAAAGTGTTAAATATTCTTGGCTTTTGATCACTTTTTACATTTATATTTTGCGAAGAGGATTCCCAAGCAATTATTCTTTTGTCCAAAAATGCAAAAAATTCCGCTAACGTTGGCAACTCTGCCTTATCTCTAGATAGTTCAAACTCGTTTCGTAAGTTTCTGTCTATTTTACTTGAAAAAATACTTATTAAAAGTAAATCCCAATAACCCATAACCTTAACATTAAGCGCTTCAAGTGCATTTATATGCTGCTTGATTTGACTCAGAAAATCCCTTAATCCGTTATTACCTTTTATAACAGTGGCTTGCATTAGCCCATTAATATGATGATTGACTACTGGCATCTTTTGATCATACCTAGCCTTTAAAATGTCTAGCGCCCGATTATAATTACTATCTGAAATATTTAATTCATTGATCAACGACAGCGGTTCATTTTTTAAAAAAGATTTTAAATAAAGAAACTTTTGTGAATCAGCTAAACCGGTATCGTTATGAATCGATGCATTAAACAGATCAATAAATGTGCGCCAATCACCATAATTTCCTGTAAACATTGGTATTTTCATACTCGGTAAATTGACCTTGACACAAGTTGCCACAGCTCGGGGGTGAGGATGCTGACTATTTCTACTGTTACCTTGACTGGCGCTACCACTGGTCGCCTGACTGTTTAACTGCGCCTCAACAAGATTTCTTATCTTGCCATGACACAAGATATACTTGTTTTCTGCCTCCTCCCGCTCCATAGCCTGCGCATCTACATCTGCGTCGGTCTCCAAGTCTTCAATTTCTTCTTGAACCTCGCAAAATTCATTAAAAGTTTTTATTAGTAATGATTCTCTAGTAAGTAACTCATTCACACATATTTGTGAATCTGAATTTATTTTATTCAAAAAATTTTGAACCCTCGTCAGATTACCCTTAACACGCGCCCTTTTCCTTTTTAACGCGTCCATGTTTTATCTGCTCAGTTAGCAAACAATAAACCAATACTTTATTCCTATATTAAAACCTCAACGTAGACATCAATAGTTTTAACCTTCAAATTTCACTTAAAAATATTTTTTTTCTCTCTTGACACAGGAAAAGTCGTTATTACAGCAATCTTTTTGAATTGCTGAACCTTGAAAGTTTTTCGTACAACTGCTTTAGTATTTATTTTTTAAAACAATCTTGTTTTAAAAACACCTCAATATCTGACAAAAATACACCTTTCTATTCTGTAAAGAACACCCTAATTTTTATCAGAAGTTATTTGACACTTTTGCTACAAACGTCAGTTTAATTTCGTTATAAAACCACAATTTTTTGTCATACAAGACACCTTAACTTGGTTATAAAACCACAATTTTTGTCATACAAGACTCCTTAACTTGGTTATAAAACCCCAAATTTTGTCATACAAGACACCTTAAATTGGTTATAAAAACCACAATTTTTTTCTTTTTGTGTAAGCCCTACTAACATTTTATTTTACACAATAAACAGTTTGTTCTATAATTTGACGTCAACTTAACTAGTCTGACCTGAAAGACTCTTCTTTTTTCCTATTCTAAGAATCCGTCTCGAAGTTGACCAGCCAATGTTGGGGTCCGCAAAGCAAAGGTTTATATCTCGACGGCTTCGCTGGCTCCGCTCTCTAGTTTTGCTGGTTCCTCTTCTTCTGCTTCTTCTGTTGTGGACTGTAATTTTCATTTAAACGCCATAGGCTACTACTTAATTGTTTTTATTCAGACAGGTTAATGATGACGAATGTTAACAAACTCCAATCATTTTAAACTATTTTTACAAACTAACTGTATTTCTAATTACAAGAAACTGATGAGACAAAACCTTTTTTTTTGCCCTTGTTGGCAATGTTACCGAAAAACTTTTTTTGTTTTCCGCATACTGTCACTTACTCTCTAGATGTAGTATGACAGAAAATGCAAAGCCGCGATCGCACTTCAGCCTGTTACCGACAATGACCGATACCGATAAAGACTGACAGGCTTGCATCCTTAATGGAGCAGGAGGAATAATGCACTGTTGTAATGATTGTATTTACACCGTTTTGAATATTCAACAAATAGGATCCAACGTTCCGTCATCTCCAAAAGTTGGTAAAATTTTTATAGCATCAACTAAATTAGAGTTACTCGTGCCTGTTACATTACATGACGAACTATTCGTATTATTATGATTATTTAAATTTAAGTGATTAAGTGATGTTACAATTGAATTAACCAGCCTAACAAAATCTTCTTGTGGATATGGGGGTACGATGACCGGCCGCACCGGTAAGCCTTGCGGCCCTGTAGCGCTTGACTGGAAGTTTTGAGCTCCCCCATTTGTCTGCTGAAATTGGCTGGGCGCAAAAAGAAAATTTGTACCTTGTCTTGTTGGTTGCGACTGTTCTCCGCTATTAAACCTAAAAAAAGGAGGAGATTCCCCGTGACTATGGTTCAGGCTGCGGCGACCCCGTCCTTGTTTTCCCAATGGTGTGTTTGTCGGAACCATTTCTGCTAAACCAGCCACTCGTTGGGTGTCAAGTTGCAACGTAACTCTTTGTGGGTTTCTCAGGGATTTTGGTTCGAATGCTGGTAATTAAAAGCAAGGTTTCGGTTTCTCGACAGGTCGTTTAATTCTTCTTTATATCTACAATCTTTTACGAAAAAAGGAAATGTTATCAATTTACCAGCTAAAGGGTGTTTTAAAAGAATGCATACCATAAATATAAGTTTGGCATATTTTATGTAAGAATATCATAACAATTGTTTTGCCTTTTACGACCAGGCACGCAGTGACTCTAAAGTAATACTTTACAGCTCTGGTAGTCACCAAAAGGTTCGCATCCAGTTTGTAGATTTCGGGAGAAAGCAATTAAGAAAACTGACTGGCTACGACACAAGCGATGGTAAAAATGATCTGATAAACCTTTCTACGTGGTCAAATGACAAAGCAACGAACCTCTGCAAAAAACTGCACAGTGGCGGCGACTCGTCGTAGTAAAACGAGTATTAACATAGGCGGAGGTAACGGGTTTTGTTACACAGTGTTAAATATGTGTTATTATTGTGCCAACAAATTTGGTGATATACGCAATTTTAGTTTTCATAGAACATTGAAAAAGATTATTAATATAGCTAAATATATATCGTTAAGAACAATGTCTCATAGTATAGCTCATGAAGAATTGTATGTATTAGTATGTAGAAATATATGGTGACAGAGATAGTTTGAAATAACTGTACCATAAATGATTTTTTAAAATTTTACAAGGAAAAAACTTAAGTAGGTGCTGTCTGCAATAACAGAATAATTAAATTAATTTTAGCTACTCCTTCCAAGACAAAAAATTATTTGGAACAAAGCGACTCGCAGAAAAATACAAGAACTCATATTTGTATAACGACTTATTAACAGTGACATGACCAAAACTTGCCAGCCCTGTAAACTAAAAGGTTTAAAGGAAATTAATAAGGTAATAAAATACACTGTAATTTTCAGTCATTTGATGTGTGCCATTTGGTTTATTTCAAAGAAAAAAATGTAAGTAAGTGCTATTCGCAATAACAAAATAATTAAATTAATTTTAGCTACTCGTTCCAAGAACAAAAATTAATTGGAACAAAGAGAATCGCAGAAAAAATATAAAAACTCATATTTTTATGACGACTTTTTAACAGTAACATGACCAAAACTTGTCAGCCTCGTAAACTCAAATGTTTAAATGAAATTAAAATGGTAAAAAAATACACTGTAATTTCCAGTCATTTGATTTGTATCAGTTTATTTATTTACCGTAATTTTTTTTTATTTAAAAACCGACGTATATAGACTTCAAGCCTAAGTACTAGCGTAAAGTACGCCCAGCCAGTTCTGAACGTTTCCGTATGAGGAGCGAGGGGAGAAAAATGCATAAAAACCATGCTTGAGAGCACGTCGCCATAGGCGTGCTTTAAAAAACGATTTTTTAAGTGGAAAATAAAAATTATATTTTTTGTAAACTTCACACTACTTAAAATGACAAAAAAAATGGAATTCAAACAAACAGAAAATAGGTACCTATACGCTATTGCTAAACAATTTACAAAACCAATTTACAGTTAGATATTTAAACTTACCTTTTTTTTAGAAAAATACAGTTCACTTATAAATATTTTAAGTACAAAGGAAGTAAATAAATAAATATTATGTCTATATATAAAAGAAGAAACTGACTGACAGATCAACGCACAGCCCATACCTCTGGGTATAGAAACTTGAAATTTTGCACAGAGGTTCCTTATATAACGTAGACGTGCACTAAGGAAAAGTTTTTCAAAATTCAGGGGGTGAAACAGGGGTTCAACCTTTGTATGGAGAAAAAGTATTAGATGGTCCTATTAACTCGGAATTTCATAGAAGTATTCTAAAAAATAAATGTTTAAACACGTGTTTTACAGTTTTTAATAAATATACTCTTCAGGGGGTGAAATGGGGTTTCAAAGTTTGTAATGGAGTAAAATTGTTATACCGCGGACGAAGTCGCGGGCGCAAACTAGTCAAGCATGAAATAGGTACTATAGTAGAATATTTATAGTTGAAGATTTGGAATTAAATTTCACAGCAGAATAGGGGAATATGAAAAAATAAAATTGAAACACCTATCTCCAACTGACCCTAACTACTAACTAACTAATTAAGACTATACATTTTCATTATCTGATTCTTGACTATCAGCGTCGGAATTAGTATCGCTATCGCTGCTGTCTCCATTCAAAGTGATTATCAGGGGTTCCACTTCTTCCATATGTTGGTCGTTTATCCAAAAGCCATCTTCTATTTTCACCACATGATTGCAAAATTTCTTCCAATCTTCACTGGTTATTGCCTGAACGCCTTGCTCCGTTAATTCCTTAAGCATTTTAATTGTAAATTCACCTGTGGTGTTTCTGCTTCTGATGAAGCGTTTCATTTGCGCCCAGGCAAGTTCGATCGGATTCAATTCGCACATGTATGGTGGCAATCTGAGTGGAATATGGCCGTGACTCCTGATAACCCTATCGATGACGTAATTTTTTTCATCATTTGGAGGTTTATGGATTTGAACAAGCTCAAATAATTCCCATTTACGGCTCTGGGGATCGTGCGGGATACCTACAATAAAAAAAGCTTGTTTTAATGGCCATAATGTATGGTTTGCATTTTTACAGGACATTCGGCAAATATATTTACTGCATATTCAAAATGAAGTCGGCATTAGTGCTCACTTTTTTATTATTAGAGCTTTGATTAAATTAGCAAAGAAGTATATTTTTTATGCTGATTCCGAAGGTGATATAAAAAACACAACTGAGCATCACAATCACGTGATATTGAAAATATATTTTTCTTAAATGGAATGCCCTATAGTTGATTTAACCATTGGATAGAGCATAATCTAACCAACATTTATTATTTAAGACATAGCTACCTTTCAGTTTAACATTAACGGAGATGTTTAGGTTGAAATGTTATCTTAGAGTACTTATCGCAGGTGGCCGCGTACTGTATTAAACGCTGCTTTCCTGCAATTATTCATCGCAGGAGGTCATGACAGAAACAAAACCTTTGCAGTGAAAGCCAATCTGCCATGATTTATCTCTTCTTGAATAAAATTGCATGTTAGTCGTGTTTGATGTTTTCGGTATAACAATTGTGTAGTATATGCTCAATTGCAATTTTCTTCAAAAAGGAGTGAATCTTGGCGGACTGGCATTTCGCTGCATAGGTTTTGCTTCTGTCATGACTCATAACTTCACATGACCTCCTGCGATGAATAATAGTAGAAAAGTAACGTTTAAAACATTATGCGGCAGCCTGCGATAAGTACCTACTCGAAGAATACATTTAAACGTAAATATCTCCGCTCATATTAAATTTAAGTGCATGTAATAAATACCAAATTTTGTTGAGATTAGTGTGCTCTATCGAATGGTTAAATCAAATACAGGGCATTCCATTAAAAATATATATATTTTGACAATATCACGTGATTCTGATGCTCAATCCTTTTTTTGATATTACCATCGTAATCAACATAAAAAATACACTTCTTGTTAATTTAATCGAATTAGTAGCTCTTATACTAAGAAAGTTGGCAATAGTTTCAACTTCACTTTGAAGTATTTGTATAATATGTCGTATGTAATACCTTTGCCATAAACAAAAATATATCAACTTCTCTGATGGCGAGGACTCACCTTTTTTTAACAACCAGGAAACCACATCTTTCTTTAGAGATGACTTGGTTGGCGTTTTATCCTCTTCAAATGTCCTTTTGAGTGGTATTTTCATTGCATTATTAGCTCCCTCTTCTTTACATACGTTGTAAATGTTCGCTATGATTTCTTTGGCTTGGCTGTTTAAATGTTTACTTTTAATTATTGACTGATCCATCACGTAATTGGTAGAAAAAAAAATACTTACGACAACGCTAGGCGCTGGTATAAACAAGCTCAAACTTTTTTCCGCGTTTCACGCCACTGTCGCGGCAAGCTTTTCCCCGTCAAACGGTGCTAAGAAAGAGCGGGACTACATAAGCCATAAATTTAGACTGTTGTAGTTTTTCTTTTTGCGTAGGATAACGAATTCCATAAAATAAATACAACGATATATTTTATGGAACTTATAATAAGTCTGTGTAACAAATTATCTTGAATTTGTTTACAGTTCGGTCAATTTAGACCAAGTTTTCTGCTGTTCGGTTAATAAAAGGCTATGAAAAAAAGTTGCATGGTTTTGCCCCTTGGCAACAACAGATCTCGGCTACTGCATTGCCACATATCTGAAGACAATGAATAGAGATTTATTTTATTAATTTAAATATTGCCGAAAAAGATCATTTTTACACATCTTTACGTTTGTATGGGTTTTTTTAATAAAACTAGGCATAATATTGTATTAAAATCTATTATATTACTGGCAAGTTTAGTTGTTCTAATTTAAAATTATATGATTCCTAACTTTCACGAGTTTTACAGCACAACTAACGGCAACACAGCCAAAGTTTTTCTTGCATTCTTTCCGATGTTCAGAAACGACTGGGCGTATTATACCGTGGGCGGCTGAAATATTCACTAGGCCGGCAGACCTTAGACTTTGTCACATATCAACAAAAATCTTTTCCGCAAATTTTAAAGCGTAAAGATAACGTTATCGCGCACTAAGTTTATATGTCTTAAACTAGGAACAAGCTGCATACAGCTTTCGCGGAAATTTAGCATAACCACCCCAAAAACATCAAGAAAACACACATTTTATCGCATTGTATGTATATTCAACTAAATTAATCTTAATTTACAAGCAATATTAAGAAAAATCGTTCCCTCAACGATTAAAGCGTAAAAATAATGTTATCGCGCACTAACTCAACAGCACAGGAAGATGTGTGACAAAAAAGTCCCTCATAGTATGAATGTATGATAAATTTACTGAAACTGATGTGTTGATATTATAATAACCAACGAAATGTGAAAAAGAAAAACGCTGCAGCATTAAAGATTTTTATCTCACCCATAAACTTTGCAAATCAAAAAAAAATTCAAAACACTTTATTATCATTTTCGTGCCGGGCATAGCGTAAGAGCACTTTCAAAAAAATGTCCCAGCGACAAATCGATAAAATATAAAAAATCTATCAACTGAGGAATTTCATTTACAGTGCTCAAATGAACGCTTATTGGAAGTATATTGACGTGTCGACCAATCATTCCACTTTGACGGTGAACAGAAGCACAAAATTCCACTACATTCACATCTTTTAACACGAATTCACAGCAATTAGGTGCAAAATTGTAGAAAAATTAATTCCAACCTCCGTACTTTAAGCGTTATATTACGTTTACTCTCTGAGAAGTTTACTCAGCCAGATTTTGCGGGATACTAAAAATTACTATACATCGCAGGACTGGTTTTCACAGCGAGGTCATTCTGTTACTGCTCTCAGTTGAATAACCTTAACATGATTGAATCCATGCAGAGAGTAGAAAGTACTCAACTAGATAGACTAGAAATTTAGTACCTTTATGTATAGTTAGAGGTTTATTTAACTGACTAACAGCGGGTTGCACAAAACTTTTAATCAAGCGTTAAATCCCAATTCAGTGTTAAAAACAAAAGATATTCCGTTTAACACAGCGTTAAATTTTTTTTCTTTCTGCAACAGCCCAAATTTTGAGCTAATCCGTGATTAAACAGACAAATGCCACTAAAAAACCAAGGTGTTGTTTACTTTTTCATTTGTGTTTAACGAAGAGAGCACTTAACGCTGAATTAAACTAATTCCACAATATGGTGGGATTAAAGTCATGTTTTTTTTTAACATTTTTGATAAAATATTGGTTACTTTGGCAAAAGTTTATGTTCTAGTACAAGAAATTAAAAGACAACTCCTTCCTTCAATATTTTAAAATACAACTATATACACTTTTATTCCAGATGGGCATCTAATTTATCATAAACCCAACCTAAGCAGGTACCTACCTTCACACACTAACAAAAAATGTAGGAAAAATAAAGTTCATCATTTAGGTATATGTGAATTTTACCAAAAATACACCTTTCATCTTCAATAACATACCAAAATTACTCTGTATACCACTATTTTCTTGTTAGATTTGTGCAAAAATAATATTCTATTTCTGGAATTCTTCTTGGTTTTAAACCATTCATTATAATATTGTACTTAATTAAAACAATTTTCCTTCTATAAAAATATAGATATTCTGCTAAATTTCATGCTTCAACACTTCCGAATGGAGTTTGCCTTTGGCTACATTTTGGTAGAATGGGTTCGAATGTAGACACCCAAGTACATCTCCTGAAATTGCGTACGCATGTCTAGCACGCTCGGTTTGCGCGAGGTACGCATTTTGGTCTACTGCGCAGATGGCAAATAACGAAAAATAAAGTCGAAAAAAACTTGGGGGAAAAGTTATAAAGGTAAATACGTGGTGGTACCTTTACTATTGGGGATATATTCTTCAAAGTAAATGGTTTCGAATGTAGACACCCAAGTACATCTCCTGAAATTGCGTACGCATGTCTAGCACGCTCGGCTTGCGCGAGGTACGCAATTTGGTCTAATAGAGAGAGCTGTTCTGCTATTGGTCACATGCATGTGCCGTTTAGTTTAATGGGGAAAATCCGCATGATAGACGTGTTAGTCCTGCCTGAACTGGCTCATACCTTAATTTTGTGAGTTGACTTCTGGAAGAGCATGGGAATCGTACCAGATTTGAATCCAGATGTTTGGGATTTCGCAGATGAACTGAATTCTACTCAATTACTTAGCATACGGGATGAGAGTACCCTTACAATTGCTCAGCGAATGACTTGAATATTTAGTCAAAGAAAAACTTGCTTTAATGGGTACAGGCCTGGGATGTTGTAAGGTGGCTGAACATGTTATTGAAGTGGAGCCAGGTACGAAGCCTATCAAACAAAGATATTACTCTGTGTCTCCATTTAAGCAGAAAATTATCGACGAAGAACTTAAGCAAATGTTGGAGGACGGAGTCATCCAACCTTCGAAGAGTGCTTGGTCTAGTCCGATATGTTTAGTGCGCAAGAAGGATGATTCCTACAGGTTTTGTGTAGATTATAGTATGCTTAAAGGTGTCAGCAAGGAAGACGCATATCCCCTGCCGTACATTTCTGCCATTTTGGACCGCCTGAGAGATGCAACTTATCTCAGTTCCATCGATTTTAAATCCGCATTTTGGACAGTTCCCTTGAGTGAATCTTCGCCGTGAATATACCGCATTTACCGTCCCTGGAAGAGGACTATTTCAGTTCCGTCACATGCCTTTTGGTTTAACCAATTCACCAGCAACTTGGCAGCGCATAGTAAATACCGTCCTTGGAGCAGACCTTCAACCAGCGGTCATGGTGGATGATATAATTCTTATATCTCAGGCCTTTGAAGAACACCTACGTCTGTTGGGCTTAGTTTTCGACCGACTACATGAAGCGGGACTCATCGTTTCACTGGAAAAATGTCAGTTTTGCCTGCCAGAATTGAAGTATTTAGGATGTGTTGTGGACCGTCAGGGACTCCGACCAGATCCGTTAAAAGTGGAGGCAATTGTAAATATTATACCACCAAAGAATGTAACAGAGATCCGCCGATTTATTGGTACAGCATCTTGGTACCGTCGCTTCGTTCCGAATTTTTCATCTACCATAGCTACGCTAACTAACTTAACTAACAAAAATGTCAGATGTTCATGGATAGCCGACTGTGATAGAGCCTTTAAAGCGATTAAGGAAGCTTTGGTTACAGCACCGATTCTTACCTGTACTAATTTTAACCGTCCTTTTGTACTGCAAACCGATGTAATCGCATTTGGCCTGGGTGCAGTTTTAACACAGACTTTTGATGATGGTGAGAAAGTAATATGCTTCCTATCACGTTCACTGACTAAGCAAGAAATAAAATATACAGTCGCCGAAAAAGAATGTTTGGCAGTGATTTGGAGTGTGGAGAAATTAAGACATTAATTGGAAGGGGTACACTTCACGGTAGTAACTAACAACCATTCGTTGCTATGGCTGCATGAACTAAAAGACCCTCAAGATCGTTTAGCGCGATGGGCGCTTCGTCTGCAACCCTAGGATTTTACCTTAATCCATCGCCCTGGTAAAGAGCACGTTGTTGCCGATTTTCTTTCTAGATCCGTTCCTGTTTCCGCTGAAGCTATTGACACCGATGATAGTGATGTTCCGATGTCTTCCACCACTGATGGATGGTATAAAAATATGTTTGTAAGGCTTGAACAACGACCGGACAAGTTTCCTGCTTGGCGTGTAGAAAACAACATGTTGTATAAATATGCAAGAACCAATCATCCTGACCTTGGTACTCCATCCAGTTCTTGGAAAATTGTCGTTCCTAAGGATAAAAGGCGCAAGATACTAGCTCGTTGCCATGATATGGCTGCTTCAGGTCCCGTAGGCGTATTCAAGCCCTACTGGAAAGTATGCCAACGCTATTATTGGCCTAAGATGAGGAGTGACGCCACGACTTATGTGAAAGCTTGTCGAGTTTGTGCCCAGCACAAAGTAGAACAAAAACCCCGGGAGGATTAATGGGTGATCGCCCTGTTAAATTTCCCTATCTTTGAATTTCGTATAACACTGACTGCTATGATACTTGACAATTTGTTTTGGATAATTTAATTTACCTTAACTTGATTTGACTTATGACCTTAATCCGTATCTCGCTGAGTGATTTCGTTATCCTAGCTTGATTTGATTTAGTGTCCTTATTGTGATTTTCTTATCTTACCTTACGTTACCTTGATTATCTTGCCTTACCTTGATTATCTTACCTTGCCTTGATTATCTTATCTTACCTTACCTTTATTACTTTATTTTATTTTGGGTTTAATTATTCGGTTAATTTTACCTTGATATCTTCCAAGCCTTATTTAAGTATTTGACTTGGTGTTTCTTACCTTATATTACCTTGATTTACCTTATCTTTTCTTGTATTTAATTATTAATTTAATTTTACCTTGATATCTCTTTATAGTCTTATTTGACTTGCTATTTGCGTTATCTTGGATTTGATTTTGGCCTAGGTATTTGTACCTAGACCCCTATTTTGTCATTCTATATTTGGTCTATAATTTAACTAGACAAAATAGAACTTTCCCGATTTTGACTTATTTGTCCCTATCTCCTTGTATAGGCTGCGTGGTGTTGGATGCTACCGAATGTCGCTTCGACGTTCTTTGTTGGAACATTGATCCTTCGGAGAGCAGACCGACTGGAAGGGCTGTTCAGGGGGGGCGGCAGTCTGACCCCTGGGGTAACAGTTTGCCCATCGAACTTGTTCGGCGGGCCAGGGGAGGGCCAAACTACTTTGTTCGGCCCGAGCTCAAGTCGGCCTATTAGGTTGCGCCTGGCCGGAGGCAGTGCCACCATTCAGAGTGCCCTATTTAATTTATTTTGTTTTGTACAGGGACTGGTGTGCTACCCATTCGGTGCACCTTTTAGCTTGGTGTGTGCTATAATTCACTTCCTTATGCTCGGTGGAACATATGGGCTATCCCTTTCTCTTCTTAAATTACCTTGGTTGTACTATATTTATCTTTTCTTTTTAGTTTTTCCACCCTTTGGTTGACTTGACGCGTGACGGTTGGTTATCTGTTCTGGGATGCACTGGAGTGAGGCTAGTACACGCGGTACCTCACGCTTTCTTCGAGTGTTACGCAATACTAGCCCCCTTACCATCTTTGGGTTAATGTTACCAGGCTGTGCTTTTCGCACCCTGAAGTTTTATTCCACCCCGGATACTCCTGGAGGGGTCGCTGGGTGTCTAGCGGCAAGGGGACCAAAGTTAATTTTTATTTTGAATTATTTTGGTTATTGTAATATTTTGGTTGGCGATTACCTGAGTGAGTGGGTTTAGTAATCCGCTAAGCGATGGGTATTATTTTTAGTAGGTATTGTCTTTGTAGGCAGTTTGGGGAATTACCTCATCATGCCGTTGGGTTGTTTTCGTCCTTGTATTGGAACCACACTGGTTCATGAATTTTCATTTGATTTCTTTTGTTGATTGATTTTGGTTGGCTAGGGTTGTCGGTCATGGTGATGCTTGGCCTAGCGGAAATTTCGGTTCTCTGGTATCAAATCTGGACCGATCTACGTAGCCATGCAATATAAAAAGCACATTTGGTTTTCTTGGTGCTGAGTTGGTTGGCTGCCGTCAAACGTACCACGATCTACGAACCCGGTTTGGCTTTTCACTGTCTTACTTTTCTTTGAAAATTGAATCCTTCACTTTTTTTTCGCCAAACCCAGACCATACCTTTAGTATTTTATTTCTTTTTTTTGGGGAGGGGCTGATACGATGGGTACGGGTGTCTTGGTGGAAATTCCGGAGCTGGGAACACGTCGTTCCAGTTTTGGTCTATGTGGCCACTATACCATTGAGGCATAGTTGACTTTTCGGTGCGGAAATGGTAACTGCCGTCAGAAACACTCGGGCCGGTCATGTCATGTCGGAGTTTTTTTGGTTTAGTTATTCTTCTGGTTGTGTATATATTTTGTTAGTAGCGATCCACTAGTATCTTTCACTCTCTTCCGTTGCTTCCTAGGGGAATACCCCAGGAGCTCCGATAGTTAATTTTTGCCGGCCTTATCTTATAAATAGTGTAGATTTTTGGAGTACTTATCGTCGGCTATTTCTCTTGAGAAAATTTCCCTCCTTTCGTAGGAGAGGGGGAGTTATTACGGTTTGTTTTTGTTATACGAAATTAATGTAATATTATAATAGCGGTTCAACGAGTAGTTTATTTTTACCTACCTTTTTGGTTATATTCCCTTATGCCTTGAACGTTTATAATGAATTGTTTTTCCATTCGGTCAAAATTTTTCTTAGCCTGAAGTTTAATTTTTATAATTTTTCTGTCACAAGTCTATCCTGGAGCCAGCCTTGTTCTTCGCCATTCGGTATAGTTAATCCCTGGAAAAATGTATGTCTAATTTTGCCCTAAAACTATATTTTCCGGTTAATAAAAATCAGAACTTGTTTACAATGATGACATAAAACGATATTTTTGACATCTATCAGGTGAACGTTCCTTCAGGTCTGACCTGTAGGTTTAGATTTTCTGTCATGCCGCCCTCTGTGGTTGTGGGTGGAAAAGGCCGTGTAACGTTGGAATCTGCTGTCTCTTTGAGAGAAGGATTCTTGATTTTTACAGAATTGGCTCTTCCTACCTGTAATCACGGGTGTGCATTTCGTGAAGTATGAAATGTAGTTTCAGTTTTCTTGCAGCTTCATGAATTGGACGATAGAGGTCGGACGTGGTATTGGATTTTTGAATTCCGACTGTATTGGTTGCCCTTTCTGTTTTTGTACTAGTAATTTAGACAAGTCTTGAAGTTACTATTCTTTAGGGGGTACTTCCTGATTTTCGGTTGGATTGAATAAGGAAAGACAGCCCTTTTTCAACAATATGTGTCTTCCTTTCACCCCAAGGAGGAGCTCCCGCAGTTTTTCCATTCAACTTGTGCATCAAGCACCTGAACCGTTCTAGCCCTATCCCCCCTGCCCTGTCGTGCATCACTTATGACTTGAGCTTAATGTCAAAATTGTCAATTGTTCCTTTCAGGAACGGTGTCGAGTCACTCTGGGGCGAGTCGCTCCGGGGCAACAAACACCTGAAAGGAATATTACTAATTAGTTTTGTTTTGTGCCAACGCCACCTAGGGAGCACAAGTATTTACCTCCGGGTTCTGCCCTTCAAGGTTTCTAGTGTTTATCTATGCTTGTACCTTTCAGGGTTGAATAAAATCGTAAGTTGTGTGCATTTGTACCAACTAATAAGGAATGTCGGTTTATTGACATGGAAAAATGTATTTAATTGTTGGTATGTTGCCGCTGTTCATTGGTTAAGTTAATTTTACTGGCAGAACATGTGCCAATGCGTTGAAGGGAATACCATCGAACCAAAGCTTACCGGAAATGTACATAATTGGGTACCAAAGCGTACCCCGAAACAACGACGTCGCGCCGTCGCTTTGGGAAAAATCAATACTCGGATTTTGATGAAGATCGGGCGTGGCACCAGGAGCTGGGTTCTTTTCACAAACATATCGCGTGGTCGTCGGTACCGCCATTCTGTAGTCTTTGAAAGGCGCCCAGAAATTGGATTTTGGAATGCGGTGCTAAAAATTTCTTCCACTTGGTTTTTTTGCCTTCTTATGGCGTTTGCTTGGCCAATGAGGCCGTTTGAGTTTTTGTGGAAGAGATGCAACGATTTTTCGTGGATCTTATGACGACAACGGACATGTTGTTTTAGACCCGACATAACATCTACAGGTAAGCTCTTTTGTCACTCTTAAACCATTAAAACACAAAATTCCGCGTTTGGACTGCTAACTTAATCAAGTTTCGTTAGTATCCTTTTGATTTAATTTTTTTTACGACCTCCGCGTGTTTTATTAGTTTCTCTGTAATTAAACACTCCCTTAATACAAGTAGATCGCTATATTTCGTGTTAAGTAATGAATTAGGTACAGAAGGTTGTTTTTTTATTATTAAGAATTAAATGGGTCTATTTGTCCTTCACTTGTTTTGTAGGTCAGTCAGTTTTTTTAATACGTCTTTTTTGTCAGCTATTCTAGCTTGATTTACCTCCTTCTTTTGATAATGTTGGACATAACTGTACAGGGTGACCCAAAGTTAAATTTTATTTTGTCATATAGTAAGCGCACCAAAACCATAGTGAATTTGTCAGTAAGATTGATTTTCATAGTTCTCTTATTCTGATTTTTTTTTTGTTGACTGGCTTGTAATTAAACTTTAGTAATTTAAGTAATTATTTTAAATTTCTGACAGTCAGTAGTAGATTTTCATATTTCTCTTACTCTTTTTCTTTTGTTAACTAGCTTATAATTAATATTGTGTTTGACATTGACAAGGCTTATCTTTAATTATGATACTTGATTACCAATTTAAGGGTGGGGGTAATACTGTAACGTTAACTATTCACTATGGTAGTTGGTTGTTCTTGGGTTACGCAGTACAAATACTGTATGGTTAATTTTTATTTATATATATTAAGCTACGTTTTCTATATTTTGATGTATACGTTTAGTAGTAGTGATACTGAATTTTTCTTTTTGATTGTATTTATCGTTCTAAATTTTATAACATTGTATTTTGCGGCTATAACTTTTCTTTTGTGTAATTAAGCTATTACCTAACTACTTTGGTTTTTTTTACCAGTGTACAATTTGATTGTTTAGAATTTTGTACCTGCATTACTTATGTAAATATAATTAGTTTGTAATGAATATTTTTCTGCGCACGGTAGCGCACAATCGCTACTTTTATGTAAATTTAATCTTCACTTTGTTTTGTTAATTAATTGGCTCCGATAATGCCTGCAGTTTTTTTTTTGTACCATATGCTTTCTGTTTAAGTTAAAGTTTTTGTTTTCGTTTTACTTTCTTGATATAAATAAATAATCGCTTAAAGCCTTGTCAGTAATTATTTAGGAGCGGTAATCACTTCAACAACTTATTCCTAAAGTCAACAAAAGAGATAATAATAAAGTCAACCAACAGACAATAAATTCTCCTTATTCTAAAGTTGATGATAGGAAGTCATGTTAAAGGTAACCAAAAGAAAGTTACCTTAAAGTTGCGGATACGATGCCTTGAAGATCCAGAGTAGAGTAAGAGTTGCACTGTCTTGTTGTCCGAGTGTAGTCTCTACCTTTTGGGCGAACGACAGCTAGCTCATGCCGAGAGTGGTGTGGGTAAAGTCAAAAACAAAACAAAAGCGCCACCTGTTTTATGCCCTAGGTAAGGCAGAGACTGTTATATAAAAATAAAAACAGGAAACTAAAAGTTTGACCGAATAATTTCTCTGAAAGAGGATAGTTTAATATTTACAGGGCTCATATCCGTAATGTCCTTAATATGAGACATTATTAGACTCTTAACTTAAAATGAAAATTATAGTTATTTACATGAAAATAGGTGATCCGGAAGCTGTTACGCAAATAATAAAAATTAACAAACTTACACTTATCGTGGATTGGTATCGATATACTTGCCCCTCTCTACTGATTTTGACAGTCAGCCACGTCTTTCGAAAGTGATTTGAAAATTAAAGTAAGGTTAAAGTTTAATTTCTAGGAATCCAATACAAAGTTTATTTGAATGATTTTAATTTAAATTTTGATAACATCGAGGTGCCAAAATCAGTGACGGGCACGGTTAATAATTATGTACAATAATGATAATAGATTGATACTCAATCAAGTGCACGTGGACGCAAGTAATAAGGCCTTCTTACCGTGTTTTGTGATCACAAATTAAAGTTTATAGTACTACCTACTATAGCAATATAATAAACATTACACAATAAAAAGTTAGCACAAAGTTGGTGGATGGTATATCACTTATCAGTCGATAGTTATAATAATGGTTCCACTAGAACGGCACAAACATATCAAACCTGACATTTATGATGGTGTATGGTGTAGAGGTTGTGGTGCTCCCAGTACGCAAGCAGCGAGATGAACGGTGAAGCTTGAACGGTGTCACCAGGGCAAGCACACTCTGGAAGTATCAGGACGATGGTCTCCTGCCCCGATGTGGAAGCTCCAAGGCAGAAACGTAAGGGCAGACAGACAACAAAGTAACAAATGCAGAAACAGAAGAAAAAGGAATAAAGAAAACTGGGAAAAGTAGGTCTGAAACAAAACCGAGCTTTAGGACGTGACCTTCAGGCATAAAATAAGGTACGTAGAATTTGGGATATATCTGTAATATTTATAGACTAAAATCTAAGTGAAAATTGCAGACGTCACATATACAAATAGATATCTAAAGTCGAAACTTACCCGAGATGGCATATGGCCTTGTCGATGATTAGAAAACGAACTTTGGGATTCTCCCCATAAAACTGTAAGAAATCCAGTCTTAACTGACGGTATGGCGTAATAAAGTGTATTACCGCCAAAATTACAGCTTAGGGTATCAAAATTCATAAAATATCCGCGAAAATACTGCTGGACTGCTGCTGGAATGCAACTCTGCAAAATGGCTAGTCCAAAAAAACCCAAACCGTCATCAGAAACGGCGGCAGGTTCCCATCTGTCAAAGACCTAGGGACTTTTGAATCTAAGCAGTGTGACCTCTGACAACTTTTTGACATTTCAAAAAAATAACAAAGTGGGATTTAATTATTTTTGGTAATTATGTAGTATACGGTTTTCAGCCATTTTTCCGCTTTTTGGAAAAATTCTTTTATGGTCACATTCTACTGTCTTTCCTGATTGCAAATATAAGTGCGCACATAATAAATTATGTTGTTTTTTAATAACTTTTTAATGAAACAAACTTACGGGACCTGGGAGCGAATAGGGGTGCTGGGCGGGGTAAAAACAAAAAACACAACATCGTAAAAGGCTTAACAACACTTTTCCTAACGTTATTAAGTGTAGAATCGAAGAAAAACGGTGAAAAATGCACTTAAAAATATTTTTTTGACAACGTTCTAAATCGTTTATGATTACATTTTTGACGTTCTTTTTCGTTCAGTCAGTGTCAGTATGATGTCGGCGGTTGGGTATGTCCAAATTAGTCCAGAAATATGTTATAAATTGTAGAAATATGAAAAATATGATATGAAAGTGTAGTGTTTTTTTAACTTTTAGGTTAGCTTTTCCAATGAATTTCTTTAAATTTCGGCACTTTTACTTAAACACATCCAAGTCATTACACACTATTTTTATGAACCATATTTAGGCAAATTTATGTAAAAACATAAAAAAGACAGAGAAAATATCAAAAAACTGAAAGAAAATAAATACGCAATCCGTGTTACACATACTCGAAATTTCTGATTGAAAGACGCGATGTGGCCAAATTTACAAATCGCTTTTATCACAAATTTTAACAGTTGGACAGAATCTGTGCAAAAAGTTGTATACATCCAAGCAAACCTGATCAATGAAAACTGAGCAAACCTGACCACCTTTTGGCTCAGGTTGGTGAGCAAAAAGGTGGTCAGGTTTGCTCAGTTTTCATTGATATAGATACATAATATGTATCTATATCAATGAAAACTGAGCAAACCTGACCACCTTTTTGCTCACCAACCTGAGCCAAAAGGTGGTCAGGTTTGCTCAGTTTTCATTGATATAGATACATATATATCTAAGTAGAATAATTGTAGGGAAATTACTCTACTCCTCCTAATTTACATAAATTTAAATATTAAAATTAATGAGTTTTACTCCATATATTATAATTAATTAGTTTTAGTCCATATATTAAAATAATATTTTTTTTTACCTCCGCCTCTGAACTGAGAGACCCAATTAGCATATCATAATTAGTTTAACTCCCTATAATTAGTTTACCTCATAATAATTTTACTCCGCCTAAAATTTTCCTCTGCCTCTGAGACGTATGTGTATTTGTGTATATCACGAGATTAAAAGCGTAAGAGTGAAAGTTAAATTTTACTGAATCCTTGTGACCAATCTAGCCTTATAAAAGCATTTCGCTTTGTGTCTGGAAACTACATTTTAAGTTTGCAAAAGCAGCAGTGTAAAGTAAATTAAACTATTTTATTAAAATTGACAAAGTTTAAAAAATTACTAATTAAAAATTTGAAATGGAAGAAGAATTCGAAATCATGGATGTTATCGATGTAGAAGAAATTATTCCACACTTCGACTACAACGTCTCTCCAGAACTGGGTCCAGATCCTTTTGTAGAACGTTTTTTAAAAATAAATCACGAAGATATTAACAATTATTACGCAACCATAGAAACGGAATCGGGTGATTCCGACATGGAATTTGACGAAGAAGATAGCGTTGGTACAATGCGTGTATCTTTGATGCGTCAACCTGGACAAGTGGACTATTTAGAAAAAATATTCTGTGTGACACAAAGTTACGTCATTATACAAAGTATTATTTCCAGTGAACGACGTAGTGTTTGTTATTTTTGCTTTTACATTCATCAATTTTTTTTTGAAATGGGATCCTACAGTCATGTCAATACGCATATAAAAAGAAAACTAAGACATTCGAAAAAAGACGTACATTGCTATATTTGTAAACGATCACTATATCTAATAATTTTGCCAACAACCTGTCTAATTTGTAATAGTGGATATAAAATAAGTGATACAGATAGGGAAACAAATATCCCAATTATACCACATTAAATTTATTGCTATTGTATAATATAGTAGTTTACATAAAATTAAAAAATATATATAATCTTTGTTAATGTAAAATATTTTACTTTATTAAATATACTGTTGCTTTTGCAAACTTAAAATTAATATAATGTCATTTATTTTCTACAAACCTTGCTTTGTTTTAAATGTTAGTATATGCACTTTAATTAAAAAATTAATACATGTACAACCAGATTCTCAAACATTAGTCCGGTCTAATTTGACAACCGAAAGGTTTAAACTGACAAGTGTAAGAATAAGATAACTCATTATGAATTTATTACTGTGTTTTTTACAAATTTATAAAGAAAACAACAATTTTATTATGTACTTTCGACTATAATAGAACTAAAAATTATTACCTTAAAATAATTTAAATACCAAGCAAATCGCTGAAATATCAGAATTATTTTTAATGACGAATTATTAACAGTGACAGGACTAAAACCTGTAAAGACATAACTGATTAACTATAAGGTCTTAATTTAAACTCATACTAAATCGTAAACCTTCTTAGTGAATCTAAACATTAATTACTACACTATATTTAAAATTAAAATTTTTTCATAGTTACAAGATCTAAAAATTAAATTATTTTAGGGTTAAAAATGTACAAAGCACCTTTAAAATATTTGTAACTAAGCAAAATTGGAAAAACACTTAACATTACCTTAAAATTGTCTCTATACACTATTAACAGTCCCTAATCACACATCTAGTCCCGATACGTCCTATACAAATCAGCGGGAGGAACCGTCGTACTGCTTACCTCGCTGATCTGTAAGGGAGGGTCGTCAGGGTGCTCCGGCTGTTGCTGTAGCTCTTCCAGTTCCAGCTCATGTAGCCGCTGCAGAGCGACCTGCCGCTGCTCCATCCGAGCTAACAGCTCTCGGTGGTGCTGCACAAGCTGCACCAGCTGATGAATAAGCTGCCCCTGCTCCATATTCTGCTGCTCGAGCCGCTCCTGGTCTTGCAGGAGCTGGGGTAGCGTTCGCTGCAGCACGGTTACGTGCACCCTGTTTCCTTCTAAACGAAGCAAACGTCCCCTCCAGTACCGGGCTTGATTTGATTGATTTGACTGCATAATTAAAAAAAGTAAAAATAAAAAGTAAAAATAAAAAATTAAAAGTTTAAAAAATAAGTTTAAAAATAAATTGATGTTATTGAGATAAAATGACTTGACTAACTGATTGAGAAATAGCTTATGTATACTTTAAATATCCGGAGAAACCTTAAAAAACCAAAGATTTCACTTTTGCTGGGCGAGTTGCAGCCTCAAAATTTCGATCAGTGTCGTCTCACACTATCCCAATCATTGTTTAATATTATTGGTTTGATAATTTTTACGTTTACAATACGTGGCGTTACTTATACTAATTTGCGAGTCACGTGAGCATAATTTTGTACCCGTTTATTTAAACATAATTATTATCTTTAATTAGTATTTTCAATTCACCTCCTTAATACGAATAAATTAAAAATGTATTTTTTTTCTACAAGTTTAAGCTAGGGGGTGTGCACCCCTTAGCTTTTAAATAGAAGAAAGAAAAATATATTTCTTTTTAACTAATAATTAACATTTAAAATAATTATAAGCAATTATTTTCTTTATTTGTATTGTAAAAAACCCTTGTGGACGCCCATGAAGTTTAATATACGGCTGGTTTTCTCTTTATCAAGATGCAGTTTGCGAATGTCGCGAAAAAGAAACAAAACCTTCACAGCATTCCATTAAAGCCAATATAATTAAATACACTCATAAATATACTTGTCCAAAAAAGGAGACATAATTGCAGCTTGCGAAGGTAGACGAAAAAGGAAGGCCGCTAACCGATCAGGTCAAGATACGCTTTAAAAGTACCGTGAGAAATCAACCTTTTGAGCGAAATTAGGGCACCGGCAGGTGTTTTATTTTTAATTTTAGAAAATATGGCACACTTTAAAGTGGCTTAATTTGTAGAATAATTTAAAACATTGTCTAAATGTACTCTCTTACAGATAGGCACATAGTACTAGACTAGTAGTACTAGAAACAAGAAAAATGTAGGACAGATATGTCCTATATTTGTTTAGCTTGGAAAATTTTGTATAGATAAATTTAGTGAGGGAAGCGGTACTACCCTACAATTTTTTTGAAGATAAACAAAGAAATTTTTACACATTAATGCATGTCTGGAAGCGTCTATTACACGCTTTAAAAGTACCGTGAGAAATCAACCTTTTGCGCGAAATTAGGGCATCGGCAGGTGTTTTATTTTTAATTTTAGGAAATATGGCACACTTTAAAGTGGCTTAATTTGTAGAATAATTTATAACATTGTTTAAATGTACTCTCTTACAGATAGGCACATAGCACCCCTAGTAATACTAGAAACAAAAAATGTAGGACAGATATGTCCTATATTTGTTTAGCTTGGAACATTTTGTATAGATAAATTTAGTGAGGGAAGCGGTACTAATTTAAGGGGTTACGCCACCCTGAAATTTTCAAAAAAAAAACGAATTTTTTTTGGCTGGCGTAGGTCATCATGACAACATTAGAAGATCCCATGTACAGTCCAGGTATCGCAGACTGAAGAGAATTAAAAGAAATATTTGATTTTCAGACGCTGACTTTTTTACTTTTTGTCAAAACGGTGTGCACAATATCTCAAGATCTACTCACCCGATTTGACTCAAATTTACAACACTTCTTCTTTATCATATTATCTACGATGTGACATAGGATTTTCTCGATTGGATGTCTTGTGTAAAAGTTATAATTTTTTTAAATTCAATATTTTGATGCAAATTTCAAGCTTTTTTCAAACAGCAGCTATTTTAACTAAAAATTAAAATTTTTCCCTCAGTCACATTTTAGCTATTACCCATTTAAATAAGAAAAAAATATTTTGATGCTTTTCAGACAATGCCTAAGGGAGAAATCACGTACCAACAAGGATTTTCAAAAGATACTTATCGGCGCATATCTCCTTAAAAAAAATTTTAAATCGTTAATATTGCAAATTGCTCACAAAACTACTATGTATATGTGTGAAATAAAGATTTTTTTATATACTTAATGGCTGCGTCAAACTTTTTTATTTTTCCGTGCGCCAGGGTGGCGTATCCCCTTAAGTGTACTTACAAATTTTCGTATGTATTTCTTAATTATTTTTATTGGGTCACTTCATAATTTTCACCACTAAATTAAATTAAATAGCCTAAATATCCTTAAGCTTTCCTAAATTTCAGGGACGCTTTAACATTTAAAGGCCACTCTGCAAAGTGGAATCGTTGATTTTAACCTTTCTGCATGTATAAAGAGTATATAAAATAGAAGTACCCGTAGTAGCATTAAGCTGTTCACGCATCAAACAATTCAGTGAGTTTTTAAAATGAATTCCGACCTATCCTGTTCAAGTCCTGCACCAATCGTTGAAAACAGTGAAAAAAAGGTAATAATTTTGCAAGATATTAACATTCCAAGATCGAAAAATTTTCAATATATGGTAAAAAATATGTTAGAAAATAGTGCGCAGCAAAAGGAATTGACACATCATAAAGTTAAAGATAATTTAGAGAAATTTTTAGTTTTTAATAACAAAAAAAATAGTGACTCAATTTCGTGTGGACAAAAGGCACAAAGTAATACTGTTGATTTAGAATTAGAAAATTTTATTAATAAACCTATTGATACTGAAAATAATTTTAATGAGCATAATAAGGAAAATAAAGACATTGACCGACAAAATGACAAAAATTACGACGAACAAAATGAAAACTTAGACGAAAAATTTTTGGAAGATGTATTAGACACAAAAAATTCAACACTTTTTAATACAATAGGTCAACCAGACTATCTTGGACTTTTATCTAGTCAATTATTTAATGACAATTCAAGCGAAAATTTGATCACATCATCACAAATATTTCAAAATAAAATTTCTAGTACACAAATTGATTGTGAGACAAGTTGTACTAACGAAAGTTCTTATTCTAATTTAGTGAATAATATCTTGGATTTGGAGGAAAATAGTCTTTTAAGAAAACAAAATTTAATTAAAAATAATTTTGAAAACGAAAGTGAAAATCAAAGGTTTATAAATAAGAGTTCGCTTTATAGTGACGCTGAAGAAAATATTTTGGATGATGATAATGATGTCTCCATTATTCCAGCACAAAGAGAAAACTTGCAAAATTATAATAATTTTCATAAATTTGAGGCAGAAATGCCTGTCTATGAAGTCATCCCTTTAGTTGTGGAGAAAATTTTATTACCGGCTTCAACTCAGACAAATGCTGAAAATAAAACAGTTTCGACGCAAACTAATTCTTTTAAGAATATTTCTTTCGGCATTAAAAAAAAAATTAAAACCAAAAAAAATCTAAAAATTATTTCCAAATTAAAATCTTTAGCGTTAAATATTTAACAAATTAAATGTTACATTTTTACCAAATAGGGAACAGTTTTACAATGATTTAACAGATGAACATATTAGTACTGAAGATTATGAAAGAGCAAAACGTGTTTGGAAATTGTTTAACTGCAAATCTATAGGTGAATATTCTGATATCTATTTAAAATCTGATGTATTATTGTTAGCAGATATTTTTCAAAATTTTAGAAAAACTTGTCTAGAAACTTATAATTTGGATCCTGCGCACTATTACACCTTTCCAGGATTTAGTTTTGATGCGTGTCTGCGCATGACTGGAATAAAATTGGATTTATTAACAGATTCCGATATGTTACATTTTTTTAAAGGTAGTGTAAGGGGAGGAGTTAGCACTTGTGTCAGTAGAAAGTCTCTTGCAAATAATGAGTTAATTTCTGGTTATGATGCTTCTAAACCCACTAAATATATTATGTATCTTGATGCAACTAATCTTTATGGGTATGCAATGTCACAATATCTTCCAGAAAAAGATTTTGTTTGGCTTTCAGATGAGGACATTAAAAAATTAAATATATTGGATATTTCTGACACCTCTGAAAAAGGGTATGTATTGGAAGTTGATTTAGAATATCCTTCAAATTTACACGATATTCATAATGAATTTCCTTTTTGTCCTGAAAATTTTAAGCCCCCTAATTCTAAGATTCCTAAACTTATTCCAAATTTAAAAAACAAAGAAAAATATGTTATTCACTACACTTTGTTGAAACAATGTTTAAACCATGGATTAAAACTAAAAAAAATTCATAGGGTTGTACAATTTACACAATCACCTTGGTTAAAAAAATACATTGATCTAAATACAAAATTAAGAAATAATTCAAAAAATGAATTTGAAAAAAATTCCTATAAATTAGCTAACAATAGTATTTATGGAAAAACGATGGAAAATGTTGACAAAAGAACTGATATTAGATTAGTTACTCAATGGTCAAAAAACCAAAGAAAAGATGGTGCAGAAAATTTAATAGCAAAGCCATATTTTAAAGATTATACAATATTTTCTGAGAATTTAGTTGCTATTCAAATGCAAAAAATGTTAGTTAAGTATAATAAACCCGTATATGTTGGTTTTTCGATATTAGACATATCTAAAACTGTAATGTATGATTTCTATTATGGGTTTTTGAAACCTTTATATGGTAGCAAAGTTAAGTTATTATATACAGATACTGACTCCTTCATCCTAGAAATTGAAACGAAAAACATATATAATGACATTAGTCTCCACATAGAAAGATTCGATACATCAAATTATAAATGTAATAATATTCATAATATACCGAGAACCATTTCTGCTGTGGGTAAATTTAAAGATGAGTATGCTGGTGAACCTATAGAGTGTTTTTATGGTACTGGATCAAAAGCCTATTGTGTTAAGACACAAAATAGTTTACTTAAAAAGGCAAAGGGAATTAAAAAAAGTAGCATTAAAAACCAATTAGATCTTGTAGATTATAGAGATGTTGTGGAGAAGAACTCTAAAATTTTTTGTACTATGTACTTGTTTAGACCTCGGCTGCATACCATTTATACCGAATTGGTAAATAAATTGGCATTAACTTCTAGAGATGATAAAAGATTTAAAATTCCAAATAGTTTTGATACCTTAGCATGGGGTCACCAGGATATTCCATTTTATGAGTGGTTCATGGAGCATGAATGATAAAAATTATTTCAAGGTTAAGTAAAGACTATATATTTTGAAACAGAAACAAAATCATTTTATTTCTATATTAGTGAAATCATTATAATGTGTTTGGAATCATTTGATCGAGGAATTGATAATAGTTTATACAAAACTTATGAAAAAAGAATGTCTTCCTTTAAAGACTGGAAGGGTGAAATGTGTCCAAAATTGCTGGCAAGTTCCGGATTTTATTATACATCTATTCTAGATGCCTGTAAATGTTTTTATTGTGGTGTAGAAATATTTATGTGGAAAAGTGATGATTGTCCAATTAACGAACATTATAGATTGTCTAAGAATTGTGACTTTATGGAATGTTTATGGTTTGCAAAAAATTTTAATTGTCCAACAAATATTGGAAATAATTCTTTGACAAATTTTAAATTTAATCAGTGTATTATGTTAATTTTTGTTTTATTTGTGTGTTTAAATATTGTAACCCGATATATTTAAACTCTTGTTAAGCCATGTAACCTGTCAGTCCTTAGAATTATTTTGTCTTGTGAAGGTCTTTTCTTGTTTAACATATTTTTTAAACTATATTGAATTTTTAATCATGACCCTTAATCCATATATCCTTTTATATTACATTGCTAATAATATATTGTATGTGCATAATCCAAATAGAGTAACACATGCTATGGCGTGTTTTGGAAATAAAACAGATATTGCTTTAAGTAAGCATTGTCACTATATGAAATATAAACTCATTAATAATAATTTTACTTCAGCTTTTTCTCACTTAATGCAAAACGATGAAAACAATAGTAAATATTTTAAAATATTATATTATTACCCTAATAATACTATTTTTGACACTAATTGGATTCAGAATTTGCAGACGGAAGAATGCTCAAATAATACAGAATATGAAAGTATTAAGAAATCTTTAAAAAATGAATCTTGTAAAATAATCGGAATGTTAAACTTATCATTATCAATATTTATACTTTGTGTCTTGTTGATTATGTCAATAATGTTTTATAAATTTAATTATTAAGTTTACTCCTCCTGTTATTTAAATAGTGCAAAAAAAAATGTTAACCTTGCGTTTTCATTATGGAAGGGGTATTAATATAAGAATAAATGTGACAAAAAGATAGCAGTCTACTTGGGTCTCTCAAAACGACCTAGTATTCGAAAAATCAGTATTTTTCTAACGACCCAAAATCAAATTATTATAGTAGTGACATAAAAAAAGTAAATGAAGAAAAACTTTTAAACAACAAAGTGTTTTGCTTGAATAATTCCTTATCAAAATTAATACAAGTTGGAATAAGTTTGGAAGATTTCTCGGCTAAAATAAAAATTAGAAGCCAAAATGGATTCAGTATTACTTTAAGTGAAGAAGAGTGGAAAAGTCTTTTGAAATATCAGGGAGTAGTAGTAAATTATTTCTATTCATCTAACAACGAACCCTTTCCAGTCAAGATTAATGATCTTACTTTGTCATTTGAAAAAATTAATCACAATCCTATTATAAAACTTCATAGATGTAATGGTGATTATTTGTATTTCGCTAGAGACACTACTGATAAATTGTGGGAAATACAAGAACTAATTAATTATAGAATTCAAATTATAAAAAAGCAGGAATTTGAAAAATATTTTGATGTGTTCCAAACTACACTCGTCAATAATTCAGTGGACTTCTTAACAAGTGTTTATAATGTTTTAAATCCCAGTCAAAATGCTAACAGTGAAAATGTTAGTACCATGTTGGAGATGTTATTGATGTATCCGAACGTGTTGGAAAATAAATTGAGAAGAATTGCTCCGAAAAGAAAATATTATGAAGAAATCAGTGAATATTAATGAAGACAAAAACAAATTTCACTTATTAGTTGTTTGGAATTATGCCTCAAGACAAGCACGCAAAAGTGATTATTATCAGTACTATCTGGACCGACTTCGTTTTGAAAAAAGAATACAAAATTGTGAAAAAATGTTTTCTAAAATATTAGATGTAAATCATAGAAATGTAATTTATAATGAAAGATTTAATAAAGAAATTTAGTTTAAAATAATGGTGTTTTAATTAAAAAACTGTGTTTCTTGCTAATATTTATATATTAAAAATTATATTACAATAAAGATATATAGAAATCATATTACAATACATCCTTTTTTAATATCCATGAATTATGTGATTTATCCAATCCTAACCATTTAACATATACCTTATTTCCTTTTTTTCTTAGTATTTTTTCAACCAAATATACATCAGGATGTTTTACCTTCTGTAACTCTTCTTCATAAAATCCACCTTCAATATTTTCGTTTTTAATATCTTTTAAGAGATAAGTGGTTGGATTTGTTAATTGCACTTCCCTAATTTGAAAAATTTCAGTAGACCAGTTTGGTGTATATCCTTTATAGAATGCTTCCCTATGTTTAGAAATTCGAACAAAATCATTTAATATAAATTTATTTTGTTTGGGATCAATCGTTTTCTTATGTGTAAATGATTTTTTCATAATTACATTTGCGTTCTTCTCATTAACATTAGCAGGTTTGAACCCTGTTGTTTGATGTTTTTTATTATTATACTTTTTTAAAATTTCTGGTAAAATATTCAACCACTTGTAATTACCTTGATTGCTAAAATGCTTCCACATCATACCTTTCAAGGTACGATTTACTCTTTCAACAATACTTGCTTTTAAATTTGAAAAAGTACTATAATGATTTATATTGTAATTTTTCATAAGTTTTTGAAAATGTTGATTATAAAATTCTTTACCCAAATCCGTTTGCAAGTTTTTTGGTCTTGTAGCACTTTTTAAAATTTTGTCCATAGCTTCCACAACATCCTTTCCTTGTTTAGTCTTAATAGGTTCAGCCCAAGCATATTTGGAAAATGCGTTGATCACCACTAAAATATATCGATATCCTCTATTAAATTTTGCGTATGGTAGCATTTCAACCAGATCTGCTTGCCATAAATCGTTTAACTCTTTAACTATAACCCGTCTTCTTTTGTAATTTCTTCTAGCGGGTTTATGAAGTTCATTCACTACAGTTTCTTTAATATTTTCACTCATTTTAGTTTTTTATATTTTGTTTATGTTTTAGTTGTGACTGTCTGAAATATGTTGCTGGCTTTGTGTCAATTTTGATTCTATGTCTGAAATCTTAACTTCAGCTGCTATTATATTTTTTCGATTAAAAAATGCAGTATGATGAGCCTCCTTAGCAAAAGTTTTAAAATCATTTAAATCTTCTACAATTTTTTCCAAAGAAAAGGCTTTTGTGTATTTTTTAAAATCCTCTAGATCTTGGACGCTTTTGTCAACATTTTGTTGTAGTTTAGCAAATCGTTTTTCAAAATCCTCCACTGTTGTTTTCAAACCCGCCTGTAATAATTGAAATACGTTTTCTATATTTTCAATTGCTTGAACATTCTTTTCTAGTTTTTCTCTAAATTCCTCATATTTTGTGTTATATATACTTCTGAAATGATCATTCTGAATTTTTTCAATTTTATAATTTTCCTTTAGTTCATTAACTTCTCTTTTTAGAGGTTCTAATGTGACATTAATATTAAAACGTTTTGAAATGTGTCTACCAAATTTGTCGAGAGTCATTTTGAATGTGTAGCAAAATAATTACAACCTTTCCTTTTATACAATTATATTGGCCTCTTTTAATTCTTCAATAATAGAGTTAATTTCATTATTGTGCCCGGTGTGGCCAGCTGCTTTTGAAGCTAATAATAATTTTAACCTTTCAACTAATTCATTGGGATCATCGAAATAAACAAAATCTACTTTATTATTAGATAAATCCATGAAACCTGTCCCTTTTTTTCTTAAATTTTTAAAATATTGTTGTATTTGTGATGTTTGAGCAATGGAAGAAGCTCTAGTTCTAGCCCTTGTAACAGGCGCTAGAGGTTTGGAGAATGAACGGGTTCTACCTCTAAGAGGATCTTTTAAAATCTCCTTATCGACAAGGTATGGATGAATAAGAGTAACATATTTATCTGAAACTGTTCAGTGAATTTGTTCGTTCTCTTTATAGTTTTTTCGATAGGCATTAGTTCTTTTTAAAATATCCATGTAGTCGTCCACATCTTTAGCTTTGTATCCCAGAGGATGTTTTTTAAATAACAATTCAAATAACCCAGGCGTGCCTTCGTATGTAAGACCTTTTACTAATACATCTTTTCCTTGAAAATTTATTCTTGAATCGCCAATAAAAAAAGATTCATCTTTTATATTATGTCTAATTCCATATTTGTGATCGAATAAGCTCTTCGTATCTCTTATCATTTCATCTACATACTTTCTAGGCAGTGGATCAAATTGATCCAAATATATTTTATATGTTTTTGTTGAAGGTAAATTCTGGATATATGATCTGCTTTCTTCAAGTTGTTGTCTAATTCCTTCGTCGGATTCGTTGCTAAGATTAACTGGTGTTCCTTCAAAAACCTCTTCCTCTTCTAAAAAAGAAAGTCCCATTGGTAATAAATGTTTATCATATGATGATACTCTTTTCTGTTTAGTTGGTGTAGAAGAAAAATAAGGTTGTGTTAAAAATGGCTGCTTTGTAGTTAAGAAACTTAAATTTTCCAACGATTCTTCTTTGATTTTTTCCTTCTTTAACTTATCTGTCAATAATTCCTTCAAAGGCTTTATAATGGGTTCTAATTCTCTTTCCTTTTGAACCTGAGATTGAAGTATGTCAGCTTTTAATGTCTGGAATTTTCGTTTAACTGCCTTTCTAATTTTAACTAATTCTTTTGCCGCTTTTTCATCCATCTTGTTCATCTGAGTTTTTGTCATATACTATACAAACTTGATATTGGCAAGCTATTTATAAATGAATAAAGGAATCAAATCCTTTACGATATCTTCCAGAATTTATATTTGAGTCTTTATCCACAACCAAGAATCCATATTTGTCTCTCCAACACAATAAACATAACTCTCTAAATTGTTTAAACGACATATCAATATTAACATGATCATGATAAATATGTTTCAGATTAGTTGAATCTTGTTGGAATATTATTAATAAATTTGCATTATCACGAATTAATTGTTTAGGTATAGATGAATACGTTTGACATAAATAAAAACAATCTGTATTTTTATGTCTTCCGAAACAAAAGTAATCTTTAACTATATTTTGATTACAACAAACAATATCGTCAAATATTATAATAGAATTTGGATTGATATCTTTTGGTGAAATAATATTTTCTTCATCTTCGGATTCGTAAAAACCAATTTCTTTGAGAGGCGTGAAGAGTTTTCTCAGATATTCATACTTTGGTTGATACAAGGATTTTGAATAAATAAATATGTGTTCAAATCGCAAACCATTAGGGTCCTCTATAATACTAATAAGAACATTAGTTTTTCCACATCCAGATGGTCCAACCACTAATCCCCTTTTACTATTTCCATCAAATAATTGTCCATGTTTTCGAAAATTATTTTTTGCGACATCATGATCTCGAATATTGATTGTATAGGATTGTTTTTCGATCCGCATCTTAGACATTAACTAAATGATTTTAAACTTACAGGTTTTTATATATAAGCAACTTGGTGTCAGAAAATTTTTCATCCAAAGATTTATAACATGACTATATCTTATCCAAATCGCATTAAACGCAAAAGGACATTCAAAAAGAGAGGAAGAGGTGTCTTAAATACACTAATTAATAAAATTCCTTTCGAACTGCATCTTCCAGGTTATAACTTTTGTGGTCCGGGAACCAAATTAGAAAAGAGACTTGAACGAGGTGACAAAGGAATAAATCCCTTAGATGAGGCGTGTAAAGTGCATGATATTGCATATTCAGCTTCAAAAGATATAAAAGGTAGACATGTTGCTGATAGTTTATTAGCTCAGAAAGCTTTGGAACGGTTCAAAGCAAAAGACTCAAGTTTTGGTGAAAAAGCTGCTGCTTTAGGAATAAGTGGAGCAATGAAAGTTAAAACGAAATTAGGAATGGGGATGAAAAGAAGGAAAAGGAAAACAAGGGGTCGTAAAGGACGTGGAATTTCATTAAACAAAGCTATTTCACTAGCCAGAAAGGGAATTCAAGGAAAAAATATTAACAGTTTAAAAGCAGGTGCTAAAATAGCGTTAGCATCTATAAAAAAATATGGTAGGGTATCTACTCCAAAAAGGAGAATCCTACCAATTCCAAAATCTGGTGGATTCTTACCACTTATACCATTATTCGCAGGATTATCTGCTTTAGGCGCTCTAGGTGGAGGTGCAGCTGGAATTGCTAAAGCTGTTAATGATGCGAAAGCTGCAAAACAAAAATTAGAAGAAGAGAAAAGACATAATCAAACTATGGAATCTATTGCGGTAGGAAAAAAGGGAAGTGGACTTTATTTAAGACCATACAAATCAGGTTGTGGCTTATATCTTAAACCATACTCAAAAAACTGTTAAACAAAATACCTCGAAAACCGCTCACAAACATTGATATAGTTAAATATGTTAAACAACTAAAAATACCATACTTTCGAGGTATTTTTATGAGAAATAAACTACCAAAAAAAATTAAAAAAACAGAGTGTGGAATAATTAATTTAGACGAATCTAGGGGGGAAGGAAGTCACTGGACAGCTTATGTTAAAAAAGGAACAAATATAATATATTTTGATAGTTATGGAAATTTACGTCCTCCGCTTGAATTAATTAAATACTTTTATAGTGATGGTAAAAACAACATAATACAATATAATCATGATCAGTATCAAAGGTATAATGCAACCAATTGTGGACAACTATGTTTAAAATTTCTTTATAAAAACATGTAACGAATATTTTCAAATTTATTCCTTAATAGAAGTCTAAAGAAACATGTCATATAGTTTTGTAATTAGTGGTAATTCTTCTACACTAACAGTAGAGTTTAACCCGCCAATATATTTAGACGAAAATTTTGAATATGTTATCGGTCTTATTAATTTTGAAACTTTCAATGCTATTCCGAATATTGATGCAACAAATAATTTGTTTATTTATAATCAGACGAATGAATTTAGAATACCATTTGGAAGCTATGAAATAGATGACTTAAATACATTGTTACAAAAACATCTTGATAAAGAAGGCTTAAGTTTTCATCTTTTCCCCAATAATAATACTTTACGAACTCACATTAAAACAACTTTTCCAATAACTTTTCGAGAAGGCACGATAGGAAATATACTTGGATTTGATAATAAAGAATTGAATGCAAATCAAGAATATATATCAGATCGACCCGCTGAAATTATTCGGGTAAACTCCCTAAATATAGATTGTAGTGTTGCAGAAGGATCTTATTTAAATGGAAAACCAGTTCATATAATTCACCAGTTTTTCCCCAGTGTAGGTCTTGGTTATAAAATAATAGAGTCACCTCAACACATTATTTATTTACCTGTAACAGTTAAAATTATAGACAAAATTACACTTAAAATACTCGACCAAGAAGGTGACATCGTCAATTTCAGAGGAGAAACCGTGACGGTAAGACTACATCTTAAGAAAATAGAAGAATAATGGTTTTTTTATATAACAAAAAGACAAATTTCGCTCATCAACAAAAGTTTAATATAAGTAAAGTCAAGCAAAATTCAATCAGTAAGAGGGTAAACTCTAAGGCGTTAACATCTTCTAACCGCAAATTTCTCGTATCTATAGGTTTCAAGCTTAAAACAAAACAATAAAATGGAACACTTAAATGTGAAAGAAAACATTCTTGTAGATGAATCAATAATGAGTTGGGAATTACTTTCTTTCGATCCATTTAATCCAAATAAACTAGGACCAAATGATGAAATAAGAATTTCTTTGCAACAAACAGGAAAATATCCTTTACCCTGTAAAAGTGAATTATACTTAGAACTAAAGGTCTTAAATGAAAATAATGAACCATTAAAAAATACCTTATTAATTAATAATGCACCAGCATTTTTATTCAAGGAACTGAGATATGTTTTAAATGGAGTTACTATTGATTCTGTACGGGATATTGGAATAACTTCTACATTAAAAGGTTATGCATCATTTAATGAAAATGAAAGTGTAAAACTTCAAAATGGTGGTTGGTATCCGAAATCTAAAAAAGGGGACAAGATTATGACTGATGAACAAGGAAATGTTTCTCTGTGTATTCCTCTAAAAATGTATTCTGGATTTTTTGAAGATTATAATAAAATTATTTTAAATTCACAACAAGAATTAATTTTGATAAGGAGTAATAATGATTCAAACGCGTTAATATCAACGAGCGATAATGAAAAACCAAAAATCACATTAACAAAACTTTGTTGGCGAGTTCCCCATCTTACTGTAGGCATTCCACAAGAATTAGCACTTACCAAAATTGTTGACAGGAACAGTGATATTATTATTACTTTCCGTAGTTGGGAATTAGTTGAATATCCTGAATTATTAGAAACCACGAGGCACAACTGGCCTGTTAAAACTTCTACAAAAGTTGAGACGCCACGCCATGCTTTAATCGCTTTTCAAAAAGATAAACGTAACAACCTTAAAATGGATATGAGTAAATTTGATCATTGTGAACTAAGAAATATAAATGTTTATTTAAATTCTGAAAGATATCCTTACAACGATCTTCAGTTAGATTTTACAAATAATAAATTTGCAACATTATATGAAATGTTTTCCGAATTTCGTCAAATGTATTATAACCAACCGGTAGAACCAATCTTCAGTCCAAAAGATTTTAAAGACAACGCACCTATAGTTTATATTAACTGTTCCCATCAAAGAGACTTACTTCAGACCGGTCCAGTAACAATGAGAATTGAGTTTGAGACAAAAGAAACAGTTCCAGCAAAAACATCAGCAAATTGTCTAATAATTCACGATAAAGTATTTCCTTATAATCCACTAACTAAAATAGTAAAACAACTATAATAATTATCCCCACTCCAGTTTATAGACTAAATTTATTTCAATCACATCATTCTATAGTTCTAGTAATAATTATGTATTCAAAGGTGATACACCAATGACTTCATCTCAAATGATACATATTGAAATTTTTATTAAAAAAATAAAAATTCTAAAAAAACAAATAAGAGAATACTCTCTAAAAAAATATATCTGCCAGCAATTTTCGTTGCTAAAAATATGCGACTAGTTTTGGATATACAAGGATTTAAGGATGAGCGAAACAACTTTATTCCCAAAGAACTGGCTACGTATGATGGAAGCAGAATTAGTCATTATGTCTTTAAACAACCCTATCCATTAAGTTTTCTTTCCCCTGATTTACACAAGCAAGCTACATGGTTAATGAAGAATCATCACTGCATCAATTGGAATGTTGGATATACCCCATTCCACTATTTTTCCAATATTGTTCAAAAAATGACCGAAGAGGCCCAATTTGTTTATGTTAAAGGAAGTGAAAAGGCTAACTATATTAGAAAATATTGTAAGAAACCTATAATTGAAGTAGATGAACAACCAATTCTACATCCATCAACACCTAAATGTTTTTTCCATATTAAGTCGCCGTCTATGTGTGCACTTTCAAATGTACTGTATATGTATGATAATTTTTTTATGAATGAATAAAAAGACTGATTAAATATATTACTGTTTCATTTCTCCATATGGTAATTCTAATACATACAAGTGATTACAAGTATAATAACCTCTTAAACAACCCCATTTTCATTTAAAAGGGACTAACATTAAATACATTATTTCCACAAATCAATAAAAATATTATTGTTCATATTTATTTTTTAATACAGAAATGTTGTCATATAATTCTAACCGATAAAATTTAATCACTAACTTTACAAAATCCTTTGTCTTTAAAAAGTCTAAACAAGCTTGACATATTGATGCATGTTCCATATATTTTATGTATAATATTACAGCTTGCGCTTCCGTATCCTCTTCAGCTCCAAGTGCATAATATTTCGAACATGCTTCTGACATAATAAGATCTTCATACATTTCACTGACTAAAGTCTCCATATTTACACTTCACCAAAAATCACAAAATCACTAAGACCAAAGTTCGTCACATTCTTTCTCAGCTTCCTTTATTAAATTGAACACCTCCGATTCACTATCTGAGATATATTTTTTGAAAGTAAGCACCTTCCTAGAAAATCCATTATTTGAAAAATTTCTTATTAACTGTAGAAGATCTTCATTTTCATAAAAATCACGACAAATATCTATACCCTTTTCAAAATATTCCACCGTATCAGTGTAAAAACGAGTCCATTCTGGTTTACTTTCTAAAGCATATCTTTGATACCAAATACTTTTATTAATAAACTCTTTTTCTATTCGTTGAACTTCTTGCAACACTTCTTCATTCACAGACATTTTAACCTTACTGAAAACTAAAACTAAATTAAAGTATCACCTCTATGCACAACTTATACATCTCCTGTCCCTCTACTTTGATGGTTAGAGTGGGATTTAACCTTGTTTTTTTAATTGTGTATGTGACCAATCAATGTCTTGCGGAGGTAAAATTTTACATGGAGTAAAATTATGAGGTAAACTATTTATAGGGAGTTAAACTAATTATGATATGCTAATTGGGTCTCTCAGTTCAGAGGCGGAGGTAAAAAAAAATATTATTTTAATATATGGACTAAAACTAATTAATTATAATATATGGAGTAAAACTCATTAATTTTAATATTTAAATTTATGTAAATTAGGAGGAGTAGAGTAATTTCCCTACAATTATTCTACTTATCTATATCAATGAAAACTGAGCAAACCTGAACACCTTTTTGCTCAGGTTGGGTGAGCAAAAGAGCAAAAAGGTGGTCAGGTTTGCTCAGTTTTCATTGATATAGATATATATGTATCTATATCAATGAAAACTGAGCAAACCTGACCACCTTTTTGCTCAGGTTGGTGAGCAAAAAGGTGGTCAGGTTTGCTCAGTTTTCATTGATATAGATACATATATATCTATATCAATGAAAACTGAGCAAACCTGACCACCTTTTTGCTCTTTTGCTCACCCAACCTGAGCAAAAAGGTGGTCAGGTTTGCTCAGTTTTCATTGATATAGATATATATGTATATATATCAATGAAAACTGAGCAAACCTGACCACCTTTTGGCTCAGGTTGGTGAGCAAAAAGGTGGTCAGGTTTGCTCAGTTTTCATTGATATAGATACATATTATGTATCTATATCAATGAAAACTGAGCAAACCTGACCACCTTTTTGCTCAGGTTTGCTTGGGTGTATACAACTTTTTGCACAGATTCTGTCCAACTGTTAAAATTTGTGATAAAAGCGATTTGTAAATTTGGCCACATCGCGTCTTTCAATCAGAAATTTCGAGTATGTGTAACACGGATTGCGTGTTTATTTTCTTTCAGTTTTTTCATATTTTCTCTGACTTTTTTATGTGTTTTTACATAAATTTGCCTAAATATGGTTCATAAAAATAGTGTGTAATGACTTGGATGTGTTTAAGTAAAAGTGCCGAAATTTAAAGAAATTCATTGGAAAAGCTAACCTAAAAGTTAAAAAAACACTACACTTTCATATCATATTTTTCATATTTCTACAATTTATAACATATTTCTGGACTAATTTGGACATACCCAACCGCCGACATCATACTGACACTGACTGAACGAAAAAGTACGTCAAAAATGTAATCATAAACGATTTAGAACGTTGTCAAAAAAATATTTTTAAGTGCATTTTTCACCGTTTTTCTTCGATTCTACACTTAATAACGTTAGGAAAAGTGTTGTTAAGCCTTTTACGATGTCGTGTTTTTTGTTTTTACCCCGCCCAGCACCCCTATTCGCTCACAGGTCCCGTAAGTTTGTTTCATTAAAAAGTTATTAAAAAACAACATAATTTATTATGTGCGCACTTATATTTGCAATCAGGAAAGACAGTAGAATGTGACCATAAAAGAATTTTTCCAAAAAGCGGAAAAATGGCTGAAAACCGTATACTACATAATTACCAAAAATAATTAAATCCCACTTTGTCATTTTTTGGAAATGTCAAAAAGTTGTCAGAGGTCACACTGCTTAGATTCAAAAGTCCCTAGGTCTTTGACAGATGGGAACCTGCCGCCGTTTCTGATGACGGTTTGGGTTTTTTTGGACTAGCCATTTTGCAGAGTTGCATTCCAGCAGCAGTCCAGCAGTATTTTTGCGGATATTTTATGAATTTTGATACCCTAAGCTGTAATTTTGGCGGTAATACACTTTATTACGCCATACCGTCAGTTAAGACTGGATTTCTTACAGTTTTATGGGGAGAATCCCAAAGTTCGTTTTCTAATCATCGACCAGGCCATATGCCATCTCGGGTAAGTTTCGACTTTAGATATCTATTTGTATATGTGACGTCTGCAATTTTCACTTAGATTTTAGTCTATAAATATTACAGATATATCCCAAATTCTACGTACCTTATTTTATGCCTGAAGGTCACGTCCTAAAGCTCGGTTTTGTTTCAGACCTACTTTTCCCAGTTTTCTTTATTCCTTTTTCTTCTGTTTCTGCATTTGTTACTTTGTTGTCTGTCTGCCCTTACGTTTCTGCCTTGGAGCTTCCACATCGGGGCAGGAGACCATCGTCCTGATACTTCCAGAGTGTGCTTGCCCTGGTGACACCGTTCAAGCTTCACCGTTCATCTCGCTGCTTGCGTACTGGGAGCACCACAACCTCTACACCATACACCATCATAAATGTCAGGTTTGATATGTTTGTGCCGTTCTAGTGGAACCATTATTATAACTATCGACTGATAAGTGATATACCATCCACCAACTTTGTGCTAACTTTTTATTGTGTAATGTTTATTATATTGCTATAGTAGGTAGTACTATAAACTTTAATTTGTGATCACAAAACACGGTAAGGCCTTATTACTTGCGTCCACGTGCACTTGATTGAGTATCAATCTATTATCATTATTGTACATAATTATTAACCGTGCCCGTCACTGATTTTGGCACCTCGATGTTATCAAAATTTAAATTAAAATCATTCAAATAAACTTTGTATTGGATTCCTAGAAATTAAACTTTAACCTTACTTTAATTTTCAAATCACTTTCGAAAGACGTGGCTGACTGTCAAAATCAGTAGAGAGGGGCAAGTATATCGATACCAATCCACGATAAGTGTAAGTTTGTTAATTTTTATTATTTGCGTAACAGCTTCCGGATCACCTATTTTCATGTAAATAACTATAATTTTCATTTTAAGTTAAGAGTCTAATAATGTCTCATATTAAGGACATTACGGATATGAGCCCTGTAAATATTAAACTATCCTCTTTCAGAGAAAGCTGTTTTATTCGGTCAAACTTTTAGTTTCCTGTTTTTATTTTTATATAACAGTCTCTGCCTTACCTAGGGCATAAAACAGGTGGCGCTTTTGTTTTGTTTTTGACTTTACCCACACCACTCTCGGCATGAGCTAGCCGTCGTTCGCCCAAAAGGTAGAGACTACACTCGGACAATAAGACAGTGCAACTCTTACTCTACTCTGGATCTTCAAGGCATCGTATCCGCAACTTTAAGGTAACTTTCTTTTGGTTACCTTTAACATGACTTCCTATCATCAACTTTAGAATAAGGAGAATTTATTGTCTTTTGGTTGACTTTATTATTATCTCTTTTGTTGACTTTAGGTTGGTGAGCAAAAAGGTGGTCAGGTTTGCTCATAATTTATTATGTGCGCACTTATATTTGCAATCAGGAAAGACAGTAGAATGTGACCATAACAGAATTTTATTTTTACAAATTCAACAGTTAAAAAGAGTGGAGCAGTTTGGACGTATTCTAAATTTGCGTTGCGATGGTCTCGCCACATTGTTGATATCTGCTGTTCTGTGGTTGACATTGACAGGTGGGAAAATAATGACAAATAGTGACTTAAAATGGAATTTTGTATAGAAAAAAGCAATTTTCTTAGCTATTAACCGTTTTTCTTCGATTTTACACTTCATTACGTTGGGAAAAGTGTTGTTAAGCCTTTTACGATGTTGTGTTTTTTGTTTTTGCCCCGCCCAGCACCCCTATTCGCTCTCAGGTCCCGTAAGTTTGTTTCATTAAAAATTATTAAAAAGCAACATAATTTTTTATGTGCGCACTTATATTTGCAATCAGGAAAGACAGCAGAATGTGACCATAAAAGAATTTTTCCAAAAAACGAAAAAATGGCTGAAAACCGTATACTACATAATTACCTTATTTTTATTTAAAGATCAAAGATTTAAGTCTCAATGCCCTAAATATGCCCAAAACATTTTCTATTTCTCAAAACTGGTGTTTATTTCACTTAACCTTGTAATTTTTAGGTCTTGATTCTGAACCAAAAAAAGAACCACGATAGGGCCTAGAACGAGTTACTAAAAAGAGCTTATCATATATAGAACTAGAGACCAGCTCCTCTAAAGAAGATGAAGTCAGATACAAGGTGTGACGATAACCGTTGAATACCCATCGATGCACTTAAAAAGGTAGGAGGTGAGTTTCTAACCATTACAATAATTTATTAGCGGGTCTACCAGATCTTATCACTATCACACTAATAACACAAGCTAATAATTATCTTATTCTTTTAGGATGACCTGAGGGAGTATACACAGCTTGAAAAAATCCTTGACGACAAGGCGACCTGGCATTAAATATACTTATATCTACATTATACTTATAAAGTCTTAAATAAAGGAATCTATAAAACTAGAAACCAAGCTCTATTCACTTAACACTAAGCGAAGACCTGGTAAGTTTTTAACTTATATGTACAATAGTTTACATCCAAAATAAAACCGTAACACGCCTCCCCTTCCTCAGAGAAAATTTTTTTGTTATTCACAAAAAAAGTTTTCTGTGGTCTTAGATAGAGAGCCTAACGATAAGAAATATATACAGCAATGTATACGGGTGTGATTTAAACGGGCAGCGAAATTTTACAATTTTGTCACATCGTAATATACGATTGGCCGGCGAAATGATGGATTGGGCGGTGAAGCTTGATCAGGTAATAAAACAAAAATTGGTCTGCGTTTTAGATTTGAACAAGCAGCTTCAAAATCTTTTTAGTAGTAAAAAAAATAAGTTGCAACTAAATAAATATTTGGTCTGTGCGAAATAAATTACATTTTATTTTTTTTTGCCTGCTCCAAAATCAAGTTGACTGCTGAAAAAATATTGTAACATTACAAATTGATGGGTAATCTAATACTGTTCTGACTGCTCTAAAATTAACTTAGCGTGTAATAAGGGGTAATTAATTACGTATAAAGCATTTAATTAGAAAACTCCAAATATTGATTAATGTAAAAGCACATACATTTCATGTTATTATTAGTAAGGCTGCCCACCATGAGCGCCCACAGGAATTTTAAAGTTGTATATCTCTGTTGCTACATACGGGACCCATACCAAATTCAGGTGAGCCTACTAGGAATGTTTTGGTAAAGAAAAAAAGTTAAATTTTTGCTTAGGTTTGCTTAGGTTTTACATCATTTCGACGACAATTTTTAAATTTTAAGAGAAAAAAATGTGTTAGTAGAAAGTTATAGTCATTTGATTTTTTTATAAATTACGTTTTAAGTTTAAAAAAATTCAAATGACTAAGTTTCAACTAACACATTTTTTCTCTTAAAATTTAAAAATTTTCGACGAAATGGTGTAAAATTTATTTAGAAAAAATAATAAATAAAATATCTAAACGTGTTCATTATTTTCTCAGGGGGGGCCAAGCAAAAATTTAACTTTTTTTCGCAAATTACAAAATATTTTTTTTCTTTACCAAAACATTCCTAGTAGGCTCACCTGAATTTGGTATGGGTCCCGTATGTAGCAACAGAGATATACAACTTTAAAATTCCTGTGGGCGTCCATGCTGCCCACCGACCGAACTAACGAATCTCGCCGGTATCTTCAAACCCTTGCCAACTAAAAATATTAAATACAGGTCATTTGACTTTCTGGCTTCTAAAGTAAATATTTTGCAGAAAACGAAACGCTGCTTAAAAACTGCTGAACGATATTTAAATACCGAGCACATTTTATTCACAGCCTAATTTATTTTGTCACCAGCCGACTAATAATTTCACCGCCCAATTAATAATTTTACTGCTCGAATAGATTTCGGACTGCCCAACGGGATAGTTATTTGTTACTTAAAGTTTTATTATGCCGACCACATGAACTATATTTTGCCCATCATTGTTTCACAGGCAGTTTATTTAAAGTATTGACAGAAAATTATTATACCGCCCGAGTAATTTTTGTGCCGGTTGGGCTTACCTACCTACTTATTTAAATCGCAGCAGAAATAATTACTTGCCAATGTATACTGACTATAACTAGAAGATTTACAAACTACGAACTAACAGACTAAAGGTAAGCAGGGTATTTACAAGACAGTATATTAGCGGTAAGTACAATATTTACAAAAACCATAGCTTTAGGGTAAGTCAGACAAAACTATGGTATGTCGTCTGGAGGGTGAGCCTTAAGGTCTTTAGCGTGCCAAACACCAAGATTACGACCATTCCGGTCAGATAGCTCATAGGACCAAGGTGAGACCACTTTAGTTATGACGTAGGGACACGAAAATTTAGGCGCAAGTTTCGCGGTAAAATGTTTACTAGCGTCCGAGAGAAAATAGTTTTTCTTCCAGACCTCCTGATCAAGCTGAAACCGCTCGTCTCGTCTCCTGAGATTGTAAGTTTATCCCATTGACGATGGTCCTCGGCTACATAGATCGTGAGAATTATTTTTAGGACACGGTGAACACGTTCAACGGGATTGGCCTGAGGATGATAGTTAGCCGTATACCGTATTTTAATCCCATACTGAGCCATTGCGTTTTGAAAAATCTTGCTGCGAAACTGAGTTCCGTTGTCCGCAATGATCGTCTCAGCTCCAAAAACTAAGATAACAAAATTTTCCAACCATCGAACGATATTCTGTGCGGTGGCAGAACGGAGAGGAAAGAACAGACAAAACTTACTAAACACATCAACCACCGACAGAATATATGAATGCCCAGAGGCAGAACGAGGCAGTGGTCCGACTAAATCTATGCTTATGGTTTGGAACGGACGGGAGCTCAAAGGTTGGATGCTGAGCATCTGACCAGCAGGGGCTTGTTGAAGGGGCTTAGTCTGGAGACAAACACGACAACGTCTGATGTATCTTGCAACATCACTACGCATGCTTGGCCAATAATAACGTTGAGCGATCCTGGAGAACGTCTTGTTAATTCCAAGATGATCACAAGTAGGAGGATCGTGATTATCTTTAATAATTGAGGATCGGTCTTCGCGTGGAACTACCATCAGCCAAGAGTCCTCGGGATCTGCGAGTGCAGCGTAAGGGTGTTTAGCTCTTTTAAAAAGCTACCCACCAAAGGGGATATTTAGAAGGGTAGTCAACAACTTTCTTGATCATGCCAAGATACCAGCGATCACGCGGCGTGGCAGTTTCTTTGGCGGTATCAGTCGAATTTGGCTGGTTAGTGATGACATCAACGACGGGGACTGATCGAGAAAGAGTATCCGGGACAACATGCTCTTTACCCTTGCGATGTATGATTTCAAAATCATACTGCTGCAGTCTTATGGCCCAACGCGCAATGCGACCAACAGGGTTCTTGATAGAGTTAAGCCACTTAAGGCTGTAATGATCAGTAATAACTGTGAATTTGGTTCCTTCGAGATAAGGACGCAGCTTCTCTATGGCAAAGAGAACAGCTAAGCATTCCTTCTCCGTAGTACTATACTTTCTTTCATTTTTGGTTAGCGAACGGCTCAGGTAAGAAATGACGTGTTCCTCGCCATTCTGAACCTGAGACCAAAATCTGATGCATCACACTGGACAATAAAAGGTTGTTCAAAGTCCGGACAAGAAAGTACCGGTGCTTTGACAAGGTGCTCCTTAACTGTGTTAAAGGCTGCTTCGCATTCTGGACCTCAGACAAATTTAACATTCTTTCTCGTTAGGGCCGAGAGTGGCGCTAATACCGAGGAAAAATTTGGCACAAACCGGCGCTACCAGGAAGCAAGACCAATAACTCGCCTTATTTCAGTCACACTTTTCGGTGTAGGAATACGCAGAATTGCTTCAATCTTCTCAGGATCTACCATAAGTTCTGATGAATTTACAACATAACATAAATATTTAAGCTCAGGCTTACAAAAATTACATTTTTCGCGGTTAAGTGTAAGACCTGCACTTACAATGCGCGAAATAATTTCACGTAAAACACGAATATGCTCCTCGAAAGTTGGAGTACATACTATAACATCATCGAGGTAAACAAACACAAATTGTTCTAAATCGACGCCTACCACCCGATCAATCAATCTTTGCCAGACGGCGGGGGCATTAGTCAAACCGAACGGCATTCTTGTAAATTGGAAGAGCCCACGTGACGGCACAGTAAACGCAGTGAGAGGTCTAGAACCCTTTGCAATGGGTATTTGCCAATAAGCAGACTTTATGTCGAGATATTTTGCGTCGCGTAATTTATCTAACGTAACTGACACGTAAGGTATGGGATATGCGTCGGGAATCGTAGCTTTATTAACAGCGCGATAATCTACACAAAAGAGCCAGCCACCAGACTTTTTCTTAACCATAACTATTGGCGACGACCAGGTAGACTCAGATTGTTCCACAATCCTATCCGCCAACATTTGCTCTAACTCCTTGTTGACTTCTTTTTGCAATGCGTAAGATAAGGGATAGTATCTCTGTTTTATTGGGGTAGAATCAGTTTTAATTTCCATCTCCACCAACGTCGTACATCCAAGCTTACTTCCCATACACGAAAAAGTATTTTCTACAAGGTTGTCAAGGATTTGACGCTGCTCAGAGGTAAGATTATCATGGGAATGGATGGCAAAAATATGTGGATTGTGATCTAAATCTGATCGAAACGACCACTCGCCACTGTACAAGTTAGGTACAATTTTCATTTGACTCCAGAAGTCAATCCCTAAAATGAGCGTGTGCGGTAAAGAAGGAACAACCAAGGTATCTAAGAGAACTATTTCATCTTGAAGTTGAAATGGTAACTTGATCGAACCAATACTCTAACAAGCCTGACCATTAGCAACCGTACAAGTTGATACTACAGCTGAATCCAAACGACAAACTGTTTTCAGAATATCCCAACCAGAAGAACCAATAATGGTTCGTGAGGAACCAATATCAAGCAAGCCTAATAGCTCCTTACCATAAATATGAATTCTTAAATAGGGTCTCTTGTCGTCCTTAGTGTTATATTTGGGATAGGGCTTCTTTAATTATTAAGTAAGGGTTGTTTAAATTAAACGACGATGTGCTTATCTTAAAACGAGACCGCGAGACGTCACATGTCTAGTTGCCAGGAAGGACGAAGAAATAGAGAGAGAGTCTCTCGGTCTCGTTTGCTTTTATTAATTACAGAATCATACAGAGCATGCGCAGCATGCAGCGGCGGAGATACATGGATTTCAATATTTACATATATTACACTTAGCATGCTCCAATATATAATTTAAGATGATTTTATTTGGATCGGCCTTGAAAGTTTCTGTGGGTGGGAAGACCGGTTGGCCTGATACTGCCTTCCTAGATTTACGTTTTTTGTACATAAAGGGCAACTTTTGCAGGTAACGTCACTCTTACCACACCTATAGCAAAACTTTCGACGTGGTTGTGAACACTGGCGGAATTGATGGCCTTGTTCTTGACAATTCCAACATAAAATAGAATTAGAGGGGACATTGAGAGCTGCTACTTCAGACGTACTAGGCATCTGACTAATAACAGTAGGAGCTTCAATGGGAGCGACATGATTAGGTTGCTTACGATAAGCCAAGGCGGGCTCCAACATTTGACGATAGTTCGTCGAAGGGGGGACAAATCGCTGAATCCGGGATTCTGTCTCCTCAATTGCACGACTTAATCTTACGAGATCCTGTAAACTAACAATCACGTGAGTCGATAGCCTACTCTGAATATACGGCAGTAAATTGCGCAGTATCATCTGCAACCGAGTAGTTTCCGAAGGTAATACTGGGAGTTTGCGGAAGAGATTCTCCATAGAGACAACAAAACTAATTACGCGTTCTTGAGCGCCCTGTGTACGACGGCGAATCTCATCCCATAAAGCAAACTCGTAATCATAAGGTTGGAATGTATCTCTCAGCTGTTGAACGAGATCATCCCAATCTGAAAAATGACAAGTACGGTACCATAGAAGAGCATCACTGGAAAGAAGTTCAGGCGCAGAACGAAACAACTGTTCCTTCGTTGCACCACGTGACACACGAAGCTCCTCTATACGTTCTAAAAAGTCATTAACACTACTTTGTCCATTAAACCTAACATTCCATTTATCTATATCTAAAAATCTAGAACTAAAATTACTAACACGAGATTCTTCGGGACGAAATCCATCTAAGGGAGAAAACTGGAAATTATCCAATCGATCGGCAAGATCAACAAATGGGTCAGAATAGCCCAACGGCTCATTCTGTCGGGTGGAGTTAAAAGGGTGTAGCAGGATAAGCATGACGAGTTGGCCCCCAAATGGCAACCAATATCGAAACTTATGTTATATCATCGGCTTGATGTACGAACACGATTTATATATGTTTCGCCGCCGGACTCCGCTTTGACCTTGAGATATGGACAAAAATGACCGCACGCATGACTATCGTTCAAAGAGGCATATCTTGAAAACTAACTAAGCTAGAGAGGTAAATCCAACGCGAGGCCTCAGGTAACCTTACAGAGTATATACTATATTTTTTTTAGATTTAACGAATAATTACACATATGTTTAAAAAAATAAAGAAAAAAAGTATTAATTTTTTTTTCGTGTTCCCTCTGACTTACAATCACTAAAATAATATATGTTGTAATCCTTTATATGCACTAGTACCCATAAAAAGTGCGTTAGAAAAAACGTGGTGCAACACTTGAAAAAAAATAAAATAATATAAGGATACAAACTTGACATAGGACATATACAGGGTGTTTTCTAATTGAATGTCAATATTTAAGGGGGCGATTTTTGGGTCCGTTTTAAAAAGAAAACTTCATATGAACGTATATCCTAAACGTCTTAACTGTTGAGATACAGGGTGGTAAAGTTTTCAAGAATAAATAGTTTTTTATTAATATCTGTAATACCACTTTAGATATTTTAATTAAATTTGGCATACATGTACTATGTATCAAGAGGCATTATTTAGTGTACCACAATTTTTTTTATTTCCACCAGTGGCGTTCGTACGGAATTTCACCTGCCTATTTTGGCAGACATTGATGGTACGCCACTGATTTCGCGTAAAATTAAAAGTATTCCTGAAATCCCCAATCATTTCTAAGCAAATTTGAACTTTTCAATTTGTTCAATCCGATGCACGGTTTTCCCGTAAAAAAATTAAAACCTTTTCTCTGCATGATCATAACAATATCGTTAATATGACAATATCACCATGCAGAGAAATAGATTTTCTTTTTTAGATTAAATTTGCTTAGAAATGAATAAGGATCTCAAAACTTAACTTCCTTATTCATTTCTAAACAAAGATCTAAAAAATAAAATCTATTTCTCTGCATGGTGATATTGTCATATTAACGATATTGTTATGATCATGCAGAGAAAAGGTTTTAATTTTTTTACGGGAAAACCGTGCATCGGATTGAACAAATTGAAAAGTTCAAATTTGCTTAGAAATGATTGGGGATTTCAGGAATACTTTTAATTTTACGCGAAATCAGTGGCGTACCATCAATGTCTGCCAAAATAGGCAGGTGAAATTCCGTACGAACGCCACTGGTGGAAATAAAAAAAATTGTGGTACACTAAATAATGCCTCTTGATACATAGTACATGTATGCCAAATTTAATTAAAATATCTAAAGTGGTATTACAGATATTAATAAAAAACTATTTATTCTTGAAAACTTTACCACCCTGTATCTCAACAGTTAAGACGTTTAGGACATACGTTCATATGAAGTTTTCTTTTTCAAACGGGCCCAAAAATCGCCCCCTTAAATATTGACATTCAATTAGAAAACGCCCTGTATGTGTCCTATGTCAAGTTTGTATCCTTATATTATTTTTTTTTTTTCGAAGTGTTGCACCACTTTTTTTCTAACGCACTTTTTATGGGTAGTAGTGCATATAAAGGATTACAACATATATTATTTTAGTGATTGTAAGTCAGAGGGAACACGAAAAAAAAATTAATACTTTTTTTCTTTATTTTTTTAAACATACACTACGCCAATTAATTATCGAATATTCAAAAATGCACGTCAAAATTAATATGCTGTTATTTCGTTAATAATGAACAAAATTTGATAATTTTTTTTCTCACTGATAGACATAAGATTCTAGGGTTTAGGGCAGAGTAGTTTACGTCCTGATACGCCTTATTGTACGGGATAGCTCATAAAATCTAGATGCATGTAAATTTCCAAAAATTTAAATGTTACATATCTAACATAAAAATTGAATTTAATTTATTTTTTAAAATAAACCAATTAGAGATCTATCAGCGTTAGACACTGGCCCATGCCATGCCACGCTAGGTAAAGAAAAATTACCATTTCTTCTAAATACGTTATTACGTCGAAATAACGTTTCGTCAACAATCAATGCGACATTTTATCACTTTTGGCGATTACTAAATTAAAAATAAAAATTATTTCAACAAATAAAGTCTATAATACAGGATGCTGCGCCATTATCTATTAATTTAATTTATTTATTTAGCATTAAAAATACAAAAATGATAGTCTACTTAAGCCATAACCAGTTCATTATTAGGTATAGGTAACCAAGGATACGGTAAGTAAGTAAATGATATCTGTCTGTTTGACATTAAAAATTGATAAAGTTTACCATACTTAGCAATAACTATGAATGCTAATCGATTTTTAACACCAGAACAATGTTCCTATGCTAGAGGGTTGTATGAACAGGGTCGTTCTCAAGCAGATATTGCTAGAATTTTGGGCAAAACGCAGGGGACAATAAGCAAAATTTTAAGTAGATATCAAGAAACAGGCTCCAACCAAAGAAAGGAAGGACAAGGTCGACCAAGAAAAACCACTCCTTACCAAGATAGGTTTGTACGTCTGCAGTGTACACGACAACGGTTCACTTGCAGCACTCAGTTGCAGATGCAGTTTTTTAATACATATGGTACGCGAGTCTGCAAGCAAACGATCCGAAATCGGTTAAAAGAGGTTCAGCTTAGGCCATACGAGGCAGCACAAGGCCCCAAATTGGAACCAGTGCATCGACGTGCACGTTTAGGTTACGCTAGGGAACATGTGGCTTGGGGTGAAGGGTGAAGGTGAGTGGGCTAATGTTCTATTTAGCGATGAGTCCCGGTTTTGTCTGTATAGTAATGATAGGCGTCAAAAAGTTTTCCGAAGATCTGGTGAAAGATTTGCCCAGTTCAATTTTAAAAATACTATCAGTTATGGAGGCGGCTCAGTAATGGTTTGGGGGGGAATATCACTAGATGCAAAAACGGACTTAACCTTTATAGACCATTTGACGGCCGACCGATACATTACAGAAATTCCGGAGGAACACGTAATTCCTTTTGCTCCTGCAATTGGAGAAAACTTTATTTTTATGCATGATAACGCGCGTCCCCATACCGCCAGAATTGTTCAGGAGTATTTATCAGACACTGGAATTCCTGTGATGAATTGACCAGCTCGAAGCCCAGACCTAAACCCCATTGAACATGTATGGGACCGTATGAAGAGGCAAGTTCGTGCGGAAGTTAATCCTCCACAATCTCTTTTACAGTTAAAAGTAGCGCTGGATAGAATATGGCAGAATGTTGATCAAGATTTTATCAGAAATCTAATTGTAAGCATGCCACGACGGTGTCAAGATGTTATTAATGCTCGTGGAGGAAATACCCGATACTAAATTTATTTCTTATTATCTGAACTTGTATTTGTATAGTTATTTTTGTATTTTTAATGCTAAATAAATTAAATGAATAGATAATGGCGCAGCATCCTGTATTATAGACTTTATTTGTTGAAATAATTTTTATTTTTAATTTAGTAATCGCCAAAACTGATAAAATGTCGCATTGATTGTTGACGAAACGTTATTTCGACGTAATAACGTATTTAGAAGAAATGGTAATTTTTCTTTACCTAGAGTGGCATGGCATGGGCCAGTGTCTAACGCTGATAGATCTCTAATTGGTTTATTTTAAAAAATAAATTAAATTCAATTTTTATGTTAGATATGTAACATTTAAATTTTTGGAAATTTACATGCATCTAGATTTTATGAGCTACCCCGTACAATAAGGCGTATCAGGACGTAAACTACTCTGCCCTAAACCCTAGAATCTTATGTCTATCAGTGAGAAAAAAAATTATCAAATTTTGTTCATTATTAACGAAATAACAGCATATTAATTTTGACGTGCATTTTTGAATATTCGATAATTAATTGGCGTAGTGTATGTGTAATTATTCGTTAAATCTAAAAAAAATATAGTATATACTCTGTAAGGTTACCTGAGGCCTCGCGTTGGATTTACCGCTCTAGCTTAGTTAGTTTTCAAGATATGCCTCTTTGAACGATAGTCATGCGTGCGGTCATTTTTGTCCATATCTCAAGGTCAAAGCGGAGTCCGGCGGCGAAACATATATAAATCGTGTTCGTACATCAAGCCGATGATATAACATAAGTTTCGATATAGGTTGCCATTTGGGGGCCAACTCGTCATGCTTATCCTGCTACACCCTTTGCCAATCGAGACACATTTTGCGATTCATCCGCAAACTGTACTTGTGAGCCTCGCCTCATAGACGAAGAAGCAGGGATTACGGTAGGACGAATAGTCCTGTTAGGGGCTTCACGGACGGGTCTACTCAACGCGTAACCAACGGGGACAGAACTGTCATGAGTTAACACGGGAACTTGATAATCTTCAAAGGTATTCGCACGTTCAAAACACGTTGGATGGGTTGGATTTATACGAGTACCTTGAGAAGAAATCTGATTAACAAAATTTTGTTCAGGTAAGTAAGATCGAGTCGACTCGACGAGCTCAACCGGTAGTCGTCCACAGACGAAGGGGGCAATTGAGCTTGATCCGAGCAACGATTCTGATGGGAGAGGGGTGCAGAAACTGAAAAATTAGAGTGGCCTATGCTTAGGGATTGTGGATATACTACACGTCGTGCAGCAGGTTGAACAAGTTGTGGTCTATTTACAGCAGTTCAATCAAGGGATTGGTTCTGTAACATCTGTCTCTCACAAATGGGTTCCCTAGAGGAATTTGACAGGTCGATGACTTGATGCTCTGGGCCGTTGGTGGCCATACGACTACCCTGAGACACATCAAAAGTCAACCGACGAGCTGGAAGTTCGGACTGCCCGGCCCGCGAGGAAGCCAACGCATCAGTCGCAAAACTACCCAAAGAAATTATAGAAGGTGCCGGAATAATACGTCTTTGTTCATTAAGTAAGTGAGTGTAAGCAGAAGCGACAGTGTGTGCAGCTGGCTGGAGCGAAGATGCGGCCAGGGGGTTACGGTTAGTAACCTCTGGTTCCGGAATATTTGGACAAGAATCAATGATTGAGGGGGATATTTGAGGTTCTAAAACTAAAGGAGCAGCAGGCTGAACGAAGGGCACATGTTGAGTGTGTACTACTTCCTCATCGATGTTAATCAGGTCATACGAAACCTGTACTTGTCTCTGTGGTGTGACAGTGACAGGTAAGAGTCTATTTCCGGTTAATTCTAAGTATCCAAAATAGAAGTGTTTACCACACGAGAAGTAACCGCATTTGTGATATGTGCTATTGCACCTGGTTGGCCCGATCGCGTTAACGCTTGATCATCGTTTGAAGTAGAAGGTATACCCTCCAAAACCGAATGTAGATCACCTATCAGCTGTTCACATTTATCTGTTAACTCGTTTTTGTGATTTATGCCCGATTGTTCCGAAACTTGAACGCGATGAAGACGGTTTTCACCATGCAGTAAAAAAGTGCAAATTCTTTTAAACTCACTGTCTTTGTTACCTAAGTCGAAATTAAGTATGTCGCGCTCTAAAATCAATAATTTTGCCCTGCAAACGCAAAGGTCGGTCTCAGCGTCGTAACACGATGTTGTTGGTCGCGAAACACGTCCCTCGCGCTCCGTACGCATGGCTTCCCTTAATAGACACTTAAAGCATTCAACACAACGTAGACGTACGTTCTTGACGTAACGCAAAAATAAACGATACGGGAAGGCACAAAAGCTGGATCAAAATTCGAGTTAAAGCCTTGCGGCAGACGTTGACTTTTACGTATATGCGTCGATTGTCAAATGCGGAAGGTGCTAACCTAGCTTTTCTCTGTTTTTGGTGTTAAATGTTAGATACGATTTTTTAGAATAAAACTTGTTCGGTGATAAAACTGAGAAATGGATGAACTTCATTTATTGGAAGATTTCGATGATACAGGCAACAGTGATGACGATATTGACGAGGCCGTGTTATTACACATTTTAAACGACGAGGAACATCTTGGGAATCGAGCTGCTTTGTATGGCCGTTGGAATTTCGAAGATGTGTTGGAAGCTGAATGCAAAAACCTTTTTAGATTCAGCAAACATGATATCCCCAGACTAGGCATAGCTTTAGGTGTACCTGAAAATATTACAACAGGTGATCGTATTTCAGTGTTGGGTAAGTGTAGATAGGATTTTATTTTATTTATGCTTTCGATTTTAACCTGAAGTTAAATACAAAAATGTGAATTGTTCATATTTTTTCATAGGTACTGAGGGTCTGTGCATACTACTTCGAAGGCTATCCTATCCCAATAGGCTCGTTGACTTGGAACCACTATTTGGTTTGTCATCATCAGCAATATCAAGTGTGTTTAATTATATGGTGAACCTAATATCTGAAAACAAGGGCCATTTGCTTCAGAATTTAAGAAATGTACCATATCTAAGCCGTGAAAAATTAACTCAATACTCAGAGGTAGGACTTAATTTCTAAGATAAATGGTATCCTCTTAATAATAGAAATAAATACTTAATTTATTTTTAGGCTGTTACTGCAAAGGGTTCGCCTGTTCCCAATTGTTGGGGGTTTATCGATGGCACAGCAAGGCCTATTTGCAGACCATCAGTAAATCAAGAAAATTATTATTCTGGCCATAAAAAAGTGCATTGTTTGAAGTTCCAATCAGTTATATGTCCAGATGGAATTATTATAAGTTTAAAAGGACCTTATGAAGGACGCCGACATGATGCTGGCATTTTTAGAGAGTCTGGGCTTTACGAAGAACTAATGCAGAATACTGTATTTCCAAATGTAAATGAACAGTTTGTTTTGTATGGGGATCAAGCATATGGATTGAGGGAACTTTTATTAAGGCCGTACTATGAAAATGAAATTGGTGGGAATGAAGAAAGACAGAACTTTAATCACACAATGAGTGTTTTACGAATTGCAGTGGAATGGGGTTTTAATAAGATAATTCAAGAATTCGCATTACTTGATTTTAAAAAAAATTTAAAGATTCTTTTACAGGAGGTCGGAAAAATGTATAGCATTGGCGTCATTTTAACTAACTGCCACACATGTTTATATGGAAGTGAAACCTCCTCCTATTTCGCCATTAACCCACCAGCACTGGAAGAGTAAGTATCTGGGTGTTAATAATTAAAAATGTTTACCTTGTGTAGAGATAGACGTGGACAAAGTTTAAATTAGTTTGAAAACAGTACGTTTTCAGAATTAGTACCTAGTAGTTTTTTAGAAAGCAGACCTTTTTATACAGTAAAGATTTTCATATACCTAATAATAAAAAGTTGTTTATTGAGAACTTTTATACACATTATAAAAGTATTTATTACTCTTGTTTCATATAAACGCGAATATTGTCCTCATTGGTCAGCTGCACATTAAAGTTTGAATCTAACCAATTAGAATATTTGCAATTCGCATTTCGCCACTCGCGTTTATATGAAACAAGACTTTGGTTGATATTATTGCTTTAAGTTTTATAATTACAACCTTTGGTTGCCAATGTCATATTTTTTGTGAAAACAATACAAAACCTATAATTTCAATTATTCAGGTTTAGTGAACTTTATACTTTATTTTATAGTTGTGTTATAGCAATGGGCATTCAATAAAAAATATTAAGGTATAATTGTTTTAATATTTACATATGTAGTGTATCCTTTAAGGCATTTGCTTTTTGCTTCTTAATAAATAAAAGCCAATTTTGTGTGTTGAAGTCTTTATTGTAAGGGACATGTAACATATAATAAATAAAAGAAAAAATATCTTTTTAAACATCATGTCTCTTTAAAAGTATTTCGGTTAATTTTTGTTGGTTTTTAAAAAGTTCCAACTCTACATGTAATTTTTTTTCTTCCATTTCTAATCTTTTTTTTCTTTCAAAAGATTCTAATTCAAATTTCTTCTCTTGAAGAGCTTGTGCTCTTTCCTGCAAAGCTAGTTCTTTACTTCGTATCTCGTAAGATCTTTCCTGTTTCTTCATCAAATAATTAAGTGTCGTTTGTTTAATTCCGCCACTTAATGTTCGTTTCCTTGTTGGTGCTATAAACAAAAAACACTATTATAATATTAAAATTACAATTATTATCTAGTTCAAATTGATATTACTTAATTTTTGGTAACAACAGACAAAGGCAACTACATTTTGGAATATGCAGCATGTCACCCTCAGTTGGTCAACTGGAAGATCCTAATTTCGAATACTACTACTTGATAAATTTAAACTTCTAAGGTATCTAAAACCAAATACACTTACTTAAAATATTTTTGTGACCACCCTTTTTTAGGGGTATTTTTGATGATGACTTTATTTTCTTTGTCGGTTGAAGCTAGGTCTTTAGGGATTTCTTCATTGTCTACTATACTGGCACTGGTCGAGGAGTTTGTAATTTCGACCTCATTACTACATTCTGGAATATATACTAAAAACGATCATTTGTTAGTATTTTAAAAATATTAAAGTTATGTATTCTTGTACCTACTAATTAACTTACATGGTTCTAAATAGGATGCTTTTGGAGTACTTTCTAATTCAGATTCTATTTCCATATAAGATGTGCTGGTAGAAGCGGCTTCTCTCAATTTTTTAAATTTTTGTCTACATATAGTTATTCAAGGCAGGTCCTGCAACTTACTTGAACTGATTTTGTTTGTCTTTCTTAAGAAATTTATTAACTAAATTTCGTGTTCTGTCCTTCAAAGTTCGTACTGAAATACTTTTTCCAGTAATTTGCAAAATGTGGAGCTGTATCAAATTCCACCTCCCTACGTTCTCATAGGGGTTCTGTCCCAGGACTTCCCTTAAAAGAAAGACATCGTCCTCTTGGGTGAAATGGATTTTCTTGTTTTGGATTCTATTATCCACCATTGCAAAACAGTACAAACACTTTAGGGATGTTATTAGTACTATACTTTTTGTCACAGAACAATAAACGGCTTGTTTACTTATTAAGGAAATGAAATAAGGTTAAGGATTACAAACGTTGACATCTCTCCTTTTTTTAATCGGTCTCAATCGCATAAATTCGTAGCGTGATTCGGTTCGATACGTTTGCGTGTTGAAGGGACGTACGTATCCGCACCTTTACGTCACACGTACGTGACGACGCAAGTAAATTTTTTATTGCGCAAGCGTAGCTGTCATTTTCTACGTCTACGTCTACGTCTCCTGCATTACTTCAAGTCTCTAATAACGCACGCTTCTGCGGAAACGAACCAGTTACTGGTAAACCACGAATTGCCAACTCATATTTAATCTCATCGGCACCTAAAATATTAATTTCCATTTTGCGCAAAAACAAATCTAGAAGAATACTACTAACTTACTAGCAACGTAAGTAAAGTTTAACACTAATATTAACAGCCTACTACTTAAGCTAAACGAAACTGATCATATATGTACATATACTAAAAATATGCGCCTAATAATTAGGATCTAGGTGTGTCGCAAAGTGACACACAAACCCAATCAAACCCAATCAAACCCGACCCCTACTAAAAACAAAAGAAAAAAATCCTCAAAGTGAAATAGTTCACTAAAAAAATTAATAAAATGTGGTACCGCCAAATAAACTCAAAATAAGGTGCTTTACACCTGTACTAAATACTGCAACACTGCAGGAGAAAAAAAATTCTAAACTAATCCTATAGCAATAGGAAATAATGGGTAATACTTTACTTAAAAGTCTTAAAAAAAAGCAAAAACATCCCAGAAATGCACAAATCCTACAACACCACCATAAAATTTTTATCAGGTAGTAAATTTAAAAAAAAAATTAGTCACTTAAGGATCAGACTAAAGTTTTTGTTTTACTTTAATAACAATAAAAAAATTGTTAAATGCCACTACCATGTGTTCATTATAACCAAAAATATCACCAAATAAAGCCCCACGTTGGGCGCCATTTTGTCAGTAATTATTTAGGAGCGGTAATCACTTCAACAACTTATTCCTAAAGTGAACAAAAGAGAATAATAAAGTCAGCCAAAAGACAATAAATTCTCCTTATTCTAAAGTTGATGATAGGAAGTCATGTTAAAGGTAACCAAAAGAAAGTTACCTTAAAGTTGCGGATACGATGCCTTGAAGATCCAGAGTAGAGTAAGAGTTGCACTGTCTTATTGTCCGAGTGTAGTCTCTACCTTTTGGGCGAACGACGCGACGGCTAGCTCATGCCGAGAGTGGTGTGGGTAAAGTCAAAAACAAAACAAAAGCGCCACCTGTTTTATGCCCTAGGTAAGGCAGAGACTGTTATATAAAAATAAAAACAGGAAACTAAAAGTTTGACCCAATAAAACAGCTTTCTCTGAAAGAGGGTAGTTTAATATTTACAAGGCTCATATCCGTAATGTCCTTAATATGACACATTAAAAACTCTTAACTTAAAATGAAAATTATAGTTATTTACATGAAAATAGGTGATCTGGAAGCTGTTACGCAAATAATAAAAATTAACAAACTTACACTTATCGTGGATTGGTATCGATATACTTGCCCCTCTCTACTGATTTTGACAGTCAGCCTCGTCTTTCGAAAGTGATTTGAAAATTAAAGTAAGGTTAAAGTTTAATTTTTAGGAATGCAATACAAAGTTTATTTGAATGATTTTAATTTAAATGTTGATAACATCGAGGTGCCAAAATCAGTGACGGGCACGGTTAATAATTATGTACAATAATGATAATAGATTGATACTCAATCAAGTGCACGTGGACGCAAGTAATAAGGCCTTCTTACCGTGTTTTGTGCATCACAAATTAAAGTTTATAGTACTACCTACTATAGCAATATAATAAACATTACACAATAAAAAGTTAGCACAAAGCTGGTGGATGGTGTATCACTTATCAGTCGATAGTTATAATAATGGTTCCACTAGAACGGCACAAACATATCAAACCTGACATTTATGATGGTGTATGGTGTAGAGGTTGTGGTGCTCCCAGTACGCAAACAGCGAGATGAACGGTGAAGCTTGAACGGTGTCACCAGGGCAAGCACACTCTGGAAGTATCAGGACGATGGTCTCCTGCCCTGATGTGGAAGCTCCAAAGCAGACAACAAAGTAGCAAATGCAGAAACAGAAGAAAAAGGAATAAAGAAAACTGGGAAAAGTAGGCCTGAAACACAACCGAGCTTTAGGACGTGACCTTCAGGCATAAAATAAGGTACGTAGAATTTGGGATATATCTGTAATATTTATAGACTAAAATCTAAGTGAAAATTGCAGACGTCACATATACAAATAGATATCTAAAGTCGAAACTTACCCGAGATGGCATATGGCCTTGTCGATGATTAGAAAACGAACTTTGGGATTCTCCCCATAAAACTGTAAGAAATCCAGTCTTAACTGACGGTATGGCGTAATAAAGTGTATTACCGCCAAAATTACAGCTTAGGGTATCAAAATTCATAAAATATCCGCAAAAATGCTGCTGGACTGCTGCTGGAATGCAACTCTGCAAAATGGCTAGTCCAAAAAAACCCAAACCGTCATCAGAAACAGCGGCAGGTTCCCATCTGTCAAAGACCTAGGGACTTTTGAATCTAAGCAGTGTGACCTCTGACAACTTTTTGATATTTCAAAACAATAACAAAGTGGGATTTAATTATTTTTATTTAAAGATCAAATATTTAAGTCTCAATGCCCTAAATATGCCCAAAACATTTCCTATTTCTCAAAACTGGTGTTTATTTCACTTAACCTTGTAATTTTTAGGTCTTGATTCTGAACCAAAAAAAGAACCACGATAGGGCCTAGAACGAGTTACTAAAAAGAGCTTATCATATATAGAACTAGAGACCAGCTCCTCTAAATAAGATGAAGTCAGATACAAGGTGTGACGATAACTGTTGAATACCCATTGTTAGATATTGTTAGTAAATTTGGACTGTTTATGAAATTATTTGGCTTCACTGTTTTGTCGTAAAACATTGAACTTACTATTTAACATAAGGACATTATGCTGTCAAGCCCTAAAGGGTGACTATGGAAACTAAGTTTATTGTTGTCATTGTTAGACAAAATCATTTGGTATGTCAAAAAAGTTGGAATAAATAAAGCTACAAATTTGTTGGAAATTGGTTATTTTGGATACAAAAAAGTGTACAGCAATCAACTGAACGCTCAGAGAAGTTCTCAGACATAAGAAATGGTCCTTCGTCGTCGGATATTATCGCTAGTATTGGAATGGTTTTGTTGGTAAAAATATAAAAATTGGCAATCTTGGATGACAACTGTTGGTGACGTCATGAATCATCGCCAGCTGAAGAAATAACAGAGATTAGAGAAAATACATATTTTGTTGGTTGTGTAAAAATAAGAAAGATATTAGTTAAATGGTAAAATCGATCAAAAGTTGTGAGTATTGGTGTATCCTTTTCTCCATATATTGGTTCTTAAACATATTCCTAATTTAACTGGTGTGGTAACGTGTTTAAATTTTGAAACGTGTTTTCTTGGCACAAACTGGTGGAAAATAAAAAAAAAAGGTTGGTGTTTTATTTAGGTTAAGAATCTAGTCATTGAAATTTAACAATTTGTTGTTGTTTTTGGTATAAAAAGAGAAAAGTTATAGAAATATGTCGGAAAATGCTGATCTGAAACTTAATATTAAAAAACGGGGAATTTGCAAGTCAAAATTAACTTCTTTTGGAAAATTTTTGAATCATTTAGTTTCTTCATCAACAAATGAGCCTATTAACAGTGCAAAACTTACCGAATTGGAATGCAGGTTAAATAAATTACCAGATATTTTGGCAGAATACGATACATATCAAACTTTCATAGAGTTACATAATGAAGATTTTGAACAACAATTATCAGAAAGAGAAGCTTTTGAAAATTCATATTATAATTTGTTTGCCACTGCAAAAAATATTTTAAAAATTAATTCTGAAGACCAAAATGAAATTGATCTTGATAACGTTTCTCAAGCTGGTAGTGTTACTTCAAATATTACCCAAAATCCTGTTAATCGACTTCAGTCTAGACCTAAACTTCCTGCAATACCTATACCTAAATTTTACGGAAACTTTGAGAGGTGGCTCGAATTTCGTGATACCTTCAAATCTTTAGTCCATAATAATGACAATGTTTCAGATATTGAGAAATTTCATTTTTTACGTGGTGCTTTAGAAGGTAGTGCTAAAGATGTTTTACAAAATTTGGAAATTAGTTCGGTAAATTATTTGATTGCATGGGACCTGTTGTGTGAAAGGTTCGATAATAAATCAATGTTGGTAAACAATTATTTAAAAATACTTTTTGGGCTCCCTGCTATGACAAAGGAGTCTGCAACGGATATTCGAAAGTTATTGGATGGTATTATAAAGGGTATGCGTTCGCTTGAAGCACTTGAAATACCTGTTAACACTTGGGATTTAATAATATTTTTTTTATGTGTGGGAAATTAGACTTGGTGACTGCTCGTGAATGGCAGGAGCAAAAATCAAAGGACAAGTTACCTACTTTGGACGAATTTAAATTGTTTTTGAAGTCACGGGCGGAGCTTTTGCAAACACTGGAAGCAAGTTCTAAGGAAAGTAAGCTGCATGTTAAAGCAAAACAGTCTAAATTCTTTTCGATTACAAATCACTCATGTCCTATATGTAAAGGAAGTCATATTATTGTAAATTGTAGTAGTTTTCTCAAACTTTCTGTATATGATAGATATGAGCGTGCTAAGCAACTTAGACTTCGCCTTAACTGCCTAAAACCAAACCATTTTAGTAAAGATTGCATTTCCAGTAGTTGTAGAAAGTGTTCTACTCGTCATCACACATTGTTGCATTATGACAAAAAGATTTCAACACAGGAAGGGTCCTACGGACAAAATCCTACAAACAGCAATAATACTTCTAGTTTTTCTCAAGACGTTAAAACAGGTGATAGGGTGGAAATGGTAAGTGTCAATATGTCATCTGCTGATGTAAATCAAGACTATACTTTGTTGTCAACGGCACTAGTGCAGATAGTTGGTCCGAATGGTAATCGATGCATGTGCAGAGTACTTCTAGACTCTGGTTCACAGTCAAACTTTGTGACTGAAAAGGTATGTAACACTTTAAATCTTGCAATGCAAGAAGTAAACATTTCAATTGTTGGTATAAACCAAGTAACTTCCTGTATCAAATATCGATGTAATGTAACTGTTCAATCTCGTCAAAATGAATTTCTTAGCACTGTGTCATGTTTGGTAGTGCCTAAAATAAGTAACTGCATTCCTAGCAAAAGGTTAAATGTATCTCACTTAAATATACCAAAACATCTCAAATTGGCTGGTCCAGATTATGCAGTTCCAGGCCCTGTAGATCTTCTTTTGGGAGTTGATATTTTCTATCAGCTTTTATGCATTGGTCAGATTAGTTTGGGTCAAAATCAACCTATAATGCAAAAAACTCGTTTTGGTTGGATCATTGCTGGATCCTTGTCTCTTTCAAATTCATTTCAGAATCTTAGTCGTTGTAACTTAAGCATTAATACCGAGCTTCATGATCAGTTGGAGAAATTTTGGACAATAGAGGAACCTCCTAGCAGTCTAAAACCTATTTTATCCAATGATGACAAGGAGTGCGAGTCAATTTTCATTGAACAAATGAAACGTGAGGAATCTGGTAGGTTTGTTGTTAAAATTCCATTTAAAGAATCCCCGCGTGTTCTTGGTAACTCTAACGTCACTGCAAAAAGGCAATTCTTCTCAATAGAAAGAAAATTACAAAAAATCCTAAAATGAAAGAGCTCTATGTCAACTTCATGACAGAATACGAATCTATGGGTCACATGACTTTGGATAATGGAAGCTTGTCTACCGACTACTCTTATTTTTTGCCTCACCATGGTGTTCTCAATGAAAATAGCTCTACCACTCGCTTGCGTGTTGTTTTTAATGGATCCTCTCCAACGGATAATGGTATTTCCCTAAATGACATTCAATACACTGGAGCAAACCTACAGGATGATATTCTCTCCATTTTGTTAAGGTTTAGAGTTCATAATGTGGTTGTGTGTGCTGATGTGGCCAAAATGTATCGAATGATTATGGTGCATAAGGGCCAAAGGTGTCTTCAAAACATATATTGGAGGGTTAATCCCAGTGATGAGCTTCAAATATATAAACTAAACACTGTTACTTATGGTACGGCTTCTGCCTCGTTTTTGGCAATTCGATGTCTAAGGCAACTTGGTTTGGAGTTTGAGGATAAATACCCTAAGGCATCTAATATTATTCTACATAGTTTTTTTGTTGACGATATGCTTTTTGGTACAGATACTATTGAAGAGGCAGTAATGCTAAGTAAGCAGGTATCAGAAATTTTAGAAACTGGTTGCTTTATTTTAAGGAAATGGATTTTAAACTCATCTCAAGTTTTAGAGAAAATTGTTGATTGGGACTCCTCTTCTTGCAATCAAGAATTTATTTTTGGTGATAAAACTGAAAATAAAACACTTGGACTTTATTGGTTATACAAGAGTGATGTTTTAATGTATCATATTTCTTTACCTCATTGTGATAAATATACAAAGCGCGCAATTCTCTCAACTATTGCAAAGATATATGACCCTCTTGGTTTGCTGTCGCCATGCATAATCCTAGCAAAAATTATTTTGCAGAAATTGTGGTGCGCAAAAATTGGTTGGGACGAGTCTTTACCGTCAAATATTCATTCACTATGGCATAAGCTGCGACCACAATTGGCAATTCTAAATGATCTATCAATTCCTAGGCAAATGGTATGTATGAGTATTGATAGCGTTGAACTTCATGGATTCTGCGATAGTTCCATAGAAGCCTATGGTGCATGCCGTTACCTTAAAAGTACTAGTACTAATGGTCAAATTAAAATCTCATTGGTATATGCCAAGGCCAAGGTTGCCCCTTTAAAGGTAGTACCTTGCCACGCCTAGAGTTATGTGGAGCATTGGTCTTAGCTCAGTTGGTACACAACTTCAGACAATCTGTCAGTTTGAATATTTCAAAAATTTACCTTTGGACTGATTGAACTGTTGTCGTGGGTTGGATTTCTCAGTCTCCTCATAATTTACATACTTTTGTTGGTAATCGAGTTTCACAAATCCAGACATTAACTTCTGTTGACGATTGGCGCCATATTAGTTCTAAAAATAATCCTGCAGATATTGTATCCAGAAGTTGTTTTCCAGAAAATTTGATTCAGTGTGAATTTTGGTGGCAGGGGCCTAGTTGGTTAATTCAAGATTGTTCAAATTGGCCCAAGCCAATAGGTGAACTGACTGTATTGCCTGATCTAAAGAAAGAAGTGAAGGTTTGTCGGGTAGTTCCTGAACTCTTCCCTATGTACAGATTCTCAAATTTTTCTCGGCTCAAACGCAGTTTCGCATATCTTTGGCGTTTTTACAATAATTGTAAAATTGAAAAGCGCTCTAGATTAACTGGTCCACTTTCATCGCATGAATTAAATAGGGCAAACCAACGTTTGCTTATTATTTCTCAGAAAGAATCCTTCTCTGATGAATATCCTTTCGTGTTAGAACACAAACCTTGTAAAGGGCCCTTGAGCTCCCTAAACGCATTTATAGATTCTCAGGGTGTCTTAAGGGTGGGGGGTAGATTACAACTATCCAATTTGGATTATGCTAAAAAGCATCCTGCTGTTATTTCATGTAAACATGTATTTACAAAGCTGCTTTTCTCATTTGAGCATATAGTTTTGTTTCATGCTGGTCCTCAGCAGTTGCTGGCGTCCTTAAGGGAGCACTACTGGCCACTTGGAGGTCGCAATTTAGCCAGAAAGGTTGTTCATAAATGCATAACTTGTTTTAGAGTTAAACCCAAGTCCATTGGTCAAATAATGGGTGTATTGCAAAAGGATCGCGTTATACCTACACCGCCTTTTCACACAACAGGGGTTGACTATGCTGGTCCGTTCAATTTAAAGACAAAGAATGGTCGTGGTACAAAATTACTAAAATGCTATGTATGCTTATTTGTTTGTTTTTCCACTCGCGCTATCCATTTGGAACTAGTTTCTGAATCAACATCTGAAGCTTTTATAGCCACTTTTCGTCGTTTTGTGTCTCGGCGAGGTAAACCAACCCATGTTTGGCCAGACAATAGTCTCAATTTTGTTGTTGCCAATTCTGAGTTGAAAGAACTTGGAAATTTTTTGCAGAAGCAAGGTACAAATTTAGTTGAAACTGTCGAAAATGAAGGTGTGAACTGGAAGTTTATACCTGCTCAATCCCCAAACTTCGGTGGTATTTGGGAAGCGGGTATTAAGGCTTGCAAATTTCACATGAAGCGTATTATGGGAAACGCGTCTTTAACATTTGAGAATTTTTACACGTTACTAACCCAAGTTGAAGCCACCTTAAATTCCCGTCGTTTAGTCCCAGTTTCTCCTGATCCTAGTGATTATGATATCCTTACACCAGCTTACTTTTTGATCGGCAGAAGATGAACCGCATTACCAGATTTGAATGTCAGTGATGTACCTGACAATCGTCTTTCTAAGTTTCAACACATACAGAAATTATATCAACATTTTTGGTCACGTTGGTCAAAGGAGTATGTGATTCTACTTCAACAACGCCTGAAATGGAAATACCCACAAAGAAATCTTCAAGTTGGTGAGCTCGTCCTTATTCGTGATGATAACTTACCTCCTCTACATTTGAAGATTGGACGAGTTAAGGAGCTTCACTCTGAACTTGACAAACAGTGCCCTGTTGCTTCTATTCAAACGAGTCATAGTGTGTTTAAAAGACCTATCTCAAAGCTTTGCCCTTTTCCAATTGAGGACAATGCGTAAACTAAATGACATTACTAGTGTTTTTTGCGCTATTATCAATTAGTATAATTATCATAATGTATTTTGCCTGTACCTTTTGTACATATAGGAATAATCATCTTTGCAAGGGTTTTGTGTTGAAAGTAGCCCTTTCAAGGTGGGGGGTATATGTTAGATATTGTTAGTAAATTTGGACTGTTTATGAAATTATTTGGCTTCACTGTTTTGTCGTAAAACATTGAACTTACTATTTAACATAAGGACATTATGCTGTCAAGCCCTAAAGGGTGACTATGGAAACTAAGTTTATTGTTGTCATTATTAGAAAAAATCATTTGGTATGTCAAAAAAGTTGAAAGAAATAAAGCTACAAATTTGTTGGAAATTGGTTATTTTGGATACAAAAAAGTGTACAGAAATCAACTGAACGCTCAGAGAAGTTCTCTGACACCCATCGATGCACTTAAAAAGGTAGAAGGTGAGTTTCTAACCATTACAATAATTTATTAGCGGGTCTACCAGATCTTATCACTATCACACTAATAACACAAGATAATAATTATCTTATTCTTTTAGGATGACCTGAGGGACTATACACAGCTTGAAAAAATCCTTGACGACAAGGCGAACTGGCATTAAATATACTTATATCTACATTATACTTATAGTCTTAAATAAAGGAATCTATAAAACTAGAAACCAAGCTCTATTCACTTAACACTAAGCGAAGACCTGGTAAGTTTTTAACTTATATGTACAAAAGTTTACAGGCAAAATAAAACCGTAACAGCCTTCAGCCAAGAACAGTTTTGCTTTCTATTTAAATTTAATATTTTTAAAATTGTATTTGCATAGTACCTGAAGTTTACCTTGCCTTGACGCATACCTTTTTAATTTTGGAGGGTAAGTAGAAGTAAGCAAAATTCTTCTGCATTGCGGAAAAGAGCGTGGCAGGGTATTCGTAATAAGGTAATTTTCCTACATTACGAATTTTTGTGATGCCTTACAACTAGAGATGTGCCATGAGAATGTTATCAAGGGAATATTTCCGGAGAATGGTAAATTACCGAGAATATTTCCCAGCATAAATTCTCGAGAATTTATGATTTTTGAAAAAAAATATAAATTACTGGAAAATTACCGAAAATATTTCCGAGGACGAGAATGTTCTCGAGAAAATTAATATTCTCGGAGAATTTATGAGAATTTACGGAAATTTAAGGTAATTTATTTTAATGCCGCTATTGTATCATAGATGGAGCTTGGAGCATCTTTATCTTTATTTATTTTCTGTGTTGTTTTAAACAACTTGTTTAGATATGTTATTTTATACAATGCGTTTCTAAGTTGTGTTTTATTTATAAATAAAGTTACTTGAAAATAATGGAAATAAAAATTTAATGTGTCTTTATTTTGACTAAGATGCGTTATCACGTTAATTTACAATTTAAATATTTTCTAAATTAGGTATTGTGTGTGCAGTGCTATTTCTTTATTTTGTCAGATAAAATTATTGGAAAAACTACTTTGGGTAAAAAAATATGTTCTTCCAATGTATGCAGTGAAACAAAACAAATTCTCCAACATATAAAATAAGTTCTCCAAAATTTCCGAAAAATTTTCATTTTTCCCAGAGAATATTTCCCAATAATAAATTCGCGAGAATGTTCCATCTCTACTTATCTTTATTTTTTCAGATAAAATTATTGTAGAAACCACTTTTGGTAAAAAAGTATGTTCTTTCAGTTTATGCAGTCAAAACATAAAAGTCTCCAAAATATAACATAAATTTCCCAAAATTTCCGATAAATTCTCATTGTTCTCGGAGAATATTTCCCAAAAATAAATTCTCGAGAATGTTCCATCTCTACTTACAACCACATAGTAATAAAAACTAAAAATTTAAATTGAAATATATTAGCAAACAACACTCCCGCTTTCCCAGATATATAAGGTTTGTTCGTTTTTTATTTCGTAGAAAAACAGTGCAGGTTAATGCAGTTTGGTGCAACATAAACAACAGTTCTTTAAGTTAAGAACACTCAAATGTATTTGCCTCTCTGCAGCGACTCTCAAAAACCGCTAAAATTTCCTTCAAAATTTAAGCCCTAACAAAGACAAAAACTACAATTACCGCAGGTATTCGCACCAACAGACAGGCCGACAGAAAAACCGATGGAAATGGAAAACCTGAAGATCTGAAAAAATCTTGAGAATTGATTTTTTTACTAGCACAGTACTTGCTCTAGCGAGAGAGTAGGGTGCTATGTTACCTACCAGACCAAAGGAGCTTCCAAATGAGCTTCCAAAAGGAGCTTCTAAATGAGCTTTCAAAACCATTCCTCCACCCACTCTTCACCCTACCAAATCCACCCACTCTTCACCCTACCAAATCCACCCACTCTTCACCCTACCAAATCCTACCACTCTGATATCCATTCCAGCTTCCAAATGTGCTTTCAAAACCATTCCTCCTACCAGCTTTTCCCACACCACTTTTATTGGTATAAATTCTCAATATTTACAGTATTTAACACAATTCAGATCATGTCTGTAGCAGTCCCTATTGATTATTCATGGGATACAGAACCCTGTGAAACTTACGACCCCGAAGAATATATAAAAAAGAATTTAATTTTAAGAAAACCTCCACCGAACCTATCCAAAAAAGCGAAAAAACAGTTTCGAAAATACGAAATAACGAGATTTGCGAAGCTTGAACAAGAACTAACTATTAATAATGTCTAGCCCAACAGCAAATGTAATGTTTAGTCATGTAAGTGGAAAGAAAACCTTTCAAGATTTTACAACAGATGAACTAAAAATGTTACCTTTGCAATATCTAATTAAGTATGCAGACCCTGTGGAGCTCTTGAATGTATGGGGAAAATTACCAATGTCTTATAAATCAAGTTTTAATCTTCAAACTAAATTGCCATGTTTTTTTTTCATTACAATCGTCCTGACTGGAGCACACACTTCGATATGCCTCCTGTATCCCGGGAAGCATGTTTCATTTGCAATAGAAACATATGTACCACATCTCAAGTAGACTAATGTAGATATTGTTATTTTTTTCAAAAATAAACTTGTATTTTAATAAATGTATTTTTTATAAATGATAAACAAATAATTAGAAGTATTATTCATTAATCAATGGATTCACTTTACAGCGTCCCACCTCTCTTTTAAACGCACAATCCTCTCTCCACAGCACCCACTCTTCACACTACCAAATCCCCCCACTCCTCTCCCCACCAGTTTACCCCCACTTCTCTCCCCACCACTTTCTCCTCTCCATACCCCACCGCTTCCCTCTGCCCATATTTAAAGCTATAACAAACCATTTTGCGGTTAGTTATGTATCCTAAGTGGTTCATTATTACTACATATAACTTTAGTGTTTTATCAAGGTGTCGTTGTTCAGTTTGTAAAAAACTAATAGTAAATAAATCAAGTGCTTGTATTCAATATTGTACAAATTGCTGTCAGCTGAGACCAGTTCAAATATCCCAAGAATGTGTTGACTTTTATAAAAGAAGAAAATGTTAAAACTTGAAGTAAAAATAAAAGTGTTGGAACTCCAATATCATCTTAATATAGTAAAACACAGACTTTTTCAAAAAAATTATGGTAGTGAAATACTAACATTGTATGATGAAGCTATTATTTTATGTGATAATCTACTTAAGGAATCTATAACAGTTAAACATTTTAATGATCATTTGACGATAATAAATTTGGGATTATATTCACATGAATCCTATAATGTAATGAGTAGATTGATTGCTGAAGAATAAAAATCCATTATAACGTTAAATTCATTCAGTTCTGAACGTCGTCTCTGTTCATAATCATGTTTTCGTGCAGTGATTGTAATAACACTTTTACCCAGAAATCAAATGTTTATAGACATAAAAGAGAATCGTGTCAATATAGACCATCCTGTTCTCGCGAAAAAAGAAAAACCAACACCCAGTTATGTGTTGTACCAATGAAAAGACCCAAAGTAGAAGATGGCGAACAACCTCCAATACCTAAACTTACTTTATCACGATGTAAAGATTGTGATACTTGGTATGTGAAAAATAAACTTGGTGCCCATTTACGTTCAAACTTACATAAAAGTGGACTTAAAGGTGACGATGAAATGAAAATTTTAACTTCCGCGTTTAAAAACAGGATTGTTTACATGTTGCTGCCATCGACAAAGTACGTGGACATTGAAGAATTTTTTGATGAAGTACAACAAAAGTTTGTAAGTTTACTTTCCGAACAGTTAGTTAAGCATAGAAGTCTTAAGATTAATGTAGAACTATTTGGTCAATATCTCTTACAAACAAAAGAGACAATCGAAACTAAATCGTTTAACACGGAAAATAAGGTCATAACTTCAACAACCGATTTATCTGATATTTATAAGAAGTCTTTGTCTGACATAAAAGAGAAGGTAGCAATATTCACAGAAAATGGGCCAGGTTGGGCATTGGAAAAAATATTACATTTGGAGCTTAACATAAACAAATATAATCCAATCAGAGCTTCATCCTATATACCTTTACCAAAACAAATTTCAAATAAACAAGGTGTAATTAATATTAAAAATAATGATTCATATTGTTTTGCATGGGGTGTGATAAGTGCATTATGTCCAACTGAAAATCATGTTGATAGAACTAGTTCATATCCAAATCCTTTTGATTTTTTAAATTTTGAAGGAATAGAGTTTCCTGTAAAGTTAAAAGACATACGAAAATTTGAAACGCTTAATCAAATATCTATAAATGTTTACGGTTTAGAGAGTGCTTATGAGGATAATAAATTAAAATATGAAGTGGTTGGTCCTCTTCATTACACCAGTAAAAAACTTCCAGTACACATAAATTTGTTGTTGATAAGTGAAGGTGAAAACAATCATTATTGTTGGATTAAGGGTATGTCAAGATTAGTATCATCTCAGATTAAAGGTAGACATTTAAAAAAATATTTCTGTGATGGTTGTTTAATTTATTTTACATCAATGAAAAGACTTGAAGAGCATCAATCACATGATTGTAATCATTTGTTTACAAAAGTTCCTACCAATGACATTAAAATAAATAAGTATGGTCAACATATACCAGAAAATATTTTACAGTTTGAAAATTTTCAAAAACAGTTGAAAGTTCCATTTGTTATATACGCAGATTTTGAATGCTTTTTTTTGCAGTTTGATCAACCAGATAATGATGAGGATTCATATACTCGTAACACATTTAAACATGAACCTTATGCTTTTTGTTACCTAAATGTTCATATGATTCTTTGTCGGTACTAGATTACTATTTTGGTATGGATACAGCTGATGAATTTTGTAAACGAATTGAAGCTCATGTACATAGAATTTATAATGACCATCTTAAACCTGTAGTAAAAATGCTTCCTTTATGAGATGAAGAAGAGCTGGCTTATAAAGATAGCACTATTTGTCATATATGTAATAAAAAAGTTGAAGAAAATGAAAAAGTAAGAGATCACGATCACTTAACTGGTAAATTTCGAAATGTGACTCACAGTATCCGTAATCTAAATTTCAAAATTCCAAAGGGTGTAGCAGGATAAGCATGACGAGTTGGCCCCCAAATGGCAACCTATATCGAAACTTATGTTATATCATCGGCTTGATGTACGAACACGATTTATATATGTTTCGCCGCCGGACTCCGCTTTGACCTTGAGAGATGGACAAAAATGACCGCACGCATGGCTATCGTCCAAAGAGGCATATCTTGAAAACTAACTAAGCTAGAGAGGTAAAACCAACGCGAGGCCTCAGGTAACCTTACAGAGTATATACTATATTTTTTTTAGACTTAACGAATAACTACGCATATTTTTAAAAAATAAAGAAAATAATTATTAATTTTTTTTTTCGTGTTCCCTCTGACTTACAATCACTAAAATAATATATGTTGTAATCCTTTATATGCACTAGTACCCATAAAAATTGCGTTAGAAAAAACTTGGTGCAACACTTCGAAAAAAAAATTCACCGCGCACTACATAATATAAGGATACAAACTTGACATAGGACACATATAGACATTTTTATGAATTGAAATTATTGGTAAAAAAAGAAATAAAAAACCAGAGCCAATGTTTAATATTAGTTAGTATTATTATTAACATGTTTGTTAATTAAATTATAAGGAAAAAAACAATACAAAAAATACAACTGGAATATTTTGAGTCACAAATATCTTTGTTAGTACATCAGCAGGTCGCAAGATTCTGGATAAATACCGTCCATATAACTAATAAATTACAGCTACCGCATGAGAACAGCATCCTACTGTGCGGTTGCCGTTAGGACAATCGCAGCAATAACGATGAATGCTGTTGTGATCAGTATCGTCAGAAATGTAATTAATGAAAATACGATAGACTTCTATGTGTATGTCTTGATTTGACTTCTGCTTTTAGGTACTGATTTTACATATTGTATTGAAAGATTGTTTTTTCGTCCAATAATTCGGCCAAATAAGATACAGTCTGTGAAAAGTGATAAGAGCCTGTGAATAGAATCTTGAGCTTGAACGCAGAAAATCAAGTAGTTCAAAAGCATTTGTATGACAAACATATTGAAATGCATCATTGAACGGCAACCGCACAGTGGGGTGCTGTTCTCATGCGGCAGCTGTAATTTATTAGTTATCATATGGACGGTATTTATCCAGAATCTTGCGACCTGCTGATGTACTAACAAAGATATTTGTGACTCAAAATATTCCAGTTGTAATTACTTACAATAGCGATGATGATTAACATTGTTTTTTTCCTTATAATTTAATTAACAGAAATGTTAATAATAATACTACCTAATATTAAACATTGGCTTTGGTTGTTTATTTCTTTTTTTACCAATAATTTCAATTCATAAAAATGTCTATATGTGTCCTATGTCAAGTTTGTATCCATATATTATGTAGTGCGCGGTGAATTTTATTTTTTTCCAAAGTGTTGCACCAAGTTTTGTCTAACGCAATTTTTATGGGTACTAGGGCATCTAAAGGATTACAACATATATTATTTTAGGGATTGTAAGTCCGAGGGAACACGAAAAAAAAATTAATAATTTTTTTCTTTATTTTTTAAAAATATGCGTAATTATTCGTTAAATCTAAAAAAAATAGAGTATATACTCTGTAAGGTTACCTGAGGCCTCGCGTTGGTTTTACCTCTCTAGCTTAGTTAGTTTTCAAGATATGCCTCTTTGAACGATAGTCATGCGTGTGGTCATTTTTGTCCATATCTCAAGGTCAAAGCGGAGTCCGGCGGCCAAACATATATAAATCGTGTTCGTACATCAAGCCGATGATATAACATAAGTTTCGATATAGGTTGCCATTTGGGGGCCAACTCGTCATGCTTATCCTGCTACACCCTTTTATACCAATCTTTTTTCATAATTTAACTGGTTATGAGTCTTCTATTTGTTAAACAATTATGTTGTGCAGAAGATAATATTGATGTACTTGCACAAACCAAAGAAAAATATATTTCATTTTCAAAATCCATATTAGTTGACAAAGTAAAAGATAAAGACAATAAAGAAACAAATATTTTTATAAAAATGATATTTTTAGATTCATTCCGTTTCGTTGGTTCCTCTTTGAAAAAGCTTGGTGAATGCTTGGAACCAAATCAATGCATTGAGATTAAAAAATATTTTCAGGATCCTAACCAGTTCAATGAAATTCGTAAAAAAGCTGTTTATCCTTATTCTTATGTTGATTCTTTCGAAAAATTACAGGAAAATCAACTTCCAAGTATTGATCATTTTTATGATAAACTTAAAGATGAACCTATGTGACCATCAGATTACAATAGAGCAATTACTATTTGGAAATTGTTTAATTGTCAACATCTTATGGACTATACCAAAATTTATTTATTGTCAGATGTTCTCATATTAACAGATTTTTTTGAAGCTTTTCGAAATGTTTCTTTAAATAACTTTAAGCTAGATCCTGCACAGTATTATACATTACCAGGTTTAAGGTGGGATTCAATGTTAAAAATGACCGATGTTAAATTAGAATTATTAACGGATATAGATATGATACATTTTTTAAAAAATAATGTAATAGGTGGTGTCTGTCATTGTAGCGTTCGAAAAGCAGAAGCTAATAATCCATTCTTGGAAAATTATGATCCAAGCAAACCAAATTCATTTATAATGTATTTGGACGCAACTAACTTGTATGGACATAGTATGAGGCAATGTCTCCCCGTAAGTGATTTTTCTTGGTTGAATGATGAATAAACTGAAACGCTTGATGTGATGTCTCTTCCTGACGATGCTGAATTCGGGTTCGTTTTGGAAGTAGATTTAAAGTATCCTCAACGTTGACATCAAGAACACAACGAACTACCCTTTTTGGCTGAAAATACTTGCGCACCAGGTTAAAAACAAAAGAAATTAATATGCAACTTAAACCATAAAGAAAAATATGTTATTCACTACCGAAATCTGAAACAGGTGCTTAAAAATGGAATAAAATTAACTAAAATTCATAGAGTTATTAAATTTAAACAAGCTGCATTTCTAAAACAATACATCGATTTAAATACCGAAATGAGGAACAAATCTAAAAATAAGTTGGAAAAGGATACTTATAAATTATTTAATAATGCCATTTACGGTAAATCTTTGGAGAATATTGACAAGCGAGTTAACATAAGATTAATCACACACTGGGAGAACATTGGTAAAAAGCAAGGAGCGCAGACATTGATTGCTAAACCAAATTTTAAAGATCGATTAGTTTTTAATGAAAACTTTGTCGCCATACAAATATAAAGAGTAAAGATAAGTTACAACAAACCCGTTTATGTTGGATTCACAGTCTTGGAATTATCAAAAACCGTTTTATGATTTTTATTATGACTATATTAAGAGCAAGTATGGAGACGAAGCAATTTTGTTATCACTCTCACGTGATTTTTTGTAAGCAAACTGCCATGCAACCAATATATGGATTTTATTCATATTTTCGTTAAATGTAACCTTCTTCATAGTGCTTCTCTAAAATCGCAAGCTTTATTCCCTCCTTTTATATATTAAAAGTCAAGGTCATATTATGAGCGGGGAGGGGAGGTGGGGGAGGGGTGGGGGAGGGAGGGGAGTCAGCTCCACATAGTACTACTTCTACTATTAAGTTACTCAAGGTCAGTGACAAGTTATGAGTGGGAGCCACGGTCTAATGTTCGTACAACTACTCTACTACTGTCATGTTTTAAAATTTTATTTTTATAAATCTGTTTCGGCAAAGTTGTAGTTATTGGTAACATTTTTGGGTGCATAGAGGAAAGAATTAATTTATTATAGTAAAAAAGACGTCGGCAAAACGTTTAGATTTAGTGTAAAAACGGTTTTCCGGCTTATCGTTCTTGCTTTCACCGGCTTTCGCCGTCGTCGGATTCACATACCTTCATAAAGTATTTTTAGACTCGTCGAGCGTGAAGTTCAGTTACGAGCCGATATATTATAAAACCGTGTAAAGAACGTAGTTTCCTAAATTGATTTTAAAATACAGTTTAAATGTGAGAAAACCCTTGCAACGTGCTAATGCTAAAGTGACTTAGATTTATTGTGGAAAATCGTAGTGTTTTCAAACTTAAAATTCATTATAAAGCTGTAAGTCCTAACTATTGTATTACACAGGGTGTCTGTAAAAGGTCTGTACAAAAAGCCATCAGGTATATCATTTGAATAACAAGTGATTTTTTAGGGACTTTTTTTCACGAACTAATATAAATGATTATTATCGACTCAACATTTATTCTTGTATTTCTATCTACATAGAGAACTCTGGTCATTTTTTATAGTGCAGGTTAATTTGCTTTATAACTAAATTAAAAATTCCTGCATCTGCTGCTACTTTTCTAGTTACGACAGTCCCGCTTAAGTAATTTATTGCAAGTTGTAAAAATAGCCCGCATAGAAAAGATTGCAAAAATGTAAAACTAGCAACTAGGCACATCTATCTGGTAATTTTTTTATAATGCAGGTTAATTTCCTAAGCACATCTTTTACTCAATTCATAGCAAGAATCCCATACAAATAATAATTACTCATTGCTCCATAATTGTACCCGTATAAAATGAATACAGTACTTCAGGAAATTATTCAAAGGTAATTTAAATTTAATGATCGTTTACTATCGCAAGCGATACCCGTACCTGCTGTCTATAATTTTTAAATTAATGTCGTTTTAAAGAAGACAGCTTAGTTTTCTATTACAATATAATTTTTATTTAAAAATCAATTTTTATATACGGGTTAGGTAAGAAAATAAAACAGAAAATATAATATACATTTTTTTTTATGATGATGATTTTTTACAAATGTGACGTTTTTTTTCATGACTGCCACCTAGATATAAATAATACAGAATCTATTTAACTAAATCTTTTTTTGCTGTTGGGCAAGATATAATTTTCTGCTTCCAATTCTTGAACTTTCTTTCTCTGTTCAGTTCGAAACTTTTTAGCACTGTTAGATAGATTGGGAGGTGGTGGTTTTCTTAAAATTAAATTCTTTTTTATGTACTCTTGTGGATTATAGCTTTCGCAATGGTCTGTGTCCCATGAATAATCAATAGGTACTGCCAAAGACATTGTTGTGAATTTTGTTTTATTATAGCTTTAAGGAATTTATATAAGGCAGTGTGAAGGGTGGGTGGATTTGGTAGGGAGTGGGTGGATTGGGAATAGTTTTGAAAGCTCATTTGGAGCTGGAATGGATATCAGAGTGGTAGGCTTTGACAGGGTGAAGAGTGGGGGGATTTGGTAGGGGTGGGGGGATTGGGAATGGCTTTGGAAGCTCATTTGGAGCTGGAATGGATTTGCTAGAGTGGTAGGATTTGGCAGGGAGAGGAGTGGGGGGATTGGGAATGGCTTTGGAAGCTCATTTGGAGCTGGAATGGAGTTGCTAGAGTGGTAGGATTTGGTAGGGAGTAGGGGGATTTGCTAGGGCGAAGAGTGGGGGGAATTGGTAGGGAGTGGGTGGATTTGGAATGGCTTGCCTAATAAGCAACTACTTATATATATATATATATATATATATATATATATATATATATATATATATATATATATATATATATATATATATATATATATATATATATATATATAGTTTATGGTTTGATTTGTTTCTTGGATCCTTATAATATATTTTTTTATTTGAGGGTTCTTGGGTTTTTGGATCCCGGGGAAAAAATTATACAAATTTGTGGGTTCTTATTCACATTATATTTACGTTTCGGTCGTATTCTTCGACCTTCATCAGAATTTTATTTGTGTTTTTTGAAAGCTTCGAACGAAACTTCAGCGGTGCACTGGTAAACCATCACAAATTATATTTACATAGGAACAGTGACACAGACATAATTATAGTTAAAAACATTTAATTTATTAATATATATATCTAAAACAACGTCACATTCAGCACCATATAGGTTCATTGGAGAACTCCAATGAACCTATATGGTGCTGAATGTGACGTTGTTTTAGATATATATATTAATAAGTTAAATGTTTTTAACTATAATTATGTATGTGTCACTGTTCCTATGTAAATATAATTTGTGATGGTTTACCAGTGCACCGCTGAAGTTTCGTTCGAAGCTTTCAAAAAACACAAATAAAATTCTGATGAAGGTCGAAGAATACGACCGAAACGTAAATATAATGTGAATAAGAACCCACAAATTTGTATAATTTTTTCCCCGGGATCCAAAAACCCAAGAACCCTCAAATAAAAATATATATATATATATATATATATATATATATATATATATATATATATATATATATATATATATATATACATATATATATATATATATATATATATATATATATATATATATATATATATATATATATATATATATATATATACATCACCCTATCATTTTTGCTTCCGAAAGGGGTCTAATCCCTATCATTTCTGCTACCGCTGCAAACTTGCTGCCGTATATCGGACGCAAGATTAACTTAGGCGTTTTTCTCGAACATGGCTATAAATTTTAAGTCCCACATTGTCGCAATGGCTGGTCCAAAGTACCATACCTTACGTAAAGAAATTGTTCTTTGACAGTTTAAAGCATAAACTAGTGGCGGGGAATAATAGCGGTACGAAATGGAAGTAAAAATGATCGAAAAATAAATGAAGACGTATAAATTTTAGTTGTAAAAATTTCCGATAGAGGCGCAAAATTATACATGCGTATATTAAAAGTTTTACTGGTCGGTGGATTTTGCTACCAGAAACTTGGCAACGCTAAAGTATGATAAAATTGTATTTAAATATTAGTTCTATAATTATGAAGTGTCCGTGACGCAGTGAACAGCATTTTCGCTAAGTGGTGTGCTTTTTAACCGTCTTCTCAAGAGGAGGTTATCAATTATTCGGCCCGCATGTGAGATTCTTTATATGTTCACGCATAATTCTTCAACGGACTTCTTCAACTTGGTTTGTCGATGAGTTTTTCCGAATGATCTCGTTTTAAGTTTTTTTTTGCTGAAGTTATGTGTTTTTTTTTTCATTAAAAAAATATACAGCATGTCTTCGAAATGGAAAAAAATTTATGATTGATTTTACGAAAAAAGTGCCTGTTTATAAAAAGTTCCGCATCGTGAGAAAATAGCATTGCTATTCAAAAATTTGATCTAGTACATACAGGGTGGCTCAAAAATAAAAAAGTCCTGATCTACGTGACGCTAAGAAGACAAAATCGTTAGTTAAAGGAAAACTTCCACTACAAATGTACAATTCAATAATGTGTTTTTTTCATTAAAAAAATATACAGCATGTCTTCGAAATGGAAAAAAATTATTATTGATTTTACGAAAAAAGTGTCTGTTTATAAAAGGTTCTGCATCGTGAGAAAATACCCATTGCCATTCAAAAATTTCATCTAGTACATACAGGGCGGCTCAAAAATAAAAAAGTCGTGATCTACATGAAGCTAAGAAGACAAAATCGTTACTTAAAGGTAAACTGCCACTGCAAATGTACAATTCAATAATATGTTTTTTCATTAAAAAAATATACAGTACGTCTTCAAAATGGAAAAAATTTTATTATTGATTTTACGAAAAAAGTGTCTGATTATAAAAAGTTCTGCATCGTAAAAAACAGCATTGCCATTCAAAAATTTGATCTAGTAGGTACGTACAGGGTGGCTCAAAAATGAAATATTCATAATCTAAGTGAAGCTAAAAAGACAAAATCGTGATTTAAAGGAAAACTGCCACTGCAAATGTACAATTCAATAATATTTTTTTTTTTTTTAAAATGTACAGCATGTCTTCAAAATGGAAAAATATATTATTTATTTTACGAAAGAAGTGTCTGCTTATAAAAAGTTTTGCATCGTAAAAAAACAGCATTGCGATTCAAAAATTTGATCTAGTATGTACAGGGTGGCTCAAAAATGACAGTCATAACCCACGTCAAGCTAAAAAGACAAAATCATTATTTAAAGGAAAACTGCCACTGCATATGTACAATTCAATAATATGGTTTTTTCTCCTTAAAAAAATATACAGCATGTCTTCGAAATGGAAAAAAAATATTATTGATTTTACGAAAAAAGTGTCTCTTTGTAAAAAATTCTGCATCGTTAGAAAATAGCATTGCTATTCAAAAATTTGATCTCGTATAAACAGGGTGACCCAAATATAAAAAGTCCTAATCCATGTGAAGTTAAGAAGACAAAATCGTTATTTAAAGGTAAACTGCCACTGCAAATGTACAATTCAATAATATGTTTTTTCATTAAAAAAATATACAGTATGTCTTCAAAATGGAAAAATTTTGTTATTAATTTTACGAAAAAAGTGTCTGATTATAAAAAGTTCTGCATCGTAAAAAAACAGCATTGCCATTCAAAAATTTGATACGTACAAGGTGGCTCAAAAATGACAGTCATAATCCACGTGAAGCTAAAAAGACAAAATCGTTATTTAAAGGAAAACTGCCACGACAAATGTACAATTCAATAATGTGTTTTTTTTTTCATTAAAAAAATATACAGCATGTCTTCGAAATTGAACAAAATTATTATTGATTTTACGAAAAAAGTGTATGTTTATAAAAGGTTCTGCATCGTGAGAAAATACCATTGCCATTCAAAAATTTGATCTAGTACATACAGGGTGGCTCAAAAATAAAAGAGTCCTGATCCACATGAAGCTAAGAAGACAAAATCGTTACTTAAAGGTAAACTGCCACTGCAAATGTACAATTCAATATGTTTTTTCATTAAAAAAATATACAGTACGTCTTCAAAATGGAAAAAATTTTATTATTGATTTTACGAAAAAAGTGTCTGATTATAAGAAGTTCTGCATCGTAAAAAACAGCATTGCCATTCAAAAATTTGATCTAGTACGTACAGGGTGGCTCAAAAATGAAATATTCATAATCCAAGTGAAGCTAAAAAGACAAAATCGTGATTTAAAGGAAAACTGCCACTGCAAATGTACAATTCAACAATATTTTTTTCATTAAAAAATGTACAGCATGTCTTCAAAATGGAAAAAAAATATTTATTTTACGAAAGAAGTGTCTGTTTATAAAAAGTTCTGCATCGTAAAAAAACAGCATTGCGATTCAAAAATTTGATCTAGTATGTACAGGGTGGCTCAAAAATGACAGTCATAATCCACGTGAAGCTAAAAAGACAATATCATTATTTAAAGGAAAACTGCCACTGCATATGTACAATTCAATAATATGATTTTTTCTTCTTAAAACAATATACAGCATGTCTTCGAAATGGAAAAAAAATATTATTGATTTTACGAAAAAAGTCTCTTTATAAAAAATTCTGCATCGTTATAAAATAGCATTGCTATTCAAAAATTTGATCTCGTATAAACAGGGTGACCCAAAAATAAAAAGTCCTAATCCATGTGAAGTTAAGAAGACAAAATCGTTATTTAAAGGTAAACTGCCACTGCAAATGTACAATTCAATAATATGTATTTTTCATTCAAAAAATATACAGCATGTCTACGAAAAGGACAAATTTTTATTATTGATTTTACGAAAAAAGTGTCTGATTATAAAAAGTTCTGCATCGTAAAAAAATAGCATTGCCATTCAAAAATTTGATCTAGTACGTACAGGGTGGCTCAACAATGAAATATTCATAATCCAAGTGAAGCTAAAAAGACAAAATCGTGATTTAAAGGAAAACTGCCACTGCAAATGTACAATTCAATAATATTTTTTTTCATTAAAAAATATACAGCATGTCTTCGAAATGGAAAAAATGTATTATTGATTTTAAGAATAAAGTACCTAACTGTTTATAAAAAGTTCTGCATCGTAAAAAACTAGCATTGCCATTCAAAAATTTGATCTAGTACGTACAGGGTGGCTCAAAAATGAAATAGTCATAATCCAAGTAAAGCTAAAAAGACAATGTCGTTATTTAAAGGAAAACTGCCACTGCGAATGTACAATTCAATATGTTTTTTTTTTTCATTAACAAATATACAGCATGTCTTCTGCATCGTGAGGAAATAGCATTGCTATTCAAAAATTTGATCTTGTATAAACAGGGTGGCTCAAAAATAAAAAAGTCCTAATCCACGTGAAGCTAAGAAGACAAAATCGTTATTTAAAGGTAAACTGCCACTGTAAATGTACAATTCAATAATATGTTTTCTTCATTAAAAAATATACAACATATCTTCGAAATGGAAATTTTTTTATTATTGATTTAACGAAAAAAGTGTATCTTTATAAAAAGTTCTGCATCGTGAGAAAATAGTATTGCTATTCAAAAATTTGATCTTATACTTACCGGGTGGCTCAAAAATGAAAATGTCATAATTCACGTGAAACGATTTAGCTTTAAAAAATAATAAAGGGGAGGAGGTGAGAGGGGATAAAACCGGAGCGACTGAGAATTTTTTAAAAATGTTGACTAATATGTCATTTTCGGGGTTATTGAGGTCAGAATTTTTTTTTTTCTAGCAGGTGTTAAAAATTACCGTAGGGAGGGGGGGGGGGGTGGCGAATAAAAAGGGGCGGCTGGGAATTTGTCCAAAAATGTTAACCAATGGGCCATTTTCGGGATTACTGAGGTCAGAAAATCTGACTTTGTGTAACAGATGCTAAATAAAATTTACGGAGAAGGGAGGGGAGAGGGGATAAAAGGGCGGCTGAGAATTTCTCCAAAAATGTTAGCTTAGTATTTTCAGAGTTATTGAGGTCAGAAAATCTAATTGTTGGAACTGATTTTTAAAAAATTAACGGGAGGGGGAGATATAAAGGAGCGAATGGGAATTTACCTAAAAATGTTAAGTAATATGTAAGGCTGCCCACTTGAATGCCACACCAGGTGCGCCCTTGGAAAAAATATGCGTCCGGTGAGCGGGCGTCCTTAAGAAAAATACGCGCCTAGGGAGCGGAAGACCTAAGGAATAACACGCGTCGGGGGAGGGAGCGACCTTGAGGTAAATAAGCTTCTTTAAAACGGACGACCTTAGAAAAATACGCGTCTGGGGAGCGGGCGACCTTGGGGAAATACGCATCTAGGGAAGCGGACGACCTTGTAAAAATACGCGTCTGGGGAGCGGGCGATCTTGGGAAAAATACGCACCTGGGAAGTGGACGACCTTGATGAAAAGTCGCGTTTGAGGAACGGAGGACCCTGGGGAATAGACGCGTCTGGGGAACAAACGATCTTCGAAAAAAGTACGCGCTTAAGGAAAATACGCATCTAGGGAGCGGATGGCCATGGAAAGAATTACGCGTTTGGGAACCGGAGGACCTTAGAGAAATGCGCGCCTGGGAAACTGACGACCTTGGGAAAATACGCGTCTGGGGAGCGGACGCCCTTTAAGAAAATACGCATCTAGGTTCCGGACGACCTTGGAAAAGTACGCGTCTGGGGAACGGACGACTTTGGGGAAAAGGAGCTGGTGGGAATTTCTTCAAAAATGTTAACTAATATGTTATTTTCGAGGTTATTGAGGTCAGAAAATCTAATTTTGTGTAATGGATGTCAAGAATAACGTGGGGAGTGGGGTGATATTAGGGCGCAACTGGGAACTTCTCCAAAAATGTTAACTAATCTGTCATTTACGGGGATATTTAGGTCAGAAATCTAATTTTGTTGAAACCTATATTTAAAAAATTAACGGCGGGGGGATAAAAAGGAGCGACTGAAAAAATGTTAACTAATTTGTCATTTTCGGTGTTATTACGGTCAAAAAATGTACTTTGGTCTAACATATTTAAAAAAATATAACGAGGGAGAATAAAAACAGGCAACTGATCATTTTTCAAAAAAAGTTATCTGATATATCATTTTCAAGGTTATTGAGGTCAGCAAATCTAATTTTGTTTAACGAATGTAAACAAAATTAACGGTGGGGCAGAGGGAATAAAAAGGCGCGGGGTTTGGAATTTCTCCAAAAATGTTAACTAATTTTGGGGGTTACTGAGAACAGAAAATCTAATTTTGTTGAAACTCATTTTTAAAAAAATAACGCGGGGGGGGTAAAAAGGAGCAACTGGGAAATTATCTAAAAATGTTAATGTTGTTTTCGGGGTTATTGGGGTCAAAATATTTAATTTTGTCTAACATTTAAAAAAACTAGCGGGGGGGGGGGGGTAAAAACGAGCGAATGGCAATTTCCCCAAAAATGTTAACTAATAAGTATGTCAATTGAGGTCAGAAAATCTAATTTTGTCTAACGAATGTGAAGAAAATGAACGGCACGGAACGGAATATTTCATAAGTTTTTAACGAAGACTTATTAACTATGACAGGAAAAAACCTGTCAAAACATACCTGATCAACTAGAAGATCCTAATTTAAACCATGCAGTACTAAATCTTCAACCTTCTTAGTGTATCTGAGAGTTAATGTTTAAACACGTGTTTTTTTTTCAGTTTTTAATAAATCAACCCCTAAGGGGGTATTACGATGGTATTTAAAGTTTGTAATGGAGTAAAATTGTTATACCGTGGAAGAAGTTGCGGGCGAAAGCTAGTTATTAAATAAAACAGCGATGCATGCCTGCATATCTTATTTGAATAGGTATACTGCAATTGCTGCAATACAAAATTACCGTTAAAGTGTCAAAAATCAATGGTGTTGTAAGTGGAATGTAAAGTAGAAATAGAACAGTTGTACTGTACAGGGTGTAAGTTAGGAACAATGAAATTTTATTTTCTATTAGATACAACAGCCGCGTAAAATTTTCTTTTCTTGTTGGAGCTTTAAAAGTTTTAGTACTTTTAATTTTAAGGCTTTTTTATTACAAAAAAATCTATACCATTTTATATTTGTTTCTAAAATATAACAAGTAATCGATTTGGGATATAGTTTGTACTAGCCCATTTTAAAGGTATAATATCAAGAAATAATCGCACTTTCTTATGGAAATTACCACTTCATTATAACTGGAGGTTATTAATTTTAATTTGACATTTCTACACATCCTAAATTTATCTTTTCACGGAATATTTTTGCATTTTTAAAAATTATTTCTAATTTTAGTAATTTCAACTTTTTACTTCTCTCGCTAGAAAAAAATCACTTCCCGGGATTTTTTCAGATCTTTACGTGTTGAGGTCCCTATATCAGATGGTCTCCCATTTTCGTCGGTTTGTCTGCCCGTCTGTCTGTCGGATTGTCTGTTGGAGCGAACGCTTAAAACTGCTTGACCAAAAAGAAAAGGAAAAATTTTGCATATGGACTACTTTTCAACCTGGCTTGGAACAGGCTGTATTTCCGGTGAAATATATACAGAGCACCTTCAAAATTAGTTTCTATTTTTTGTTGCTCAAACTCGAAAACGATTTATGTTACAGAAACTGTATTTTGTACATATAGTTGACATATAAATTGCAAAACTTTTTGAAGCTTAAGTTTAACAAAATGATTAAGTTTTATAGACGTTTTAGATACGTTTCCTGTGTAACATTTTCACCTATTTCGATTGATGCGGTTTTTCGAAAAAATAAAACTTAAAAAGTTATTTAACAAAAACTACATTTTGGAATTTATTTGTTAAATAAAAAAACTAGCTCGCCAGTTACTGTGGTCGACATTTTACATTATCTTTGTAGTGTATTAAAAAGGTTTATTTCGGTTGGTAAATTTAACTGTACTTAACTGTTATTTAAATCGCTCTTTTCTTTATAAGTTGGCGAGAAAAATTAAAAAGAAACTAACAGTATAAAATTTGGTTGTCTTATCTTAACACTTGCCAATTTAAACCCTTAATTATATAAAGCTGAGCACTGAGCAATGAGCAAGACTTTAATTGCCAAATTACACCTGTCTTATCAATAGTGATTCCAGCCAAAAAGCATTAAGAAGAAACTTGCTTGTATCTGTCGACATTAAATATATCTGTTTTAGTTTTATTAGGTGGATAATTTTTGTTGGACGCCTTGTCATATTTTGAGCTAATCTGGTGACTTAACCCAAATAAAATAAACGAAAGTTATAATAAAAATAGGTTTTTATTATAATTCGGAATCTTATTTCCAGGTTCCAGCAAAACAACTCAAAATAAACTTAAATCATGGAATGAGGTAAGGAGAGTCCATGGCTCAAAACGCCTTTTTATAGCGATCTCATATGTAAAGAATGCGGAGAACTCTTGGTAAAAAAGCGCCATTCTGTGATAGGAATGTGTACATGTCAGTGCCATGTCAGTAAATTAAAATAAAAATTGTCAGCCTTGATCTATCACCTATATATTAATTATCACTTTTACCAAAAGGAGGGCAAATGTCTGACACCGTTACTGTTATGAAAAATTGAAATTTGTCGACGGCTAAGCATTCCTAATTTCACATAAAAATAAACTAAAAATAATATTATATTCTATAAGCATGGAAAATACTTACAATATTGTTATTCATATTACTATTGTTATCAATCTTTTTATTCTTCAATAAATTTTACAAATTAAGAAATAAGCAGTAAAAATGTATATAATATTAATATTATTTAAACTTATATTTTCAACTTGCATTTTAGGTTAAAAAAATAAATTATAATTTAAAAATCTAAAACACACGCTTTTATGAGTAGCGCACTAAAAAGTTCAAAATAATTATTTTCCTTTTGTAGTTACCTAACAGTAAACCGTATAGTTTTTTAAACTATACCTAATTTATTTTTAACTTTTTAGTGCGCTACTCATAAAAACGTGTTTTTAGTATTTTAAACTATAATTTATCTTTAACTTTTTAGTGCGCTACTCATAAAAGCGTGTTCTTTTAGTTTTTTAGTGAATTAGTTTTGGAACATACACGAGGTCTCAAAAATAAAATTAATTTTTGTATTACCGATTTTACAAAAAAAGTACCTATATCTTTATAAAAAGTTCTACATTGTAAAAGAAGCATGGTTATTCAAAAACTTGATTAAGGACAATACAGGGTGGCTCATAAAGCTGAAAGTCCAAATTTTAATTTAAATTTTTAGCCACCCTCTATGCCCTATAAAAAATATTTAAACCATGCTCTTTTTTCACAATGTAGAATTTTTTATGAAGATATACTTTTTTTGTAACGGCGATTTTAAAAAATTAATTTTACTTTTGGGACCTCCTGTGTGTTCCAAACATATCATAAAAATAACTCTTGTATGTACATTTGCAGTGGCAGTTTACCTTTAAATAACGATTTTGCCTTTTTAGCTTCACGTGGATTATGACTTTTTCATTTTTGAACCACCCTGTACGTACTGGATCAAATTTCTGAATGGCAATGCTATTTTTTCACGATGCAGAACTTTTTATAAAAATACACTTTTGTCGTAAAATCAATAATACATTTTTTTCCATTTCGAAGACATGCTGTATATTTTTTTAATGAAAAAAACATATTATTAAATTGTACATTTGCAGTGGCAGTGTACCTTTAAATGAAGATTTTGTCTTTTTAGCTTCACGTGGATTATGACTTTTTCATTTTTGAGCCACCCTGTACGTACTGGATCAAATTTATGAATGCCAATGCTATTTTTTCACGATGCAGAACTTTTTATAAAAATACACAATTTCGTAAAATCAATAATACATTTTTTCCATTTCGAAGATATGCTGTATATTTTTTAATGAAAAAAACATATTATTAAATTGTACATTTGCAGTGGCAGTGTAATTTCAAATAAAGATTTTGTCTTTTTAGCTTCACGTGGATTATGACTTTTTCATTTTTGAGCCACCCTGTACGTACCTACTGGATCAAATTTCTGAATGGCAATGCTATTTTTTCACGATGCAGAACTTTTTATAAAAATACACTTTTTTCGTAAAATCAATAACAAAAATTTTTCCATTTCGAATACATACTGTATATATCTTTTAATGAAATGTCCCATTACAATGCTATAAGTCAAGCTAATAAAAGCATGTTAATAAAAGATCGATGGTTTTGTAATAGACTCATAGCACCTTGGTTATCTCATTCTGCTCTTGGCGTAAAGATTTACATGTCTTCATCATATTATGAGGAAACAATTAATTATACCTTTAAGTTATAAACAGCCCAGTCCCTCAAGCTGTTTCTGGTGACAGATTAGTCATACCTATCATTGGTTCAAAAGCGCTGTGTAATCTTTCCCACCTTTCGGACTTTTCAAAATTCTGGCAACAGGGCAGTAGTAAAAATGATAGAGAAGTGTCCAAATATTATACGGCTCGGAAGCAAAATGCGTCGACAAATGTACAAAATTATACGCCGGACGCAAATTTGATTATAATATGAAAGGAGTTGAAAATGCTGCATTATAAAATAAAAGGTATATTTTAGTTTTAAGAGATATTTAAAAGAAAAATTAGGAGCAATACAAAAAAAGGAAAAAAATCGATATACACTTGAAATACAAAGCCTAAAGCCTCTATTTCTAGGGGACGCAAAAATGATGGATTATGAAAGGACGCAGAAATGATGAAAGATGTATATATATATATATATATATACATATATATATACATATATATATATATATATATATATATATATATATATATATATATATATATATATATATATATATATATATATATATATATATATATATATATATATATATATATATATATATATATATATATATATATATATATATATATATACATGCATAGCTATCTTTTCGGTCTCCGTATGCCACGCAGGCACCCAAGCCTCCACTATAACCAATGCGTTTTACTGTGTGTATTTTGCATATTTAGGAACGATAATTTATGGGCTATCTCGGCACCACTCGAGGGGTAGCAAATTCATTAAAAAAATATATACAGCTTTTCGGTAAACTGTTAAATGTAACACGCTTCCGAGTAAATAATGTCTTACTTGCCTTCGATTTGTGTATGTGTATAAGGGCTACGCTCGTACTGGCCTCCGACAGTGTTGCCTCTGTTAACGCCCGCTGATTTAAGGCAAATGAACCGGTTTCATGACCTTGATCTATTTTTAGCTCTCGACTACCAAATATCTAGTAAATTTATTATATTTTTGCATGTCGGGTGTTATGCGTGTCTACACTTGAGCATATACACGGTGTTTCGGCCTCCGGATTTAACGTTCGTATTATTTTATATTATTTCTTGCTCGGTTCAGAGGAAGCTCGTTGATTTGAGCTGGTTGAGCTGAGCGATAGTTTAGATTTAATTTGAAAATATCTTTGTTTTAAAACTAAAATAATAAGCTCTGAAATTACAGTAATTTTGAAATCATTTTTTTACAAGCTTTTATTTAACTTCACCTGTTAGTTTGCTTGTATGTATGTATGTATGTAGGTATGTATGTTTAGGATAAATATTGCAATCAAAATTTCGACTGGTAACTAATTAACCTAGAGCTTTGAAATTTTGCACACGTGTACAAGTCCGGTGACAATACAATATAGTATATGTAATATTGTTCTAAATCCAATATGGCGGACGCCCCAAGATGGCGGATTACCTTTTTCTCTACAATCCCCTTGACATGGATATCAAATGAAAGGGCTTGACGAGTAGAATACGATAAGCTACCTGACGTCATTCTTAACCCAACATGGCGGACGCCACAGGTTGGCGGATTACCTTTTTCTTCACAACCCCCTTGATATGAGCATCAAATGAAAGGGTTTGACGAGTAGAATAAGATAAGCTGTGACGTCATTCTGAAAGCAATATAGCGGACGCCACAAGATGGCGGATTACCGTTTTCTTCACAATCCCTTTGATATGGGTATCCAATGATAGGGTTTGACGAGTGGAATACAATAACAGGTAAAATGTCTTATAATAATGATGCATTATCAGAAATGCATAGAATAAGACGTAACTAAAATTTTAAAAATAAAATGTAAAAAATACTTTTTAAAAACAACCTTTTATTATTTAGATGTACTAAAACGAAAAAAATAACTATATTTTGTTCATTGTGGCATGCGTGGATCCTAATAAAAGTAGTATCAAAGTTATCACTAAAACAGATATAATATATTATGTTAAATTTACTGTCTTAAAAGGTTGTAGCGCGAATAGAAAAGAAAAAAATACATACTGAGGTATCTACTTACAATTCCTGCCAAACAAAATTAATGAACTTTTCGCGCGCGACGAGCTTTTAAGGCAATAAATTTAACATAATATAATAACTTTGATACTACTTTTATTAGGATCCACCCATGCAGGGTTGGTTTGATTTAAATCAAATGATTTAAATCATGATTTAAATCGTGATTTAAATCAAGTGATTTTTTTGAAAAAAATCAATGATTTAAATCATTTTTCTTCATAATGATATTTTATTATTACATAATAATTACGAGAATGATTATTTTATTTTAACTCGACTTGATTTTATTATCTACCATTATAATAGGTATAGGACAGTGGTTCCCAAATGTCTCGAAATTCTGGACTCCCAAAATTAGAAATTAGTAACATGCGGACCCCCATGAACAGTTTAGCTTCAAAAATAATAAAAAAACAACCTTTGTTAAAAAAATATTTATCTCAAAAGTGCGGATTTATTCAATGCCTTTAATATGGCTTGGTAATTTGCACCAAAAGGCATCATGCTATTTATAAATAAAAACGGCATCCTATAAAAGTAACTGAAAAACTGAACTAAACTGAACAAAATATATTCTCTTTTCTAGCAGAAAAAATATAATATATCAATCATCAGTTTTGGATTTTAATGAGAAGAATGAAATACTGTTTTTCCTGTCATAGTTCTTTCTAAATCTGGTCTAAGATTTGAACAGCCAGATTCTCCAACGTAGTGCGGTCTAATTTGACAACCAAAAGTTTCAAACTGACAAGTGTAAGAATAAGACAATTAAGTTTTATGCTATGAACTTATTTTTGAGCTTTCTCACAAATTTGTAAAGAAATGGGCAATTTTAGTAAGTACTTTTGACAAAAATAGAACTAACTTCATTACAGCAACTCATTCCAAGATGAAAATGATTTGGAAACCAAGCAAATCGGTGAAATATCAGAATAATTCATAAGTTTTTAATAACGACTTAACAATGACAGGACAAAAACCTGTCAAATCATAACTGACCAACTAGATTTCAATTTAAACCTGTACTAAATCTTAAACCTTCTTAGTAAATCTGAATGGAAATTTTTAATCTTAGATCTGAAGCAACATCCAGCCGATTTCTTTGTTTGGGTTTTAGCAGAATGTATTCGGCTAAATTATTTTCGAGAATCTGGTGCTTCCTATTATACCGGAAAAAGATGTCAACTTGCTTATTTTAAAAAGGACCGCCCGTACGTGATATTCAAAACACATTTCATGTATAATAATATCTTCATGGGCGCCCGCAGGGAGGGGCCAGGGTGGGGCCCGTGGCCCCCCTGAGATTGTCATAATTCGTACTTTTTGTTGGACGAATTGCCAAATATCTATTATTTTTGTAATAAATAATATTTCTTTTTATGATAAATGTTGTATATTTTTGGGATGTTTGAACATCTTCACAATGCCACGCACCAAAACATCAATTAGGATTAGGAATATTATTTAAACCCAGTCCTAACTCAATGCAACCTGCACGGCAACCAAATTACTATAAATTTTCTACAGCCTGCATGTTTACTTTATGAAGAAGTTTTTAACAACCCTCTAAAGAAGCCACTAAGATCAAAAAGCCAAAAGATGCAACATGTCAGTAATACAATAATTGTGGAGACAAAATTAAACAATTTCTATTATGAGTTTTTTTTTTCAATTGATCCAGGTACACGTAAAGTTTTAAGAAAAAAATTGTACGATGATGATTTTTTGTCAGTTTAATAGTTCTTTCAGTTAAAGCAATAAACAAGCTTAAAAACGTATTTTGATCATTTTGAATACGAACAACCATTTTTGGGAAAAACTTTAAAATCTTCTTTTAAAGTCCCTGTTTGATTTTTATAAAATTATAAAGGTGCCCAAAATATTGGATACCTATAGAAATAAATTATGGGATCCAATAAAATTAAATATCAAGGACGTGAATTGAAGACCATTATTATATTTTCTCTAAAACGGTGGCTTATCTAAAATATATACAGGGTGTCTATTTGGGAACTGTATCAACCTATATAGGAAAAACTAAAATGAAATAAAATTAAAAATTTGGCAGGTAGTATACTAAAGTCGCTGGGGGCCTTTCGGCTAAATTATTTTCGAGAATCTGGTGCTTCCTATTATACCGGAAAAAGATGTCAACTTGCTTATTTTAAAAAGGACCGCCCGTACGTGATATTCAAAACACATTTCATGTATAATAATATCTTCATGGGCGCCCGCAGGGAGGAGCCATTGTGGGGGCCGTGGCCCCCCTGAGATTGTGAGATTGTCATAATTCGTACTTTTTGTTGGACGAATTGCCAAATATCTATTATTTTTGTAATAAATAATATTTCTTTTTATGATAGATGTTGTATATTTTTGGGATGTTTGAACATCTTTACAATGCCACGCACCAAAACATCAATTAGGATTAGGAATATTATTTAAACCCAGTCCTAACTCAATGCAACCAAATTACTATAAATTTTCTACAGCCTGCATGTTTACTTTATGAAGAAGTTTTTAACATGTTTTTTTTTAGTGTTCCGTGCTAAAATTAGCAAAACGGAATCACCTTGGTGTCCGTCCGTCGGTCTGTCACAAGCGGTTTTCTCTGAAACTATTGGATGTAAAAATTTGAAATTTAGCACAGAAATAGAGTGCGGTGTCCCAATTATAGTCGTGAAATATAAAACGATGAATTTTGACTCTGGGGTCAATTTTAGGGGGTAAATTGGGAAATGGAAAAAAAATGAAGTCTGATTGAAGGACGAATTTAACAACACGATGTATTTTTATGCATTTTGTATGCGATTTTTTAAACATTTTTCAGGAAAAAACGCCTAAAAATTGCTGTCCCCCACCCTCATCACCAAAAGAAACGCTCAGAAAAATGTGAAAAAAATCATGAACATTGAGCATTAGGTGTAGATTGAGCCAAAATTATCGCAGCGCAATCAATTGTTATAAACAATTTAATTGTTTATTTCCTTATAACTCCGGGGGGGGGGGGGGGGTCTCCGGTGGCAGAGTTGGTACGGCGCCACCTTTGCAACCGAGAGGCGCGGGTTCGAATCCCGCTTCGACCATGGATATTTTATGATTGTTGTTGGAAGGTGGTAGAGGAATTCTTCCTCGACCGAGGTGGTACCTCCCCACACATCCTCTTAAAGGGCTGGTGAAATCCCTACGGGTGTTTCCAGCTCTGGATGTGTGAGTCGATTCCCCAGTACACCCACGGTACATAGTAGGTACTCAGACTTCGGTCTTCGTGGGTTGTCAGAAAAAAAAACTGCTGAACCTTTGGTTTTAGAGAAAAAGTTTTTCGCCAAAAAATGTTTCTCACGATGTAAGGAGCAACTTTTGTTTTTACACGTGTTTCAAAATTTTTAATTTGCCTCAGTCGAAACGCTCCCCCCACTCAGCTCCGCGCATACGCGATGTGATACGGCGTTGGTGCTGTCGGCGGCGGGTATCGCGGGAGATGGGCGGAGATTGGGCGGCCAAGGTTTGCTCAGGTTAAGTGGGGGGCTAATGGCACAGAACACTAATTGTGCAAGTATAGCTTGCACTTGACCGAATTTTTCTGATTTTAATTATTAGTGTATTTGTATAAATCACTACAAATAAAATCTTTAAAATTATTTTTTTCATTTTGCCCCCCTGAGAAAAAAGTCTGCGGGCGCCCATGAATATCTTATATAGGTACCATCCTATCTTGAACTTTTTTTAAATATTGACTGTTGGATACTTTGAACGCCTGTAAAATCTAAACGGCTTGACTAGAGCCAAACGGGTTTCATATCCCCATCTTAATTCTTAATACTCTATTTAAGGACGTTAACTACCTACACGTAAACCAAAAAGTGTAATACTTTTAATCAATCTGGTTATTGACGCCATTAGATAAATTATTAAAGCTTTATACACCATTTTGCTCTAAGTCAAACCGTTTAGATTTTACAGGGGTTCAATCTGAAATACGGATTTCATCCAAATTACTAAAGTGATTTTCGAAATAATTTGAAAAAAGTGAAAAGAAATTGTAAAACTTTAACACCCTGTATCTCGAAAACCAAGCGTTTACGCATCCATCTTCATATTAACTTTTCGTCTTATTTTTTTACAAGGAATCTCCCTTAAAGCAATATCACATCTTTTTTGAAACACCCTGTATGTTTTTCTAGTTTAAATAGTTTTATTTATTTATTTAAAAAAGATACTAAACTGACAAAAAACATTATTTTTTTCTAACCAAAGAAAACCTATTTAAGTAATACACGAAAAATGCGGTCTCCAAAAATACCTACTATTTATTTAGGTATATCAAATATTAAATAAACAGATTCTGCAGTTTTCCAAATAAAAAAAATAAGGTGTTTTGTTTTTAATTTGACGCTTTATGCTTAATGTACTGGAAATGAAGCACTTTCCATGAAATATTGTTGTGAACTTTTTTTTGCCTAAAATCAGCACAGAAATCATTCCAGAAATAGCTTGGATTACTTAAGATATCCCGCGTACAAGTTCAAAATGAGTACCTATAACCCATAAAACCAAATAAACCCTCCTAAGATACCTATAAGTCCTTAAATTCGTTAAATGTCAAAATAATAAATATCGGAATGGGTGTATCTTTAATTGATATTCTCTTCGTACGTATTTGCCTCCTAGCAATGTTGCCAATTTTCCGGAGGTATAATATGCAATTCCTATTTGGAGGCCAGATCGTACAGCAGATTGTCCTAGTGTTTATATGTATAAGATCGTAGTGCCACGTGGTGGAATTATGGTGAACTACGTTGTGTAACTGTGCGTGTGTACACTACCAAAACGTCTCCAGACTAAAATTGGTACAACGCATATTTATGACCCTACGAACCGTTTGCGACCAATATACATGGGGATACGCTTTGGCCTCCGATTTTTCGCATTCGCCTCCGATTTTTGAGGCGTATGCGTCCAAAGCGTATATATTTTGGAGGCGTGTAAGACAAAATGCATGTATATATATATATATATATATAGTTTTTAATTTTGTTTTCTTGGGGATTTAGTCCGTTGTGAGGCAAATAAAATGTGGTGTTTTTGGTTACATTTTATATTACTAACGTTTCGGTAATAGATATACCTTCATCAGAGTGCAGTAGCTGAAAACATTTTTTTATTTTAACAGTTTTTAGGTAATATTCTAGGAACTAGTTACTAAGTTTATATATAAGTATAAAGGTGTTACCTTTTATTAAAAATCCAAGGATTGGCACATTGTACTGCGAGGCACTTTATAAAAAATTGCACTTTCTGTTACTTTGAAGTTTTTAAACAGATAAGTCGGTATATACATATTTAGTCTAGCTTTATTAAATAGTAACTGAAAAACGCACATCTACTTTTGGCGAAAGGGTCGTCTGACAATTTGGGAGTGTTTGCCAGATGTATCTATTTGGCTTAAGGGGTCCAATTATTGTTTTGAGGTCTATGTGTTCTTATTTATTATTTTTTAATTAATTAGTTATTAGTATTATGTAGCTTGTGAGAAGGGTGAGTTTATTTTATATATTATATATATATGTGCTATGGGTGCCTCAATTTCCAGTGTAATTGCCCAACTCGTCCTGGAAGACCTCGAAGAAAACACAATCCCGCCCTTAGATTTCCCTTTACCTTTTTTCTACAGATATGTCGACGACTGTATAACAGCTGTACCCAAAAATAAATGCAACTTGATTCTAGAAAAATTTAACGGTTACCACCACAAACTACAATTTACAATAGAAAAACAAAACGAAAACAAAATCAACTTTCTTGACCTAACTCTATACAATAAAAACAACAAAATAAGAACAGAATGGTACACTAAAAAAACTTGGTCTGCAAGATACCTACATTTTGACTCACAGCACCCCCTATCCCAAAAAAAAAACCGTTATTATTGGGCTCGCAGACCGCAGCATAAAACTATCTGATCCCGAATTTAGAGAAAGGGCAATCAACAAAGCAAAAGAAACTTTAAAAATAAATAACTATCCGCAGCAGCTTATAAACAAAATTTTTAAAGAACGAATACACAAATTTTACAACACACACCCAAACAACAAACATACAACAAAAAATAATAAAAATTACTTATCATTACCATATATTCCTAACCTATCAGAAAAAATTCAAAACGTTTTTAAAAACCACGACATAACTGTCAGCCACAAAGGCCACAATCTTTTAAGAAAAAATTTCAGCAAGCTAAAATCAACAATCCCCAAAGATAAAAAAAACTCACGTTGTGTATGAAATTCCATGCAATAACTGCCACGCCGTTTATATTGGACAGACCAGCCAACACTTAAAAAACAGAATAAATGGACACAAATTCGACAAAAAAAACAAGACTGCCTTATCACATCACAGCGACGAAAATCAACATACTTTCAACTATAAAAACACAAAAATCCTAAATACAGAAAATCATTCTAAAAAACGAGAAATACTTGAAATGATCGAAATCCAAAGAAACAAAAACGCTATAAACGCTAAATCCGACACAAAAAACCTTCACAAAATTTACCATAATATTATAAAATAAACTCACCCTTCTCACAAGCTACATAATACTAATAACTAATTAATTAAAAAATAATAAATAAGAACACATAGACCTCAAAACAATAATTGGACCCCTTAAGCCAAATAGATACATCTGGCAAACACTCCCAAATTGTCAGACGACCCTTTCGCCAAAAGTAGATGTGCGTTTTTCAGTTACTATTTAATAAAGCTAGACTAAATATGTATATACCGACTTATCTGTTTAAAAACTTCAAAGTAACAGAAAGTGCAATTTTTTATAAAGTGCCTCGCAGTACAATGTGCCAATCCTTGGATTTTTAATAAAAGGTAACACCTTTATACTTATATATAAACTTAGTAACTAGTTCCTAGAATATTACCTAAAAACTGTTAAAATAAAAAAATGTTTTCAGCTACTGCACTCTGATGAAGGTATATCTATTACCGAAACGTTAGTAATATAAAATGTAACCAAAAACACCACATTTTATTTGCCTCACAACGGACTAAATCCCCAAGAAAACAAAATTAAAAACAATATATATATCAACAGTCCAAGAACCTGCCAAAAATACATATATATATATATATATATATATATATATATATATATATATATATATATATATATATATATATATATACAGTGACCGGCAAAAAGTTGGACACATATGGGAAAATTTTTTATTATTGGAATATTGAAAAAACTTTTTATGCTGATTGTCTCTGCATGATGGGTAACCTAAAAATTCATTTTGACATTTGTTACGTGATTACTCGTTTGCCGGCAAAATTGAAAAAAATATATATTGTCATGGAAAACTGGTATTAGGTGACAAGATATTGAAAAAAGTTATTAGAAAAAAGTGTTTAGATTTTAATTTTATACTCCTTGGCAAAGTCTGGAGCCAAAATTTAAAAAAAAATATTTTACATTTTTTGAAAAAAAAATGTACAATATTAGTTTCATATTCCCATGAATTTAATAAAAATGTGTTAAATGATCGAAAACCAAGGTAATAACCTATTATCTCAACATTTTTGTTATTACTTAAAAGTTTTATTTGATAAAATTTAAAATTTAGCTTTTTTCCATGTACTTGGGTGTGGCCAGGCCCTGTATCTGGCAACCATTTTGGTAGACACGTTAAAATTTCTTCAAAATTAGAGCAAACGGTCTTTCGTAAGCATATTGTTCCAGAAGTAACTATAAATGGTAATTATGGTTGCCAGATACAGGGCCTGGCCACACCCAAGTACATGGAAAAAAGCTAAATTTTAAATTTTATCAAATAAAACTTTTAAGTAATAACAAAAATGTCGAGATAATAGGTTATTACCTTGGTTTTCGATCATTTAACACATTTTTATTAAATTCATGGGAATATGAAACTAATATTGTACATTTTTTTTTCAAAAAATGTAAACTATTTTTTTTTTAATTTTGGCTCCAGATTTTGCCAAGGAGTATAAAATTAAAATCTAAACACTTTTTTCTAATAACTTTTTTCAATATCTTGTCACCTAATACCAGTTTTCCATGACAATATATATTTTTTTCAATTTTGCCGGCAAACGAGTAATCACGTAACAAATGTCAAAATGAATTTTTAGGTTACCCATCATGCAGAGACAATCGGCATAAAAAGTTTTTTCAATATTCCAATAATAAAAATTTTTCCCATATGTGTCCAACTTTTTGCCGGTCACTGTATATATATATATATATATATATAAATGAAATAAAGATTACGGGGATTCGGCCAGAAAGTCTTTATTATATTTTTCTTATAATGTGCCTAGCTTTCGAAATGTTTCATTTCTTCCTCAGGGCACTAAAAAATTAAATTAATTTATAATTTATTATTTAAAATTATAGGAAATTAGTAAAACTTACATTATATTTAAATATAAAGACAGCTAATTTTCGAAATTTTATGAAAAAATTGTTTGAAAAATATTCTACTTGGAATTTTGACAATATTTTTTGAAGTTGACAGTAAATAAAAAAAAAATTGGAAAAAATATGTTAACTTGATGCAAGAGGTAGAAATCAGACATTTGACAAAAAAATATATGGGAAGGTATTCATGATTTTCTAACATCTGTCAAAAATGTGACGTTATTCATGAAATTAAAAAATTTTTTAATTTTCTAAAAATATTTATGGTAAATTTTGGTTTATATTATTTATATTATTGTCTATATGTAAAATAAAGGAATATATGGAACTTAAATTTTGTAAGTCAGTTTTTTTATTCATAGGACAACTTTCTTTATTAATTTCAACCATTTCTAGAAAAAGTCTTTTATTTAGATTATTTTCAATGTGTAAAATTTTTGTGTCGTTAAAGTTACAGGTATGTCCAGTGTCAATTAAATGTTCGGAGAATTAGTTTACATAAAAGTGACTCAAGATTAAACAAAAAATCAACTGCACTCTCCGAACATTTAATTGACACTGGACATACCTGTAACTTTAACGACACAAAAATTTTACACATTGAAAATAATCTAAATAAAAGACTTTTTCTAGAAATGGTTGAAATTAATAAAGAAAGTTGTCCTATGAATAAAAAAACTGACTTACAAAATTTAAGTTCCATATATTCCTTTATTTTACATATAGACAATAATATAAATAATATAAACCAAAATTTACCATAAATATTTTTAGAAAATTAAAAAATTTTTTAATTTCATGAATAACGTCACATTTTTGACAGATGTTAGAAAATCATGAATACCTTCCCATATATTTTTTTGTCAAATGTCTGATTTCTACCTCTTGCATCAAGTTAACATATTTTTTCCAATTTTTTTTTTTTATTTACTGTCAACTTCAAAAAATATTGTCAAAATTCCAAGTAGAATATTTTTCAAACAATTTTTTCATAAAATTTCGAAAATTAGCTGTCTTTATATTTAAATATAATGTAAGTTTTACTAATTTCCTATAATTTTAAATAATAAATTATAAATTAATTTAATTTTTTAGTGCCCTGAGGAAGAAATGAAACATTTCGAAAGCTAGGCACATTATAAGAAAAATATAATAAAGACTTTCTGGCCGAATCCCCGTAATCTTTATTTCATTTAATTTATTACACGGCCGTTATTTGTACAACATATATATATATATATATATATATATATATATATATATATATATATATATATATATATATATATATATATATATATATATATATATATATATATATATATATATATATATGTTTCATTAAGGGTGATGAGGTATCATATATCAGGAATTGATACTCCAGGAGCTTTGGAAAAAAATCCTAATAAGGAAAGTGGCCAAGAGAAATTGCTGGAAATAATTTTTAAGTTCCTAACTCTGCCGCTATAATTGGGGAGAATAATTGCTGTGGTCTTGTAAAGACATTTTTCAGGAAAATATCCCTATAAAAGCTATCAAAAACATATTACACTGATAATTCTACTAGAATTCTACATCTTTTTGGTTTAACATTTTTTGCTGTAAGATTTAAAATTAGGGCGGGAGAGGAGGGGGAAAGTCTACTGATAAAAGTGTCCATAATTTTGGTTTGACAGCCGAATTTGATGAACTTGGTCTCGTTTAAGAAAGGAAGGTTCGCTAATTTAAACGAAATAATAGCTGTGTTACATTGACTTTCGCGGCACTCGCTAGAGGGCGTTATTTGAAAAACTCCTTGTCTTTTTTCAATTTTTCTCCAAAATTTTAAATAGAATGACATAGTTATTATATCATAATCGTAAAGTAGAATAAAATTGCAAGAGAAAATGTAAAAAATTCGATTCGATATCTTCATTAGTTTCGGGGTTATAGCCAAAAGAATAATTAACATTATGTTAATTGAAAAAAGAAATTGATTTTATAGGTCCGTGAGTCCGTGGTCAAGCGCGCCATGAAAAATAAAAAAAATATTTTTAAACTTTTTATTGTCTGATAAAGGACAGCATATTCACGTTCCGCAAGAGGATAATTTTCAAAACACTGAAAGCATACTGCAAGCATATCGTAAGCCTCGGGTTTGGTACAAGCCATTTTTGAAAAATGCAGCACAAAAGTTGAATAACGATAAACTCAAAATTCACAGAGATACTTATCAAAGATTGAATAAAGTGGCATTTCAATTTATCTGTTTCCCTGAAAACCTGCTGATTTTGTTTCATGGCTTACTAGATAATTTTTAATACGACAGGTAAGTAAATTAACGGCAATAGTAATGGAATAAAAAGTGAAAAACATACTTAATAAAAAGTTTAAAAATATTTTTTTATTTTTCATGGCACGCTTAAATGATCGAAAACCAAGGTAATAACCTATTATCTCAACATTTTTGTTATTACTTAAAAGTTTTATTTGATAAAATTTAAAATTTAGCTTTTTTCCATGTACTTGGGTGTGGCCAGGCCCTGTATCTGGCAACCATTTTGGTAGACACGTTAAAATTTCTTCAAAATTAGAGCAAACGGTCTTTCGTAAGCATATTGTTCCAGAAGTAACTATAAATGGTAATTATGGTTGCCAGATACAGGGCCTGGCCACACCCAAGTACATGGAAAAAAGCTAAATTTTAAATTTTATCAAATAAAACTTTTAAGTAATAACAAAAATGTCGAGATAATAGGTTATTACCTTGGTTTTCGATCATTTAACACATTTTTATTAAATTCATGGGAATATGAAACTAATATTGTACATTTTTTTTTCAAAAAATGTAAACTATTTTTTTTTTAATTTTGGCTCCAGATTTTGCCAAGGAGTATAAAATTAAAATCTAAACACTTTTTTCTAATAACTTTTTTCAATATCTTGTCACCTAATACCAGTTTTCCATGACAATATATATTTTTTTCAATTTTGCCGGCAAACGAGTAATCACGTAACAAATGTCAAAATGAATTTTTAGGTTACCCATCATGCAGAGACAATCGGCATAAAAAGTTTTTTCAATATTCCAATAATAAAAATTTTTCCCATGTGTCCAACTTTTTGCCGGTCACTGTATATATATATATATATATATATATATATATATATATATATATATATATATATATATATATATGTTTCATTAAGGGTGATGAGGTATCATATATCAGGAATTGATACTCCAGGAGCTTTGGAAAAAAATCCTAATAAGGAAAGTGGCCAAGAGAAATTGCTGGAAATAATTTTTAAGTTCCTAACTCTGCCGCTATAATTGGGGAGAATAATTGCTGTGGTCTTGTAAAGACATTTTTCAGGAAAATATCCCTATAAAAGCTATCAAAAACATATTACACTGATAATTCTACTAGAATTCTACATCTTTTTGGTTTAACATTTTTTGCTGTAAGATTTAAAATTAGGGCGGGAGAGGAGGGGGAAAGTCTACTGATAAAAGTGTCCATAATTTTGGTTTGACAGCCGAATTTGATGAACTTGGTCTCGTTTAAGAAAGGAAGGTTCGCTAATTTAAACGAAATAATAGCTGTGTTACATTGACTTTCGCGGCACTCGCTAGAGGGCGTTATTTGAAAAACTCCTTGTCTTTTTTCAATTTTTCTCCAAAATTTTAAATAGAATGACATAGTTATTATATCATAATCGTAAAGTAGAATAAAATTGCAAGAGAAAATGTAAAAAATTCGATTCGATATCTTCATTAGTTTCGGGGTTATAGCCAAAAGAATAATTAACATTATGTTAATTGAAAAAAGGAATTGATTTTATAGGTCCGTGAGTCCGTGGTCAAGCGCGCCATGAAAAATAAAAAAAATATTTTTAAACTTTTTATTGTCTGATAAAGGACAGCATATTCACGTTCCGCAAGAGGATAATTTTCAAAACACTGAAAGCATACTGCAAGCATATCGTAAGCCTCGGGTTTGGTACAAGCCATTTTTGAAAAATGCAGCACAAAAGTTGAATAACGATAAACTCAAAATTCACAGAGATACTTATCAAAGATTGAATAAAGTGGCATTTCAATTTATCTGTTTCCCTGAAAACCTGCTGATTTTGTTTCATGGCTTACTAGATAATTTTTAATACGACAGGTAAGTAAATTAACGGCAATAGTAATGGAATAAAAAGTGAAAAACATACTTAATAAAAAGTTTAAAAATATTTTTTTATTTTTCATGGCACGCTTGACCACGGACCTATAAAAACAATTGCTTTTTTCAATTAACATGATAGTAATTATTCTTTTGGCTATAACTCCGAAAATAATGAAGATATCGAATCGAATTTTCTACATTTTCTCTTTCAAATTTATTCTACTTTTCGATTATGATATAATAATTATGTCATTCCATTTAAAATTTCGAAGAAAAATTGAAAAACAAGAAGATTTTCAAATAACCCCCTCTATCGAGTGCCGTGAAAGTCAATGTAAAACTGCTGTTATTTCGTTTAAATTAGCAAGCCTTCCTTTTTTAAACGAGACCAAGTTCATCAAATTCGGTTGAGTCAAACCAAAGTTATGGACACTTTTATCAGTAGACTTTCCCCCTCCCCTTCCGCCCTAATTTTACATCTTACAGCAAAAAGTGTTAAACCAAAAAGATGTAGAATTCTAGTAGAATTATCAGTGTAATATTTTTTTGATAGCTTTTATAGGGATAATTTCCAGAAAAATGTCTTTTTTACATGACCACAGCAATTACGCCCCCTAGCGGCAGAGTTAGGAACTTAAAAATTATTTCCAGCAATTTCTCTTGGCCACTTTCCTTATAAGGATTTTTTTCCAAAGCTCCTGGAATATCAATTCCTGAGATAAGGTACCTCATCACCCTTAATGAAACACCCTGTATATAATTTTTTGTTTTACTTTTTCCCTTCTTAATTAGCAACTAACTAATAATAGCTTAGAAAAACAACATACCTTGGATTTTGAAAGTGTAAAAATCTTACGAACAGAAACCCACACACAAAAAAAAAGATAATTTTACGAAATGATCGAAATTCAAAAAAACACAAAAAGCATAAATTAAAAACCAGAATCTAGAAATCAGAAATATCTAGCCAAAATTTACCACAACATAATTAAATAATTCGAATTAATTCACAAACATTAAATTTACTTTCTTCCAAATCACACAAAATAAAAACAACCAACGCCCACACCAAAACCAGTCATCCTTAAAAACAATAAAAATATAAAAATATTAACGGTTTAAAAATATTATAAAAATTAATTAATAGAAAAAAAGACAGGAATTCCGCTTATCTATCTTAACAATATCAGATCGTCAGCATTCTCCTATATGCGGAGACATACTGAAGTTGTTTTAAAATGTGTACGTGCTTTATTGTTTTTAAATCAGTTTTAACATAAACAATCAATGACAGGATAATTTTCTTTCAAGGTAGGCCATAGTATGTTATAATTTGTACAAAGAAATTTATCTGACAAGCTGTTCTCTTTCAGCAATGTAAAAAATAAAAGAAATTGTAAACAAAAAAAATTCTGAAGAAGCAAACCCAACCCAACCCAACCCAACCTAAACAACTTATCACCCATATTAATCCGCTTCTCAACCTTTTGACACAGATCAAAGGATAATATCTATTCTTATCAGCTTAATATCACTCTCGCTACATTTCATTACATTTACAAAAAGTAATAAACACTAAAATCACAATAAAAGCATTGTAAAGAAATAAACATCATAATATGCCACGAAAAGTACTGTCATTTTTAAACTGGTAAAATGATATTACTAACACAAACTAACTATAACTAACTCAAAACGCTCAATTTCAAAAAGTTAAATACCTAAAATAATCCAGGGATCAGCTGTTCAAACGAAAACTAACACCCAGAAATGTGTTTTACTAACTTAATATTGCACAACACTCACAGCGTACGATAATTTATTAATTAGCACTGAAATAAATAATAATTAAACTTGTTAGGATTATTTAATAAACACTGCAAAGTACAAAACTTTGTTTTAAAGAGCAGAATAAAATATTCCAACAATGACCACAACTTGTTGAAAACGTTGAAAACACTACTGTACTTAGATAAAAAAGAAACAGTATTGATATTCCGACAAGGAAGGTAAGGACCTTGTACAGCAGGCCCTACACGATCATTATTACTGACAGTATTGCTCTTGTGTGAAATACTAACAGTAATAATGATCGTGTAGGGCCTGCTTTAACGAGGATATTACAATATGCAACCAATCATACATATAGATATAAGTGGTTGTCTATGACGTAGAGCATATTAGCTAGTAATAAAAAATTTCAAATAAAGATAATTCAACAAAATTTGATATTAAACATTTTGAAGTGTTACGTTTTGTATGTATTTTATATTTTAACCGCCCCGTGGGAGTTTTTACAGCATATTAGAAAAAATTATCTAAATTATAAATTACTCAGAATTTCAAAAACGCCGCCGCTATAACCTATAACAATAAGAACGCGGTTAATTCTGAAAGGTCTCTCGTCCTCCCGTGTTGCCTCGGCGCAAAACGATTAGTGTTAATTGCATTATTTAAAAAAATATATTATAAAACGAGATAAAAGGTATGTATGTATTTTTTTACATGCATTTCCTCTGCACTGCTTCTATAATGTGGCAACTGCGCTGGAAAATAATTTGTCTGAGGTAACGCTATCCACTAAATAGTATTTTTGCATCTAGAAAAATAAAGTGTTCTTTTTGCCGCCGGTTCGTATTAGTTTTAGATAGAGATTTTAACCGATTTCTAATCTGTTTCTTAATCCAAGATGTCGAGATGCTTAGCTTACGGATATCGTTTTGTGGGGTACGAATGAAGTGTATACTATGCCAATTGAAAAAGTGAATTAACTGCGAAATCGTGTTGAATGGAGAATATGCTGAATAGGCTGAATTTTTCTTATCAGAGTACGAGTTAGATCTTTAAGAATTTCAATAGTATCGGGTTTATTTTTGTACACTATGTCCTTATTACCCCAAAAAATCTAAGGGACTTAAATCCGGCGACCTTGCCGGCCACTCTATTCCACCACGTCGCTCTATCCATCGCCCTGGAAAAGTGTTACTTAACATATCTTCTGACATTAGCCACATAGTGGGGAGGTGCCCATTCTGCTGATACGACAAAAGTTCACTTGGGAGGTTTGTGTCCAATTCTTTAAATTTTACTCACTGCAGATTGGGTAATGGGTTCCCTATGGGGATATTGTTGTTAAACATTTCATAAACTTTCTGTTGTGTCCTGGTCCTATCACTAGTGCCAAGCATTATTAAAATTTCGATTATCCCCTTCTCGGTTAAACGCATAGCCAATATTTGGATTCAAAATAGCAGCAATATTTTTTTGCAACTATTGACAGTGCCAGTCATTAAAAGTAATATCTAAGAGAGAACATAAAACTTTGCCTTAAGTTAAATCATTTACATTTTTCATCACTTTAGTGCGGGTACTTTTGGCTCCGATTAACCAGTTTGATCATGTATCACAGTTTTGACTGTTTCATCTGACAGAATAGCAAATAACTGCTGACACATTACAAACGTCTGATTGAAATAATCAGCGTTAATCAATGCCCAAAATATCCGCACCAATGTATCAAATTTGTCTTTCATAAGCTAATATCTCGAAAACTGTTAATTTCACTTATAGGTTCTGGTATACGAAATTTGGTTAGAATTTTACAGAGAATTAAAATCAGCCAAAAAAATTGGGGTGTTCCATTAAAAAAATGAAATTTGACAGTTGTACAGCTTTTGAGTCGCCCTGTACAATTCAGAATAATTCTAGGACATGGGCAAAAACAAAACTAAATCTACGTGTTTGAGGGTTTTTAAGTTAATTTTTGATTTTCTTCCTAAATTTATCATAACCCTGTATGGTATATATTAGATTTTACTTTCTAAAGCAGAATTCCCGCATCAGTAATTTACTCTAAATAATTATAATTTACCACTGCACAATATTAAACCAGTGGCGGTTCCTGGAATTTCAGATTGTCGTATCTCAGTTCCAACGCATGGGACCCACACCAAATTATAAACTGTTACTGTTGGGTACTCTACAATTATTTTCGTGAAAAAATATTTAATATTGAAATTTGCCAAAAAAGTTAATTTTTTCGGCGGCTTCACCTAAGATCTGAGGAAGCTCTGAAGAAAATTTTACTCAGCATATTTTTTCATAAAGTATATCAAATTTTATCGACAAATTCCAAATTTCGTTAAAATATTGACATTTTAAATTATTTTTTAGACAAAATATTTTAGGGTAAAAATTTTAAAAACTAATTAATTTCAAGATATTAGAGGCAATTCCATGAAATTTGAATTCTATCGATAAAATCTGATAAAATTTATGAAAAAAGCTTGGAAGTAAAATTTTCTTCAGAACTTTCTCAGATCTCAGGTGAAGCGGCCCAAAAAATTAACTTTTTTTGGCAAATTTTAAAATTAAATATTTTTTAAGAAAATGTTTCTAGAGTGCCCAATAGTAACATCCTATAATTTGGTGTGGGTCCCATGTGTAGAAACTGAGATACGACACATCTAAAATTTCAGGAGCCGCCACTGGGTTAAACGATTACCGATAGAATGAAAATTTGGCCGAAAAAATTACGTATCCACACCACAGCAACAACTATTACCGAGTTGTTATATTGACAGATTATTGTGTTTCTGACGCTGCTCAATAGAAATCATCCTTTTTTTCACTGGTCAATCAGGAATTTTAAAAGCGCTAATGTAGTCAATGACATTCAGGAACTTACGAGTCCACGTTGACTCAAATTGTCCACCCAGAGTAATATCTGAGAAAAAAGTATTTAGTTAAAGTTGCAAATGTAAAATTTAACGTTTGTGTAGTAATTGGTGAACGATTTTATGATATTTGTATTAGGTTTAAACGATTTAAACCTATATTTTTCCTTTAAAATGTAAAGATTTTTGACCTCTAGATATTTATAACTTTATTCTTTTTGTTCATGGTACCTATTAAAAAACCGCCGAAGTTTCATTTTATAGTGAGGCTACTTTACCTGTTCTACGACGCTCTGTGCAATGTATTTGTTAACATGCTCACTGCCAATAGCTTCTCCTACACATTTGTAAAGACCTGCTGTCATTAAGAGTAAAAACCTACAGGAATCGTCTAAAATAATTCCACCATGAATATCAGGTTCTGCAATTACTGGTTCCTGAGAAGCCATACAAAGGTCTTCAAAATCCCTATAACCATCCTTGACGGTATAGTTACCTAAACATCGAGTGTTTTCTTGATTTCCTAACTGGGAATCTAAAAAATAGATAAAATATAATTTTCGTTCGTAATCTTCTGCATCTTCTTAGTTCTAACGCTAATCGTGTAAAACAATGGCTACTTTTACGCCGCTTCATCAGCACATTACGAAGCGGTGGCCATAATAGTAATGTTTTGTTCCGCTCGTTGAAGAAAGCCGCTTTGCAAAAAAATCATTTTGGGTTTCGTTTGTCAACGGCGTTAGGCCTATTTCCACTGCATTGAGCAGGTAGAGGTCAAGGGAAAAAATCAATAAAACATCAATACAAATCAGGTGATCTTGGGACATAATCCGTGTCAGACGACAAATCAATAGCAGTCCGATTATAATCGGTAATACAAGTCATGCATTCTAGCATGAGCCTTGACCTTGGGGTGCGCAGTAAACAGGTGGGGGCTATCAGGGATCTCATTATTCTTCATGCCTTTGCCATTGCCAGGCTGCGACAAAAGTAGTACCTGCGTTTTATCTTTTATAAATTTATAATGATGCCTTTTAAGAGCAAAGTTAAAAACCGAGTGTTAAACGGTCAAAGCCGTGAAATCATTTATTCTCTGATACAATTTATGCAACAAAAAGCAGATGCAAAAAAAAACAATTGATTTAAGTAAGGTACAGTAATTAGCCTGAGCACAATTAAACAAATTAAGGAAGAGGCCAAACCAGCACACCAAACAAAAAGAGGGAAAATAGGAAAAGCAAAATAACTTTAGACGACGCTTTTCAAGGTGTTTACGCAGAGCGATACATAACTTCCACGTAACAGAAAAACACGTACCGACTCTAGCGAGAATTCATAAAAAGTTCCAAAATGATACCAATTACAAGGGATGCTTGAACAGTTTAAGAAAAGAAATGAAAAAAAAATTGGATTCCGTTGGAGAAAAACTAAAAACAATCGAAAAATTTTAATGGAGAAACCTGACGTCAGACATCTTCGCATTCGATTTTAAAAGAAAATGAAACGTTACCGTACAGACGGACGGTCGATTGTTTATATGGATGAAACGTATATTCATTTAACACATACACACCAAAAAGCTTGGAGCGATGAAACAGACAAAGGTATAAGACAACCTGTTTCAAAAGGCACAGGTCTAATAATCGTGAACGCTGTAGTACTGCGGATTATCACAGCGAAATGAATTATGAAAAGTGGGTCAAAAATAATCTAGTGTCTGATTTGCGACCTAACAGTGTAGTCGGAATCGACAATGCTCCATACCACAATAAGGAAATCGATAAGTGTCCTACATCTGTAACAAAACAAGATGACATGAAAAACTTGTTACAAGATAGGAATATTCCATTTGACGAAAAAATGTTGAAACCCGAGTTATACACTCTAATTAAAATGAGGAAACTGACAGAGAAAAATTATAAAATTGACTAAATATTTTCCGGTGCGGGACACACCGTGGTTCGACTACCCCCTTACCATCCTGATCTTAACCCCATTGAAATATATAAAATTCCAAACATCCAACAAGGTTCGATATTATGGAATGTATATCAGTTTTGATTTCTCTCTGGCGTCTCATCCCCGGACGCGTTTCGCCGTATCACGGCTCATCAGCGAGGCTAGAGACGACACAGAGAAATCAAGCTCGAAGGTACTAATAGCTGTACCAGCATAAATATATGGCAAAACGCTACAGGTAGCGCCATCTCGGCAGATCTAGGCCAAGTAATACACATACCAGCGCCAACACTAAAGACATATGTCACAATTAGTAGTGGAAGTCACCTGCAAAGACATCAAGTCACAATTGCAGGGTGACCGCTAGGTGGTGCGCATCTCAAAGACGATCCTCGTCAGTAGTAATGAAATATATAAACGTATGAATGAAAGTCTACTTGTCAGGGGTACATATAAATATGCAAAAATTGAGAATAAATTCTCTAACCACCTGAAAATTCCTTATACAATAAGGATTTCAACAAATAATGGTAAAACAGCTATTCTCCGGGCTATATGCCCCTCCGAGCGCTGAATTACATACCAAAATTTGCCGTATTTTCTTCTAACACAGTTAGATAAGAAAATACTGTTTCAAATGCAAGAAACTACCAGGAAGAAGGAAGCTTTTTCTTTAGTTAGAATGTCGTCACCTGCAGACCGGTTTCGAACTCGTTGGTTCTCATCAGTACAGGATAGACGAACATACCAACCTTCCGAAAAAGTAATCCCTTAAAGCTACAACTGTCGTACTGCATAAGCAGTGAGACACAGGCAGCGCCATCCATTAGCAGTTTCAAGCATTCAGAGTAGAGTTTACCGTAAGGTAAAATTATCAAACGTATGAATGAAAGTCTACTTGTCAGGGGTACATATAAATATGCAAAAATTGAGAATAAATTCTCTAACCACCTGAAAATTCCTTATACAATAAGGATTTCAACAAATAATGGTAAAACAGCTATTCTCCGGGCTATATGCCCCCTTATTGTATAAGGAATTTTCAGGTGGTTAGAGAATTTATTCTCAATTTTTGCATAGAAATATATAAAATTCCAAACATCGAACAAGGTTCGATATTATGGAATGTATATCAGTTTTGATTTCTCTCTGGCGTCTCATCCCCGGACGCGTTCCGCCGTATCACGGCTCATCAGCGAGGCTAGAGACGACAGAGAGAAATCAAGCTCGAAGGTACTAATAGCTGTACCAGCATAAATATATGGCAAAACGCTACAGGTAGCGCCATCTCGGCAGATCTAGGCCAAGTAATACACATACCAGCGCCAACACTAAAGACATATGTCACAATTAGTAGTGGAAGTCACCTGCAAAGACATCAAGTCACAATTGCAGGGTGACCGCTAGGTGGTGCGCATCTCAAAGACGATCCTCGTCAGTAGTAATGAAATATATAAAATTCCAAACATCGAACAAGGTTCGATATTATGGAATGTATTCTTTGAGATGCGCACCACCTAGCGGTCACCCTGCAATTGTGACTTGATGTCTTTGCAGGTGACTTCCACTACTAATTGTGACATATGTCTTTAGTGTTGGCGCTGGTATGTGTATTACTTGGCCTAGATCTGCCGAGATGGCGCTACCTGTAGCGTTTTGCCATATATTTATGCTGGTACAGCTATTAGTACCTTCGAGCTTGATTTCTCTCTGTCGTCTCTAGCCTCGCTGATGAGCCGTGATACGGCGAAACGCGTCCGGGGATGAGACGCCAGAGAGAAATCAAAACTGATATACATTCCATAATATCGAACCTTGTTCGATGTTTGGAATTTTATATATTTCATTACTACTGACGAGGATCGTCTTTGAGATGCACACCACCTAGCGGTCACCCTGCAATTGTGACTTGATGTCTTTGCAGGTGACTTCCACTACTAATTGTGACATATGTCTTTAGTGTTGGCGCTGGTATGTGTATTACTTGGCCTAGATCTGCCGAGATGGCGCTACCTGTAGCGTTTTGCCATATATTTATACAGCTATTAGTACCTTCGAGCTTGATTTCTCTCTGTCGTCTCTAGCCTCGCTGATGAGCCGTGATACGGCGAAACGCGTCCGGGGATGAGACGCCAGAGAGAAATCAAAACTGATATACATTCCATAATATCGAACCTTGTTCGATGTTTGGAATTTTATATATTTCATTACTACTGACGAGGATCGTCTTTGAGATGCGCACCACCTAGCGGTCACCCTGCAATTGTGACTTGATGTCTTTGCAGGTGACTTCCACTACTAATTGTGACATATGTCTTTAGTGTTGGCGCTGGTATGTGTATTACTTGGCCTAGATCTGCCGAGACGGCGCTACCTGTAGCGTTTTGCCCATTGAAATAGTGTGGGCAGAGATGAAAGAATTTGTGGCCACAAAAAACGTAAATTTTAACTTGGCAGACGTTATAAAATTAACTGATGAGTAAAGTTTGACAAATGGGGGTAATTCCAGAGACGGCTTCTAACCTAGTTGGAAATAAAATTAGGAGTCGATTTGAAAATAAAATACAAATATTTATTTACCCACCTTGTGTTATTTGAAAGTGCGAGATACGAAAATATCATACAGGGTGTCTGAAAAGTCTTAGCATGGGCAAATATCTTTACTATTAATAAAGATAGCGACACCAAATTTTAGTTGTACCTTATTGGTTGATAAATCTACGTTTTTATGTAATTTGACTTTTTCAACCCCCTTGGGGGGGTTACGCTAGGGAGTTGAGGTCGAAAATTTTGAATGCAAACCTATGCCGTGTGGCCTCTTCGTTTAAAAATCTTCAAAAAAGAAACATTGTTTTAGTATTTTAGTATTTATTTATTATTGTAATTCATTTTTAAATGGCAAGCCTGTAAAAATTATAACTCGTAAATCGTATAATCTGTCGGGGCAAAAGTCGACCATTAGTCGACCTCTTGTGCCATACAGCACAAGTCGGCGCTGCTATTTTTTGTTTTGTGGGGCACTTTTTTCTAACTTTTCTCCAACTTTACTTCTTCATTTGTCGTTGTTATATGTTTTGTTTTTTGACATCTGCGCAGTAGACCAAAATGCGTACCACGCGCAAACCGAGCGTGCTAGACATGCGTACGCAAGTTCAGGAGATGTACTTGGGTATCTACATTCGAACCTATTCACTTGTAAGAATATATCCCCAATAGTTAAGGTACCACTACGTAGTTAACTGTATAACTTTTTCCCAAGGTTTTTTCGACTTTATTTTTCGTTTTTTGCCATGTGCGCAGTAGACCAAAATACGTACCACGCGCAAACCGAGCGTGCTGGACATGCGCACGGACTTTTAGGAGATGGACTTTGGTGTCTACAGTTGAACCCATTCACTTTTCAGAATCTATCTCCAGTAGTTAAGGTACCACTGCGTATTTAACTTTATAACGTTTTTCCCAAGTTTTTTCGATTTTATTTTTCTTTTTTTGCTATCTGCGCGGTGGCAAATAACGAAAAATACAGCCGAAAAAAACTTGGGGAAAAAGTTTTACCATTGATCAAAATGCGTACCACGCGCAAACCAAGAGGGCTAGACATTCGCACGAAATTTCAGGGGATGTACTTTGTTGTCTCAATTCGCAGTGGTACCTTAACTACTGGAGATATATTCTTAAAAGTGAATGGGTTCAAATGTAGACACCAAAGTCCATCTCCTGAAATTCCGTGCGCATGTCTAGCACGCTCGGTTTGCGCGTGGTACGCATTTTGGTCTACTGCGCACATGGCAAAAAATGAAAAATAAAGTCGAAAAAAACTTGGGAACAAAGTTATAAAGTTAAATACGTAGTGGTACCTTAACTACTGGAGATATATTCTGAAAAATGAATGGGTTCAAATGTAGACACCAAAGTCCAACTCCTGAAATTCCGTGCGCATGTCTAGCACGCTCGGTTTGCGCGTGGTACGCATTTTGGTCTACTGCGCAGATGTCAAAAAACAAAACATATAAAAACGACAAATGAAGAAGTAAAGTTGGAAAAAAGGTAGAAAAAAGTGCCCTACAAAACAAAAAATAGCAGCGCCGACTTGTACTGTTTGGCACAAGTGGCCGACTAATGGTCGACTTGTGCCCCGCCCGATTATACGATTTACGAGTTATACTTTTTATAGGCTTGCCATTTAAAAATGAATTACAATAATAAATAAATACTAAAATACTAAAACAATGTTTCTTTTTTGAAGACTTTTAAACGAAGAGGCCACACGGCATAGGTTTGCATCCAAAATTTTGGACCTCAACTCGCTAGCGTAACCCCCCAAGGGGGTTGAAAGAGTCAAATTACGTAAAAAAGTAGATTTACTAACCAATAAGGTACAACTAAAATTTGGTGTTGCTATCTTTATTAATAGTAAAGATATTTGCCCATGCTAAGACTTTTCAGACACCCTGTATGATATTTTCGTATCTCGCACTTTCAAATAACACAATGTGGGTAAATAAATATTTATATTTTATTTTCAAATCGAATCCTAATTTTATTTCCAACTAGGTTAGAAGCCGTCTCTGGAATTACCCCCATTTGTTAAACTCTACTGATGAGTTTTCAAACAATTTTCTGAGAAACAGTGGAAATCACGCTGCGAAAGAGCAAAAAAATTTGAAGCACAATATATGGAAAACGAACCCATGGTAGATATCGTTGTAGAAGACCTAATAATAAATTTAGGTGAAGATGAAAGCAGTTCAGGCGAAAGCTCTGATAAATATTCAAGCGAGAGTTCTCTGTCAGGAATAGAAGAGAAGTAAAAATTGACAATAGTGATCCGTGTTCTTCTACGACTTAAGACTATAATTGACTCTAAAGCACAAATTTTAAATGACATGTAAATATACCTCACTTAATTACATATATGCAATGTATGTAAATGTAATATATTATATCTTTTATACAGAATTGTTAATAATTTTTAGTTCCACAATCCTAAAAGGTATCATAAATAAGTAATTATTTATAATATATTGCAAAACCTTACTGACTAAACTTGTTTAATAAATATTTCTGAATATAATAGCCAGGTTTCCTTATGGCTAGGTACTTAAAATAAATTTAACAAAGCGGAGTTGTTAGGATCTACCTGTTCATTAATGATCAGGTAGATCTTAACAACTCCCTTTTGTTAAATTTATTTTAAGTCCTAGCCATAAGAAAACCCTATTATTATATTTACAAATATTTATAAAACATCTTTAGTCAGTCACTTTGTTGTTATATTATAGGTATTTTGTGGGCGCATGCAAATCGGGCACCAAACAGGTAGGTACCCTTTGCGGTCAGTTTCGAGGGATTATGAAAACTGCAATTTGGGCACCAAAGATTTAATTACGATTTAAGTACGTATTAATGGTCAACTCGAAATCAACCCTTCCACATTGTTAAATATTTATAGTTCCCAGAATAAGTAAGGATATTGTTCTCATGTAACCTATATAAAGCCCCCCTGCAAAAATGAAACACATTTTATTATTCTTTGGTTATTGAGATTGTTATAGCGCGGATCGTGTATAGTTGCAATGGAAACCAAAATAATTTCCAGTAATAGAGGAAAACCAGTGTTAGTGTTTGATAATTTTAAATTTAGTTTTACTAAAGACATAAAGTCAACGAGCGAAAAGTTTTGGAGGTGTACTAATCGGCAGTGCAAAGCAACGGTACATACCCTCGGGTCATCAAATGACATCGTAATAACTAAACATCCAGGAGAGCACAACCACGAGGCAAATTTGGCAAGCCTAACACGACAAGTTGTAAGTGCTGCTTGCAAAAGGAAAGCTACAGAAGACCTTGCGGAAAAACCTATGAAGATCATACGCCAGGAGTTACAAAGGGAACTTCCGAGTAACTTAACGACAAGGGATGTCCAATACATAAGACACAATATGTACAACAGCCGCCGACGAACACTACCAACTTTGCCGAAGAACATGAAAGAGGTACATATAGCTTTATCTAGTTTGAATGTAGTTACGTCGCGAAATGAGAATTTCGTACTAATTAATAACGAAAGAGATAACATCATAATTTTTTCTTGTGATACAAATATCAACATTGTTAAAGACGTGTCACGCATTTACATAGATGGTACTTTTAGGTACTGTACAAAATTCTTCTGCCAATTTTTCACTATACACGGTTTTGTAAATGGAAGATACATACCGCTTATTTATTGTTTGCTTCCAAGTAAGAGCGCGGAAATATACACAAAACTATTTCAACTAGTCATAGGCGCGTGTTTGTCAAAACGAATTGATTTAAATATTATAGAGGTAGTTATAGATTTTGAGAAAGCCATACACCTTGCTATATTAAACACTTGGCCTAATGCTAAAATTGTTGGTTGTAGGTTTCACTTGTCTCAGGCATGGTACCGAAAAATTCAAACTTGTGGTTTGGTACCGGAATACAAGCATGAGGCAAGTGATATAGGCAAGTGGTTAAAATTGACTTTTGCACTTATGTATCTCGATCCGACTGAAGTAGGTGAGTGTTTTGCTCTTGAATTGTCTGAAAATATGCCCCAAGACCCCCGAGTTGTGAAATATGCCGACTATTTAGTAGATACTTATATTTCTGAAGAGTCACTTTTTCCACCTATTATCTGGGCAGAACATTCATCTACCATCACTCGTACAACAAATGCTTGTGAGTATTTTCACAGTAATTTTAACAACTCCATATATGCTGAACATCCTAACCTATTCGTTTTTGTTGAAAAACTGAAAGAGTTTCAAACCGACACATATTAAAATTCAAAGTCTTCAAAAACCTATACAAATCCATGACATGAAAGTTAAGAAAAGACAGAAATTTATTGAATCAATGATTATTAAATACCAAAATAAGGAAATCAATAGGCTACACTTTATGAAATGTTTGTCATTCCATTGTTATGTCAATAAATAAGATATTTAGATTAAGATATTTTGTACAATTAATGTAATCATTATACAATAATAAACATATTTTCGTATGCTTTAAAATAGTTATGTATTATTTACCTATTAACCTACCCAAAATTATAATAATGACGAATGAATAATAAGCTTATATAAAATAAGAGGCTCGGTGCCCAAAATGCAATTTTTGTAATGAGGACCTTTTGGGTCGGTGCCCAAAATGCATTCTGAATTAGTCCATTTATTGCCTTGGTGCCCAAAATGCAAACTACCTATTTTGTCAGTATCCACCACTTAAATGCTTTTTTAATTAAAAAAGGTAACGAATTAAAAAAATTAAAAATATAGTTCCATTAACGTTTTCATAATATAGTTTACACATTAGACTAAAAAAACAAAAACAATTAATTCACATTATTAGCATTATCCGGTAAAAAGTCCGTTTTTATTTTCTACACGGAGTGTACTTTGCTCAGGTTGGGTTGAGTCAAAGATAGGCCTTTTCCCTTAAGTTATTTTGTCGCTTGAAAATTACTTTCACGATATTAAAAAAAATTAACCAAGGCAAAAAAGCATTAATTTTACTCTTATAACATCTAGAGTTTTCATAATTTAATTTTCCTATTCACGCATTCGCTGGCTAGAAAATAACGAAGACATCGTCTGTAGCTTAGTACATATATAGTAACGATTCTAATCCGACCTTTCATCCTCCTCTGAGAGAAAGACCACTTTCCTTGTGTGTACCGATTCTACAGTTAATTTATTCAGTCATAGTAACGATTCTAATCCGACCTTTCACCCTCCTCTGAGAAAAGATCACTTTCCTTATGTGTACCGATTCTACAATTAATTTATTCAGTCAAGGTCGGTCAGTCTGGTCAACATCTGTAATTATTAATTCAGTAAAGATT